>CAUYUJ010014372.1:372164-411083 GCA_963575745.1 Prorocentrum cordatum | reverse complement strand
ATCATCATCATCATCATCATCATCATCATCATCATCATCATCATCATCATCATCATCATCATCATCATCATCATCATCATCATCATCATCATCATCATCATCATCATCATCATCATCATCATCATCATCACCATCATCATCATCATTATCATCCTCATTCTCGTCCTCCTCGTTCTCATCATCAGGGCCTTCTGGAACCGTCTTGGAGCTTCCTTGTGCCATGTTGGGGCGCACTTGGGAGCCTCTGGGGCCGCCCTGGCACGATCTGGGAGGCCCCCGAGGCTGTCTCAGGCGGCTGAAGCCGAAAAAGGTGAGAACATGAGTGTGGCCCCTGGAAGCGCTCCGTGGGAGGTTCTTGGGGCGGTCCTGGGGCGTCATGGGCGCCTCTTGGGCTGTCTGGGGACCATCTTCGGCAGTCTTGCGCTGTCTCCTGGGCCATCGAGGCCTCTCCGAAGGCCACCGAGGCGGCTCCGAGGGCCCGCTCGGAGCGGCCCGAAACCTGGGGGGGGGGGCCCCGGACCGGCCCTGAGGGGACCGGTTCACTCCCACCGCTCGCCCTTTTCGCGCGCGCTGTCCGATGACGTTGGGTTCCAGCTTCGCCTCCCGCATCTCGCTCAGCAGCGCCAGCGCCCGCTGCCACTGCTCGCTCTTCTCGCACGCGCTGATCCCAGCATTGTAGGAGACTAGAGCTGACCCGTGGACTTACGTCCACGACAGGTTGCCCGCGTGCAGAAGCTGAAATCGCTTGCCTGCTTGCCTGCTGCTTTGTGCGCGTAGCTGCTAGCCAGACAGTTGTCTTCCCGACGTCACTGCCAGCACGCGGGCAGGCCTGGCGGTCGCAACTGACCCTCTGCCGCACGCCACGGCAGCGGGCATGGCCGCCAGCCCGCCGCGGGCAATGCAGCGGCTGCTTGTTTTCCGCTGCTAGCTACTAGTTGCTGCCGCTGCTGGCTTGTGTGCTGCCGGATGTGGAGGCCGTGCGGCCCTATGGCCGAAACGATTGGGGGCCTCGTTGGGCACTCCTGGGGCCGTCCTGGGCCGTCTCGGGGCTCTCCGGGGGTCTGTGGGGCCGTCGTGGCGCTCTCTGGAGGGCGTGTCGGGCCGTCTGGAAGCTCTCCGAAGTCTTCTACAACATTCTGGGAGCCCTCTGGGGCCGCCCCTGGGCTCTCTCGAGGCCGTCAAAGACCGCCCAGAGGGCCCTAAAGACGGCCCGAAGACGGGCCGAGACAGCCCAAGGAGGCCCCGAAGACAACCCAGGAGGCTCGATGGGGGCCCCCAGAAGGCCCAAAGTGGCCCGCAAGGAGGCCAAGAGTCTCCCCCGAAGCCGTCTTAGAGCTGTCTCGCGTCGAAAAGCCTGCGAAGCAAAAGACATACATCTTTCTTTGGGTGTTGGAAAGCTTTGAAATTGCCGTGGTCTTACCACACTGGAAGCAATACTATATACTCCACTTCAGGAAAAAAGCGGGCGGCGGAGACAAAAACCTGAAACAGTAACTGACGTATCGAAAGAAACGGCGGCAAGGCGAACCAACGAATTCAAATCAGTTGGAACTCCCCGTAAAAATTTGGCGGCGAATCGTCTTGTGACCAGTGCGGAATTATTCAGGCGGGCTGCATTTTGCAATCCGTTGAAAAAACTACAACGAACATAACAACACATAATATCTTAGGCGGGCGTGAGACTCTCCCGAGACATATTTGCAATTCTATTAAAAAGGCGCACAGCGTGACGCGGAAGTGCGATGTTTTTCAATTCCCAACCAGACGAAACATTTCAACCCGCCCGCGGGCGCAATCGTAATCGCAACTAGGCAACAACAAAATGGCGGCGGGCTCGCCGGCCAAAATCAGTTCAAAAGGGCGGCGGCGGGGGGGGGCGCCCCCCAGTCAGTACTGCAGTGAGCACCGAAGAAACCGTAGTGATGTGGTCTTCCGGACAGTTCCTGCAAGGCCTCTTGGGGCGTCTAGGGCCAGGGGCCTTTTGGAGGCCTCTTGGAACCGCTTGAGATCTCTTGGGGGCCCTGTCTGGCGGCTGTCGGGGCCAATTCTGGCCATCTCGAACATTACCGCAGGCTGTCTCTGCGACGTCTTGGGGACCCAGGGCCCACAAGGACCCGGAGGCAGTGCCGACGCCGCCGGAGGCCGAGAAAGCGATTGGCCCACGCACTTGTCCCAGAATTGAGGAGATGATGATAGCTTCGGGCTCCAGTTTCAGAGTTTTGACGTTGCGGCTCGCTCTCGGGAGCCTCGGGTTGGAGAGCTTACTGTGTCACCGTTCGCTCTTGGGAGCCTTGGATTGACAAACTGCTTGCTCTGCCGATCGCTCTTTTCGCTCTTTTATGTTGCGTCTGTGCGCCTTCTCAGTGGTCCTCGTGGGAAACTGTTTGGGACCCTTCAGGGGCCCCTTTTGGGCCGTTCTGAGGCCGGTCCTTCTGGGTTCCGTGCGCCTTCTCCATGGTCCTCAGCGGCACGGTGACGGCGATGTTCGAAATCAACTTCTTGAGGAATAACAGAAAATTGGGCCGTTCTGTGGCCGTCTTGGGCCGTCTACACCTCCTCAAGCATCTTGCCAGGAGTAGGTGTGGACCTCAGTGAAGTGGTGGCAGCTTCAGAAAGCCGCCACTAGCGGAACGGCTGCGAGCAGAAGCTCGTGGCCGTGCCCTCCTTGTCCACGCCCGGTCTATGGGCCGAAACTGGCTCAACAAAAGGCGACCGCCTACCGAGCTCGCACCAGTTGGTGCCTTTTTCGCTGTCTCATCCGTTATACTTGCGCCTTCCATGCCTCGGGAAAGAAAAGGCCGTCTTGGGACGTCTTGAGGCCCGTTTGGGCCGTCAAGGGGCGTCTTGGAGGAGGAAGAGGAGGAGGAGGAGGAGGAGGAGGAGGAGGAGGAGGAGGAGGAGGAGGAGGAGGAGGAGGAGGAGGAGGGGCGTGTTGGAGGCCTTGGACCGTCGTGGGGCTCCCTGGAGGGCTTCCTGGGGCCCTCTCGGGAGCCCCGCCGGGTCCTCGCGGAGAAGTCTCGGGAGCCGTCTCGGGGCCCCCATCGGGCCGCTTGAGGGCCCCCCTTGGGCCCTCTTTGGGCCCTCTTGGACCGTCTTAGGGGCCCTCCTGGGGGCCGCTGGGGTCGTTTCGGGAGGTTTTGGGGGGGCCTCTTGGCCTGTCCTGGACCGCGAAGCATAGCAAAAGGCGGGCATGCTGAAAATGCACGTTTTCCCATCAGAATGTGACGATGTGTGCCTCTTTGGCGTCCTCTCGGGGCCCTCTCGGAGCGTCTTTGGGGCCTCGGGGACAATCTTGGAGCCACCTTCTGAAGTCTTTGGGGGGTCTTGGAGGCCTTGGACCGTCTTGGGGCCCTCTCAGGCCGTTTGAGGGCCCCCTTGGCCCGTCTTTGGGCCCTCTTAGAGCGTCTTGGGGCCCTCCTGGGGGCCGCTGGGGTCGTCTTGGAGGGTTTGGGGGAGGCCTCTTGGCCTGTCTTGGACCGTGTAACATAGCAAAAGGCGGTTTTCCTGAAAATGCACGGCTTCCCATAAGAATGTGACGATGTGTGCCTCTTTGGCGTCCTCTCGGGGCCCTCTCGGAGCGTTTTTGGGGCCTCTTGGACCGTCTTGGAGCCACCTTGTGAAGTCTTCGGGGCCTCGAGGCCCGTCTCGGGAACAACTGAAGCCGACTTGGAGCGCTCTTGGACCGTCGTGCAACCCCTCTGGGGCGCCTCTTGGGCCCACGTGGGCGATTCGACCACGTGGTGGGGCCGTCAAGGGGCGTTTTTTTAGCCACTTGACCCCCTGCCCTTCTGGCACACGCTTCTGCCCGCAATGTAAGAGAGACTCATTGGGAGCGGTCCTGGGGCCGACTTGGGCCGTCCTGGGGCCGTCTTGGGGCCTTCACAGGGCGCTCTTGAGGCGTCATGGGGCCATCTTTGGGGCGTGAATTGTCCTCTTGGACGCTTTGAAAACGAAAAGCGCGGGAATTGCAACAATGCACGTTTTCCCTGGGTATTCCGACGATTTTTGCTTGTGCGGGCTTTCTCGGGATTCTTCTTGGAGCACACTTGGAACGTTTTGGGGGCCTGTTGGGCCGTCTGGGGGCCTATCTTGGGCGTCTGCGAGCGCTCTTGGACCGTCTCGGAGGCCCTCTTGGACCGTCTTGGGCCGATCTTGGGGGGCTCTGGGGTCGTCTCGGAGCGCTCTAGGGCCTCCTGGAAGCGCGCCGGGGCCTACTGGGGCTCGCAGGAGCCCGCAGGGGCCGCCAGGGCGCCGGAACATCTCGCCCCGATCCTCGCCCCTCTCGCACGCGCGCATGCCTGCAATGCAATAGAGACTAGTGTGAGACCGTGGGAAATCCACGCAAGGCAGGTCGAAGCCTTCGGCCAGGGTGAAGCTCAATCCTGTTGGCCATCGTGGGCGTCCGAATAGGTTGGCCATCGTGGACGCTCGAAGGGCGGCAGAATGTATATGATGTGCGGATGGGGGCTCCGAAGTGTCTGCAAGTCCCCCCTGTCACCCCTAACCGGCGGAGTGGAGGACCCAGAGCGGCTGGAGCCGGGAGGAGCAGCAGCAGGGAGAGGAGGAAGAAGAAGAAGAAGAAAAACGAAGAACAGTCAGACAAATAATAATGAGAAGAAGAAGAAAAACAATAAGTATAAGAAGCACAGTAATAATGATAGTAATACTACTAGTAAGACTGATGATGATGATAATAAGAAGATGAATATAATAAAGGAAAACAGTGTGCGGGGCTTCTGGGGCCTTGTTTGGCCAAAGGGGCGAGGGCTGGATGCTTTATTGATAGCCCCTTGGGCACTGTCGGAGTCTGTTGCGAGGCTTTGGGGCATCTGGGAGTGGTCTGGGGCCTTCCATGGTTCTGTGGCTTCATTTAGGGCTTCTGGGAAACCAAAGGAAAGGGGGAAACGTGCTGGGGCTGGACGCTGTCTTCAAATGTCCTAGGGTTGTGTTATTCCCATATTACTGAAGGACCAGATCTCAGGAATAATTTCGGGCACCCAGGAAAGTGTCGAAAGAGTGTCGAAAGGGTGTCGAAACAGTGTCGAAACAGTGTCGAGCCCTCGCGTTTCGGTACTTTTTTGGTGCTCGAAATTCTTTCTAGAAGCCAAGGCTAAAGTGGGTTGGAACATCATAATCCTAGGGGGGTCTGCGCCATCGCGGAGTGCGAATGCGAATGCGAATGCGGCTCGCGTTCCAGCCCGCTACCGGGTGGTCCTTTTGAGAGAGGGCGAGCGCTGGGGCACGCACTCCCGCTTGGAAGAAACCTGAAAACGGTATACTGCCTGTGGTGGAACAGGAAGGAGGAAGGGATGAGGGGGAGACACACAATAGCAAATGCATGGCCCTGCCACCTCTCAGAGGAGCATGTCGAAATACGTAAATTCATACCATGGTGTTGTGATGCCAATGTGTTTGAAGAAACCACGAATCGAATCTTCCCAGCGCAAGTTCGGTCTCCATGGCTGCCGGCTTGCACAGTGACTGGTGGTTTCAGATTCCCAATGTAATGCTAGCGATGCCCACCGGCTGCCGTCCATGTGGGCTGATCGAGACGCCCACCGCCACGTATGCCGTCTCGACAGATCAACCCGACTTTCCATGTTTAACCGTTCAAGGTGATCTTCCACTTGGCGTGTTACCCTCCGGGTAGAAAGTCAGCCCAAGGCTCTAGCTTTAAGTCGGGCGTGTCCCCCTACGGAGGGATTTTCGACGAAAAATAAAATATGCCCCCCAAAATATGCCAAAAAGGTCAAACATACAACAACAACAACAACAACAACAACAACAACAACAACAACAACAACAACAACAATCATTTTACCCGAGCGCTCAGTGTTCTCACCAGTGCCAGGGTTTTCATGCGACGCGAGACAATACCCCCACTTCGTGGGGGGGCAGTTCAAGCTCTACCAAATATCCAAACGACTCTTCGCGACCACCCAAACCCAGCTTCCCGCCCTATGACGTTGGGACACTTCACTTCGTGGCGTGCGGACGTCCGTGGCTACTACACTGGCGTGGGGTACACACCCACAGAACTTGGTCACTTATTCGGGGCGCGCGTGTGCCCAGCATCCTGCAATTGTGACATACAATACATGACACAGACAGACAGAGAGAGAGACAGAGAGCAGACAGAGAGAGAGACAGAGAGGGCGGAGTTGGTCACATTTTTGGGGCAAGTTCCTGAGATCGTCGTGTTTTTTGTTGGTCTTGCGCGCGCGAATGTCCACTTTACTTTTTTTTGGCAAGGGATGTTGAAATTTGATTATGTAAGAACAAGAAAAAGTAGCTCGCGCGAGCTTATGTAACATAAATGTTGAAAAAACCATTGGTTTTGTGGGAGTCGGACAGCGCGCGCGGGATGAAATTTGGACATTTTTTTTTGAAAAACCATTGGGTTTTTGACGTTTTTATGTTGAAATCGCTACGAAACCTAAGGTTCTGGAAGGATTTCGTCTTGCGCGCGCGAATGTCCACTTTACCTTATTTTTTGCAAGGGATTATTGAAATTTGATTATGTTAGAACAAGAAAAAGTAGCTCGCGCGAGATCATGTAACATAAATGTTGAAAAAACATTGGTTTTGTGGGATTCGGACAGCGCGCGCGGAAGGACATTTTGACAATTTGTTCTTAAAAAACCATTGGGTTTTTGATGTTTTTATGTTAAAATCGTTACGAAACCTAAGGTTTTGGAAGGATTTCGTCTTGCGCGCACGAATGTCCACTTTACCTTATTTTTTGCAAGGGATTCTTGCAATTTGTTCAAGTAAGAACAAGAATTTTCATTTTCGATTGTTTTTTGCAAGGGAAAACGAGCGTCAACAAAAAAACGGATCCGGAGCTCATCCACTTTTCTGAAGCCTTCGCGAAAAAATGATGAAAATGGTAGCTGCGGCCTGTAGCTTTTAAATTATTGTTTGTCTTTTTTATCTGATCTTATTTGTTATTCCATTTTTATTTGAATTAATTCTCAATTTTAGTAGCCTTTAGTTCTATATTTTAGCCTTTGTTCTCGGTTTTCCTTTCATAGGCGCGGCGCAGAGGTCGCGCACCAGGGGTCCCAACAATAATAATTCTTTAGAAGGAATAATATTCAACAACAACAACAACAACAACAACAACAACAACAACAACAACAAAAAAAATGATCCCCAGATTATGTTCGGGCTATTTTTTGATGATTTTTGGCGTATTTTTCATTTTTCTTCGAAAATCCCCCTGTAGGGGGACAGGCCCGACTTAACTCTAGCTCCACCGATGCTGACATGTGTGATTTCTGTTCATCGCTGGACATGGTGTTGCTGTCGACATCGTCGCCATCTGTGCTGCTGTCCGCCATGTTCGTCTGCACTCGCTTCCTCCGCCGCCTCGCACCCGGAATCTGTCGCAACATGCGCCGCTGTGCACGGGCAGTGCTTGTTTCATAGTTTGTCGACATCGTTAGGGGGCCACATGTGAACTCTACCCCTACCCCCCCACGATTTCTGAGGGAGAGGGTGGGGTTCACTTCGTGAACCCCACCCTCCCCCTCAGAAATCGTGGGGGGTAGGGGTAGGGTTCGCATCTGGCCCCCTATTCATGGTCTGTCGACATCGTCCAAGACCCGCAGCCGTAGAAAGTGTTGGAATAACAGTGCTGTACAATGGCCGTTGCTGGTCAGAAGTATAAGAATGTTTGCTTGTGAGCTCTGGTTTGCGTATCGCGAGATTTGCACATGCCTTTCTTGTCCTGTTTGCTAGCTTCACGTTCTGCTGATCATGAAGTCCTTGCCGAGGTATTTGGTGGAGACGTCCCGCGAGAGAATGTGTATCTTCATGTCGTCAATGCACAAGAAACTGGTTTTGGGTCTGCCAGAGCCTTTCGTGGCATTGCTTAATAGCTTCGTCGTGTCAGGGTGAATGACCAGTCCCACGTTATTCGCCGCTGTTTTCGCATCAGACAGCATCTGCCGAAGTTGTCTGTGGGCGGCTGCGATCAACAATACGTCGTCTGCGAAGCGTAGGTTTGTAAGCCGCTTTTTGAGAAGAGGGTCTAATTCGACACCATATCGTTGTCGTGACCACTCGGATTTGCACGGCAGCAAAACATGCTCGAGCACGGCGCTGAAAAGCAACAAAGGGAAAACATGTTCGTGCACGGCGTTGAAAACATCTCGGAGTGGGAGGGTTCTCGTGGTCGTGGGGCTGTCTTTGGGGCCACCGACGGCCCTGCGAAGGAAATGCCCCCCGCAACCCCTAATCGGCCGTGGAGCGAGACGCTGGTCCCCGCAGTGTCTGCAGGTCCCCCTCCCTGTCACCCCTGATCGGCCGTAGAGGGGGAGCGACCGAAGTGGCTGCAGGTCCCCATTGTCACCCCGAGCTGGCGGAGAGGAGGCCCCAGAGCGGCCGGAGCGTCGATGGAGGAAGGAGGAAGAGATCAGAGGAGAAGGCCCCCTCTTATCGGCCGTAGGGGGGGGGGGTCTTGAGGGCGACTCTCCGCCATCTCGGAGTGGTCCTGGGGCCGCGCTTCGGAGCTCCGTGGGGGCTGTGGGAGCCTCTTCCTGGGACCGCTCTCGGGAGCTCCGCGGGAGCTGTCGGAGTCGATTGACAAGCGTCACGGGTCTTGTGGGCGACTCTGGGGCATCGCGGAGTGGTCCCGGGACCGCTCCGTGGATCTCCGTGGGGACTGTCGGAGTCTCCTGGGAGGCTCTGGGGCATCTCGGAGTGGTCTGGGGCCTGCCTCGGGGGTCCGGGACTTTCTTGGGGGCGCTTGGGGTTCGAGAGGCGGCGAAAGGGTGCCGTGACTCGATGCACTCTCCTTGGGTGTTGGGTAGCTCCCAGGGCCCTCTTGGGGCTGTCTTGGGGGCCACCGAGAGCTGTATGAGGCTATCTGGGGCTTCTCTTGGACAATCTTCGGGCCCTCGGTGGTCTTGGGACACTTGGCGGGGTCTTCTGGACCGTCTTGGGGCGATCTGGGATGGCCCCGGAGCCGTTTGGGGCCGTTCTTGGCCCGAAATGGCGAGAACATGGAAAACCTTCGGACACCGAAAGAAAATCTATGATGGTGGCCTCGGGTGACCGCCATCGGGGTCGGGTTCGGCCGTTTTCGGAGGCACCTGGCCCGTCGTCGGGCTGTCATGGGGCTCCGTTCGGGTTCTCTTGGGCCGTCCTCGCGCGCTCCGGAGCGCCTCAGAGTTCTCTTGGGACTCTCAGGAGCCGTCTTGAGGCCACTTGGGGGCTCTCTGGAGCAGCCGGAGAGCGCCGGGGTGCTTCGGCGCTCGGGGGGCAGCTCGCGACCTTGGCGCCCCTGTCGCACGCGCAGCGACAAGAACTGTACCGTCGGGGCGTTGACCTAAGGAACCCTACATATAAGGAACGAGGCCCCTTTTTTCTATAAGTTAAACTTCGATTTCCTACCGAAACCATAAGGAAAACCTGAGGCAGGCTGTGAAACACTTGAGGAACGCGGAGCCCCTCCCCAACGAAAAGGGTTCCTTCTTCAGGGCCCCGACTGTGGTACAGATGACGTCGGGCTCCGCATCCGCCTTCCGCATCTCGCTCAGCAGGGCCAGCGCCCGCCACCACTGCTCGCCCTTCTCGCACGCGCTGATCCCAGCACTGTAGCTGACTAGGGCTGACCCGCGGCCTTCCGGCCGCGGAATCTGCCCGCCATGGCTTGGACGTGGAAGTGGAGCGTCTCTGGGGCCTCGCGGGTAAGGGGAGGTTGGAGGGGACGGTGTGGATGGAGGAGGTGGCCGCTGGAGGGGGAGGTGGGCGAGGGATGCAGGCAAGCAGGCCTGAAGGCAGGAACGCGGTGGTGGAGGCGGTGTCAATGGAAGCGCACCCATGTAGGCATGACAGCTGTTTCTGACGCCACAGTCTGTGTTCATCATAGCTTCTGCGGGGAAGGCAGCCGTGAGAAGTTATCTGCTCTTCGCCGGGGCCGAATGATAATTTGATGTGGTAGTGTGGTGACAATGAGGCCAGTGGGCGCGGCCTAGGAGGCCCGCAAGAGGGCGGCGAGACGTAACTCCCTAAGACGGGCCCCAGTGCGAGGACACGAATCGACCTTTCGAGCGCACCGCCTCAAGACGTCCCCAAATGGCGCAGAGATGGCTCGCAGTGGGTCCAAGAAGCCCCCAAGACGATACTGGAAGTTCGACGCTCCCCAAGAGAGAAGCATCCAACGCCCCTTGGGGGCCGCTTGGGGGCCCTTTTCGTCCTCCTGGGGTTCTCTTGAAGCCCTCTTGGGCAATCTTGAGTGCGCCTTGGGCCGTCTTGGGGCGATGTGGGGCCGTCTTGGGCGCCTCTCGGCATCTTGGGACAGTCTTGGAGCTATCTTGGGCACATATTGGGCGCTCTTGGGGTTGTCTTTGGTGTTTCTTGAGCCGTCTCGGGCGCCTCTGGAGCCATCCCTGACGGCCCAGAGACCGTCTTGGAGACTGTCCAAACGGAAAGGCTTGGAGACGGGGCGGTGGGGGCATCTACAGCCGTCTTGGAGACGGGGCGGTGGGGCCGTCTTGGGCCATTGTTAACTGCTTTGGGGGCTGCCTTGGGTGCGTTTTGGGCCGTCTCGGGGCCCTCCTGGGGCCCTCCTGGGAAGCCTCTTCGGCGTCTCTTGGGCCGTCGTCGTAGAGGCGTCTTGGGCCGTCTTGGCGCCGCAAAAGGTAATCTTGGCTTGACGTGGAGCGCTCTTGGAGCGTCTTGGGGATACCTGGGGCCGTCCTGGGAGCCTCTTGGTGTCACCCTGGGGCCGTTGTGGGCGCCTCTTGGGCTCTCTTGACGCCCTCTCGGGCCGGTTTTCGTGCGTCTTGGGGGCCTCTTGTGCCATCTTGGGGCGGTCGTGGGGACCTGGAACCAGCTTCTGCGCCATATTCCCGTGAAGCAGCGCATGCTGGAAGTGAGCGCTTGTCTTCGGGAAAACAATGATTTTCGCCTCTGGGGGCCATCCTTGGACGCCTCTTGGGCGTCTCTGGGGCCGTCGTGGAGGCCTCCTGGGCCGTCTTGGATGTGTTTTCGGCGGTCTTGGGCTGTCTTGGAGCGCTCTTGGGCCGTCTTGGGGGTGTCTGGGGCCGTCCTGGGCGCCTCCTGGGAGCCTCTTGGGGCCGCCTGGGGGCCGTGTTGGGCGCCTCTTGGGTCTCTGGACGCTTTCGCGGGCCGGTTTTCGTGCCTCTGGGGGGCCTCTTGGGCCGTCTTGGGGCGGTCGTGGGGGCCTCTTGTCCCATCTTCTGCGCCATACTCCCGACAAGCAGTGTGTGTGTGTGTGTGTGTGTGTGTGTGTGTGTGTGTGTGTGTGTGTGTGTGTGTGTGTGTGTGTGTGTGTGTGTGTGTGTGTGTGTGTGTGTGTGTGTGTGGGGTGTGTGTGTGTGTGTGTGTGTGTGTGTGTGTGTGTGTGTGTGTGTGTGCGTGTGCGTGTGCGTGTGCGTGTGCGTGTGCGTGTGCGTGTGGTGTGTGTGTGTGTGTGTGTGTGTGTGTGGGTGTTTTGTGTGTGTGTGTCGTGTGTGTGTGTGTGTGAGGTCTGTGTCTGTCTGTCGTCTGTGTCTGTTGGTGTGTGTGCTAAAATTTGACGTTTTTCGTTGGAGAAACAATGATGTGGTGTGGGGGCCATCCTGGGACGCCTCTTGAGCGTCTCTGGGGCCGTCGTGGAGGCCTCCTGGGCCTTGTCGGGGCCGTTTTCGGCGGTCTGGAGCTCTCTTGGAGCGCTCTTGGGCCGTTTTGGTGGTGTCTGGGGCCGTCCTGGGCGCCTCTGGGGCCGCGTGAGCGCCTCTGGGGCGTCCCCGGAGCCGTTGTGGGGCATTTTACGCCCATCAAGACAGGGACCCTTCCCGCACGCACGGGTCCCTGCATTGTAAAGAAGACTAGGGCGAACCCGTGGACTCCGTCCACGTCATCTTGGGCCAATCTTGGCTCGAAAGGGCCGTCTTGGGCCTGTCTTCGCTCGAGATGGCGAGAGGGTGGAAATCTTTCAGAAGCCATAAAAAAGGATTCGATGATTTCGTTTGCCGCGGCTCGTCTGGAGCGTCTTCGAGCGGTCTTGGGCCGTCTCGGAGGCCCTCTTGGACCGCTTCCTTCTCTTCGTCCACCTTCCGCTCTACCTCCGCCTAGACAGCCGTCGGAGCGTCACAGACGGCTATGGTGGGTCTGCGGTGTACGTCTCGCCGCTTGTCAATTTTGAAAGCGCCTGGGGCCTTGAAAAAAGTCACTCAGGGGGCTCTGGTGACTTTTTTCCGGTTGCCTCTTCGAAGCCTGATGGCGGGCGCTGCCGTCTCCTTGGGAACGGTTAGTGGGCCTCTGGGGGTTTCTTTTCGAGCTCCTGGGGGCCTGTTGGGGCTTCGTTGGCTGTCTTGCGGCCTCCTAGGGGCCTCTTGGGGCCCTCTTGGGCCGTCTTGCGGCCTCCTGGGGGCCTTTTCTCTTGAAGTTGTTTTGGGCGCCTCTGGGGTCGTTCCCGGGCTGTCCCCCCGAGCCTCTTCCGGGGACAGCCCAGGAAATCAATTGTGCTTGCGTGCTGTGCGTGTGCTCCTGTGTGCGAGGTCGGAAGGGTGTCCCGACGTCACCGCTCGCTCTTGGGAGCTGTGCCTGGGAGAGCTCTGTACGCTGAGTCTCGCTCTTGGGAGCCTTGGTGAGAAGAGCTTTGTACTTCACCGATCGCTCTTTTAGTGGGCGTCTCTGGGTCTGCTTGGTGGTCCTTGTCTGGTGCTTTTTTGGGCTGCTCTGGGGACGTTTTGGGACGTTTTGTAGCTTTTTTGGGCCGTCACGGGGCGTCCGGGAGGCCTTGGACCGTTTTGGAGCTCTCTTCAGGCTGCCTGAGGCCGTCTTGGGAGCCTCTTGGGGCCCCCTCGGAGCTCTTTTGGGGCTCTGTGAGGCCGTTTCAAGGCTCTCTGGCGTCGTCTTGGGGCTCTTGTGGGCTGTCTTGGAGCCCTCTGAGGGGCCGCTGGCGTCTTCTTGAGGCGATTAGTGAGGCCTCTTGACGTGTCCTGGGCTGCTGAGGAGCACACACGGCGGGCATGCTCACATTATACGTTTTCCCATCGCACTTTGACGATTTGTGCCTCTTTGGCGTGCCCTCGGGGCCCTCTCGGGGCGGCTTTGCAGCCTCTTGGATCGTCGTGGGGAGCCCCCCCTGGACGGCTTCGGGCCCTCGTGGGCCGTCTCGGGACCCACTGAGGCCGTCTTGGAGCGCTCTTGGACGGTCTGGGACCCTTGGAGGAGGAGGAGGAGGAGGAGGAGGAGGAGGAGGAGGTGGAGGAGGAGGAGGAGGAGGAGGAGGAGGAGGAGGAGGAGGAGGTGGAGCGCTCTTGGACGGTCTTGGAGCGCCTCTGGTACCGGCCTGAACGATTCGGCCCCGTGGTGGCACGCGCGGCGATTTTGTGCACACTGGGACCTGCGAGCCATTCTCGCACGCAGATCCACTGGCCATGCAGGAGAGATAGCTTCGGGCTTCAGCTTCGCCTTCCGCATCTCGCTGAGCAGCGCAAGCGCCCGCTGCCACTGCTCGCCCTTCTCGCACGAACTGATCCCAGCGTTGTAGGAAATGACGTTGGGCTTCAGCTTCGCCTCCCGCATCTCGCTCAGCAGCGCGAGCGCCCGCTGCCACTGCTCGCCCTTCTCGCACGCGCTGACCCCAGCGCTGTAGCTGATGACGTCGGGGTCCAGCTTTGCTTCCCACATCTCGCTCAGCAGCGCCAGCGCCCGCTGCCACTGCTCGCGCTTCTCGCACGCGCTGATCCCAGCGCTGTAGCTGATGACGTTGGGCTCCAGCTTCGCCTCCCGCATCTCGCTCAGCAGCGCCAGCGCCCGCTGCCACTGCTCGCCCTTCTCGCACGCGCTGACCCCAGCGCTGTAGCTGACTAGGGCAGACCTGTGGACTCCGTCCACGACATCAGCTCGACGTGGCGAGGGGTCTCTGGGCAAGCGCGGGGGGGTGCGGCTGCAGGGCCGAAAGGCAATCATGATGGCGTCGGGCTCCAGCTTGGCTTTCCACATCTCGCAGTGCAGCGCCAGGCACCTCCTCCTCCTCCTCCTCCTCCTTCTCCTCCTCCTCTTCCACCTTCTCCTCCTCTTTCGCTCGATTCTCCATGCCCCCGGTCGGCAATCGTCGATCCTACGACGACTCTCCCCAACAGAGAAACATCGAAGGCCCTCGGAGCGTCCAACATTGTTATTTTGTGCCTTGGATATGCCGGTCGCCTCTCGTCCGCTCCCCCCCTCCTGGAAGCAATTCTGAGGCCACTTCGGGCTTCGTGGGGGCCGTTTGGGGATCTCTTGGGGCGTTTGTGCTGCCCCTGGGAGCCCTGTCGCCTCTCGTCGTCCCGCTCCTGGAGGGGGAATCTGAAGCCACTGAAGGGCTTCGTGGGGGCCGTTTCGGAGCCTCTTCGGCCCTCTTTTGGGCCTCCCGGGGGGGCTCTTAGGGCCCTCTTGGGCCGTCTTGGGTGCCTCTTGGGCCGTCTTGGGGCCGTCTGAAGCCGGCTTCGGCGCCTCTTGGGCTGGCTTGGGCCGTCTTGGGCCGCTCCTGGGGCCGTCTTGGGTGCCTCTTGGGCCGTCTTGGGCGCCTCCTGGGCCGTCCTGGGGCCGTCCTGGGCCGTCTTGGGGCCGTCTTGGGGCCCTCTTGGCCCGTCTTGGGGCTCTCTTGGGGTCCTCTTCGGCCGTCTTGGAGCGGTCTGGGGGACGTCTTGGGCCGTCTTGGAGCGTCGGGAAGCCGAAAAGGCGAGGAGGCCGAAACCATCGAAAAACAAAATGGAAATCGACGGTTTCTGCCGCTCGGGGCCCTCTTGGGACGCCTCTTGGGAGGCCTCTTGGGGAGTCTTGGAGGCCTCTGGAGCCGTCTTGGGCCAATCTCGAGCGTCTTGGGCCCCTCGCTGGGCGTGCCGGGGCCCTCCGGGGCCGTCTTGGGGGCCTCTTGGGGCCCCCTTGGCGTGTCTTGGGGCCTCCCGGGGCGGCCCGGTGCCAGCCCGGGGCGATTATTGGTCACTTGATACTGCGCCCTTCTGGTACGCACTGGGCCCTGCAATGTAGTAGAGATGACATTGGGTTTCAGCTTCGCCTCCCACATCTCGCTCAGCAGCGCCAGCGCCCGCTGCCACTGCTCGCGCTTCTCGCACGCGCTGATCCCAGCGTTGTAGCTGATGACGTTGGGCTCCAGCTTCGCCTCCCGCATCTCGCTCAGCAGCGCCAGCGCCCGCTGCCACTGCTCGCCCTTCTCGCACGCGCTGATCCCAGCATTGTAGCTGACTAGGGCTGACCCGTGGACTACGTCCACTTGCGGGGTGGAGGGGGTGCTGCTGCAAGGCGATCAGGATGAATGGCGTCGTGTTCGCCTGCCACACATCGCTGAGCGAGGAGACGGAGGAGCGTCTGGACGCCCCACCTGGGGCGCTCGGGTGCTCCCTTGCGATCGGGTCGGGCTTTGTCGGTGCGTTGGGTCCGACCATCTCGGGGCGTTCTGGGGCCGTCTGGGGGCCCTCTGAGGGGCCCCAAGATCACCAACACGCCTCCAAGATAGCTCCATAATGACCGCCCGCCCAGAATCGGCGCGACCGATTCTGGGCCACCGCGCCGCCGACCCAGAATCCCGCCCGACGCTCCCTTGGCGGCCGCGCGCGCTTCCGGGGTCGGCCGAGGCGATTCTGGGCCACCAGAAGAGCGAAACACGGCATGGCCCCAAGAGGCCGCGGAGAGGGCTCCAGACCGACAAAAAGGGCGAGGGATTTTGAGGCCAAATCCGGCAGGGAGCGCCAAACAAGCATCAGAGGCCCATGGTGCGCTGGAAGCCGTTTTTGGACCGTCTGCGGCCGTCTTTGACCGCTGTTGGTGCTGTCTTCGGTGCTTCTTGGGCCGTGATCTTGGGTCCCCTGGGGGTCGTTTTGGAGCCTCTCAGCGCTTCTTTTCGGCCTCCTGGAAGCCTCCTGGGCTTGGGCTGTCTCGGGTGCCTCTTGGGCAGTGTGGAGGGGGTCCGGGGCCGTCTGAGGGTTGTCTGGGGCCGTCTTGGACGTCTCTGGAGCAGTCTGGACACCGTCTGGGGGTCGTCTAAACCACATTTAAAAAAAACCTGCGGAAGATCGATATTGAGCAGGGACCGACCGTCCCGGCGTTCCTATAGTCCTACCACGAAATGTTCTTAGAACCCAAAATGTTCTAAGAGCAAAACAATGTTCTTAGAACATGGACCCGATGTGATAAAACAAGACAGACTCCGCCAGAAATGCTCTAAGAACCTTTCGTGGAACCCACAAGAGGTTCTTAGACCATTGTTTGGTGGGGCTATAAGCGAGCCAGGACGCTTCGCCACTGCTTAACGATAATGTTGCGTCCTCGCGGCCCTCCTGGAGGCTCTCGCGGAGGCCTGCGGTGCAGCATTGGGTCCTCGGGCCGCAGAAGTAGACACCAGAGAAACCACATAAAAAACACCTGGGAAATATCGATCGATAGTGTTGCGCCCTCGCGGCCCTCCTGGAGGCTCTCGCGGAGGCCTGTGGAGCTGGGTCTGGTCCAAGGCGTACCTTTTCCTGTGCAAGCTCTTCGGCACCGCCTGCACCCCGCACCCTCCGGCCGCCTGAGGCCCCGCCCGCCCGCGCCCTGTCTCCCCAATGAGTGCTTTGCGCGCCCCGCCTAGCTCTTAACCGGAAGAGGCCCGCTCTCGACCCGCCGACCCGCCGGCCAGGGGTTAGGAAGGAGGAGCAGGAGGAGGAGGAGGAGGAGGAGGAGGAGGAGGAGGAGGAGAAGGAGGAGGAGGAGAAGGAGGAGGAGGGGGAGGAGGAGGAGGAGGAGGATTTCGTGTTTGGCCCCTCTGGCACGCGGACTGCCCGGCCTGGCGTTGTGGGTGAGATGGCGTCGGCCTCCAGCTTCGCCTGCCGCATCTCGCTGAGCAGCGCCAGCGCCCGCTGCCACTGCTCGCCCTTCGCGCACGCGCTGATCCCAGCGCTGTAGCTGACTAGGGCTGACCCGTGGACTCCGTCCACGACATCTTTCTGGAATGGTTCTCGGAGGAACGGCGCAGATTGTACCGAAAATCTACAAACACGGCGGCGGCTCGGGCGGCGGCAGCGAGACCGCGACTTCGTGTCCGAGCTCTTGCAGCGCTGCAGCAGCTTGGCCCAGCGCACTGCTCGTTCACCCCCCTCCTATTGAGGACAGTTTCGAAGTCTCTCGGGGATGTGCGTCGAAGTCGAAGCCCATCTGAGGCGTCTCAGGAGCGCTCGGGGAAGGGCTCGGGAGGCCATCGGGGAAAGCCACCGAAAGCGCCGGGGAGGCTCGCAAGGATCTACAGGGAGGGCCCAAGAGAGCTTCAAGAAAATTTGAAATCCAGTGAACTATTAAGAGAAACCGCTGTTGGGTCGGCCATCACCTCCGGGCGCGCCTTGATGGTGCGATCCAGTCGCATCACCGCCAACGGGAGGGTTTGTTCGCCATGTCCCATTCTGTTCGCCCAGAGGGTCTGTGGAGGCCTTCGGGCGAACAGAACGGGACAGGGCAAGGAATGGGAAGACATGTCCGAATCTCCTGGGCCCCCCAGATGCTCGTCCAAAGAATGCGGAGAGGTCCCAGGGTCATATCAATTGGCTGCTGTCCCAGGGGTCCGGTCTGCTTGGCCCGAAGAGTTTGCCAAGGCCCCTGGGGGAACAGAATGGCACAGCATATCGGGCAAAGGGGGGCGGTAGCTGGCCTGTCTGACCCGGCGTTCGTCTTCTGCCCAAGCGGCGCGGGGCCCACGGGCCCCAGGGTTGGCGTCCCGCTGGGATTCCTCTTGTTCGCCCACAGGGTTGGAGGAGGCCTCCAGGCGAACAGAATGGGGCAGGACAATGAATGTGGGAGACTTGTCGCAAGCTCCCAGCCCCCCCAAATGTGCGCCCGAAGGGTGTGGGGCCCCGTTGGCTCCCTCAAAGGGCCGTCTTGGAGCCGTCTAGGCCCGTCTTGAGGGCGCCGTTTGCCCTGATGGGGCCGTCTTGGTTCGTCGTTGGCCCCTCATGGGCGCGTCCGAAGGCCGTCCTGGGCCCATCGGGGTCCTCGTGGGGCTGTCTTGGAGCCGTCTGGGACCGTGAGGAGGCCGCCTTGGAGTCGTCTTGGGCCCCTCCTGTGCGCCTCCTTGGGCCGTCCTGGGCCCAGCAGGGGCCGTGTTGGCACCCTCTTGGGGCTGTCTTGGAGCCGTCTTGAGCCGTCGCAGCGCGCCTTGGGTTGTGCTGGGTCCGTCTTGGCCCGTCTTGGGGCCTTCCTGGGCGGTTCCTCGGACCCTCCTGGGACTTTCTGGGGCCTCTTGGTGCATCGGACCGCCGAAACGGCGGGAAACGCAAAGGGTGTAACAGTAAACAATGGAAAATTAACGATTTTTGCCAGCTGGGACTCTCTTGCCATCTTGGCCCGTCTTGAGGCCCCGAACGGGCGCGTCCTTGGGCCGTCCTGGGCGCACCCTCCTGGGACCGTCTTGGAATCGTCTTGGGCCGTCTTGAGCGCGCCTTGGGCCGTCCTGGGCCGGTCTGGGGCCGTGTTGGCACCCTCGCGGCGAGGAAGCTCGGAGGCGGGCTCGAGGCCTCTTCGGGGCCATTTTGGAAGCTGTTGGGGCCTCTGTAGGGGCCTCGTTTGGGCTCCTTGGGAGCCTCCTGGGGCCTCTTCGGGGGATTCTTGGCGGCCCCTTGGGGCCTCTTGGGGGCCTGTTTGGGCCTCCTGGCGCCCTGTTGGGGCGGAAGGCTCGGATTTTCGGTCCGTGGTCCCCCCCTTGGCCCCCTCTTGGGCCTGTCTTCGGGCCCTCGTGGGCCGTCTTGAGCGTCTCTTGGGTCGTTTTGGGGCCCTCTTGGGCTGTCTTGGGGCGCTCTTGGAAACCTCTTGGGCCGTTCTGGGGCGCTCTTGGACTCCTCTTGGGCCGTCTTTGAGCGTCGGAGAGCGGAAAAGGCGAGAAGGCCAACATCCTTCCAAAACCGTCGTAAAGCGGACGATTTTGAGGCCCAAAACCGTCCAAAACCTCCTGAGGCGGTCCCCTCGTCCGCCCCCTCGCTTCGAAGCAGTTTTTAAGCCCCGTGGCACCTCTTGGGGATCTCTTTTGGGCTCCTGGGGGCCTCTTGGGCCTCCACTGGATTCGCTGCCCACGGTCGGCAATCGTCGATCCTACGACGACTCTCCCCAACGGAGAAACATCGAAGGCCCTCGGAGCGTCCAACATTGTTCTTTTGGTGCCTTCGATATGCCGGTCGCCTCTCGTCCGCTCTGGAAGCAATTTTGAGGCCACTTAGGGCTTCGTGGGGGCCGTTTGGGGATCTCTTGTGGCGTTTTTGTCTGCGATATGCTTGTCGCCTCTCGTCCGCTCCCCCGCTCCTGGAGGGAATTCTGAAGGCACTTAAGGCTTCGTGGGGGCCGTTTCGGAGCCTCTTCGGCCTTCTTTTAGGCCTCCTGGGGGGGGCTCTTAGGGCCCTCTCGGGCCGTCTTGGGTGCCTCTTGGGCCGTCTTGGGGCCGTCTGAGACCCGCCTCGGCGCCTCTTGGGCTGTCGTGGGCCGTCTTGGGCCGCTCCTGGGGCCGTCTTGGGTGCCTCTTGGGCCGTCTTGGGCGCCTCCTGGGCCGTCCGGGGGCCGTCCTGGGGCGTCTTGGGACCGTCTGGGGGCCCTCCTGGCCCGTCTTGGGGCTCTCTTGGGGTCCTCTTCGGCCGTCTTGGAGCGGTCGGGGGGGCTTCTTGGGCCGTCTTGGAGCGTCGGGAAGCCGACGAGGCGAGGAGGCCGAAAACATCGAAAAACACAGTAGAAATCGACGATTTCTGTCGCTCGGGGCCCTCTTGGGAGGCCCTCTCGGGCCGTCTTGGGTGCCTCTTGGGCCGTCTTGGGGCCGTCTGAGACCCGCCTCGGCGCCTCTTGGGCTGTCGTGGGCCGTCTTGGGCCGCTCCTGGGGCCGTCTTGGGTGCCTCTTGGGCCGTCTTGGGGCGCCTCCTGGGCCGTCCTGGGGCCGTCCTGGGGCGTCTTGGGACCGTCTGGGGGCCCTCCTGGCCCGTCTTGGGGCTCTCTTGGGGTCCTCTTCGGCCGTCTTGGAGCGGTCGGGGGGGCTTCTTGGGCCGTCTTGGAGCGTCGGGAAGCCGACGAGGCGAGGAGGCCGAAAACATCGAAAAACACAGTAGAAATCTACTATTTCTGTCGCTCGGGGCCCTCTTGGGAGGCCTCTTGGGAGGCCTCTTCGGGCGTCTTGGACGCCTCTTGGGCCGCCTGGGGCGAATCTCGGGCGTCTTGGGCCCATCTTTAAGCGTGCCGGGGCTCTCCGGGGCCGTCTTGGGGGCTTCTGGGGGCCCTCTCGACATGTCCTGGAGCCTGCCTGGGCGGCCCGGGGCGGCCCGGGGCCAGCCCGGGGCGGTTTTGAGACATTTGAGCCTGCGCCCTTCCCGCACGCACGTGCCCCTGCAATGTAGTAGAGACTAGGGCTGACCCGTGGACTCCGTCCACGACATCTTTCTGGAATGGTTCTCGGAGGAACGGCGCAGATTGTACCGAAAATCTACAAACACGGCGGCGGCTCGGGCGGCGGCAGCGAGACCGCGCCTTCGTGTCCGAGCTCTTGCAGCGCTGCAGCAGCTTGGCCCAGCGCACTGCTCGTTCACCCCCCTCCTATTGAGGACAGTTTCGAAGTCTCTCGGGGATGTGCGTCGAAGTCGAAGCCATCTGAGGCGTCTCAGGAGCGCTCGGGGAAGGGCTCGGGAGGCCATCGGGGAAAGCCACCGAAAGCGCCGGGGAGGCTCGCAAGGATCTACAGGGAGGGCCCAAGAGAGCTTCAAGAAAATTTGAAATCCAGTGAACTCTTAAGAGAAACCGCTGTTGGGTCGGCCATCACCTCCGGGCGCGCCTTGATGGTGCGATCCAGTCGCATCACCGCCAACGGGAGGGTTTGTTCGCCATGTCCCATTCTGTTCGCCCAGAGGGTCTGTGGAGGCCTTCGGGCGAACAGAACGGGACAGGGCAAGGAATGGGGAAGACATGTCCGAATCTCCTGGGCCCCCCAGATGCTCGTCCGAAGAATGCGGAGAGGTCCCAGGGTCATATCAATTGGCTGCTGTCCCAGGGGTCCGGTCTGCTTGGCCCGAAGAGTTTGCCAAGGCCCCTGGGGGAACAGAATGGCACAGCATATCGGGCAAAGGGGGGCGGTAGCTGGCCTGTCAGACCCGGCGTTCGTCTTCTGCCCAAGCGGCGCGGGGCCCACGGGCCCCAGGGTTGGCGTCCCGCTGGGATTCCTCTTGTTCGCCCACAGGGTTGGAGGAGGCCTCCAGGCGAACAGAATGGGGCAGGACAAAATGTGGGAGACTTGTCGCAAGCTCCCAGCCCCCCCAAGTGTGCGCCCGAAGGGTGTGGGGCCGCGTTGGCTCCCTCAAAGGGCCGTCTTGGAGCCGTCTAGGCCCGTCTTGAGGGCGCCGTTTGCCCTGATGGGGCCGTCTTGGTTCGTCGTGGGCCCCTCATGGGCGCGTCCGTAGGTCGTCCTGGGCCCATCGGGGTCCTCGTGGGGCTGTCTTGGAGCCGTCTGGGACCGTGAGGAGGCCGCCTTGGAGTCGTCTTGGGCCCCTCCTGTGCGCCTCCTTGGGCCGTCCTGGGCCCAGCAGGGGCCGTGTTGGCACCCTTTTGGGGCTGTCTTGGAGCCGTCTTGAGCCGTCGCAGCGCGCCTTGGGTTGTGCTGGGTCCGTCTTGGCCCGTCTTGGGGCCTTCCTGGGCGGTTCCTCGGACCCTCCTGGGACTTTCTGGGGCCTCTTGGTGCATCGGACCGCCGAAACGGCGGGAAACGCAAAGGGTGTAACAGTAAACAATGGAAAATTAACGATTTTTGCCAGCTGGGACTCTCTTGCCATCTTGGCCCGTCTTGAGGCCCCGAACGGGCGCGTCCTTGGGCCGTCCTGGGCGCACCCTCCTGGGACCGTCTTGGAATCGTCTTGGGCCGTCTTGAGCGCGCCTTGGGCCGTCCTGGGCCGGTCTGGGGCCGTGTTGGCACCCTCGCGGCGAGGAAGCTCGGAGGCGGGCTCGAGGCCTCTTCGGGGCCATTTTGGAAGCTGTTGGGGCCTCTGTAGGGGCCTCGTTTGGGCTCCTTGGGAGCCTCCTGGGGCCTCTTCGGGGGATTCTTGGCGGCCCCTTGGGGCCTCTTGGGGGCCTGTTTGGGCCTCCTGGCGCCCTCTTGGGGCGGAAGGCTCGGATTTTCGGTCCGTGGTCCCCCTCTTGGCCCCCTCTTGGGCCTGTCTTCGGGCCCTCGTGGGCCGTCTTGAGCGTCTCTTGGGTCGTCTTGGGGCCCTCTTGGGCTGTCTTGGGGCGCTCTTGGAAACCTCTTGGGCCGTTCTGGGGCGCTCTTGGAGGCCTCTTGGGCCGTCTTCGAGCGTCGGAAAGCGGAAAAGGCGAGAAGGCCAAAATCCTTCCAAAACCGTCGTAAAGCGGACGATTTTGAGGCCCAAAACCGTCCAAAACCTCCTGAGGCGGTCCCCTCGTCCGCCCCCCTCGCTTCGAAGCAGTTTTTAAGCCCCGTGGCACCTCTTGGGGATCTCTTTTGGGCTCCTGGGGGCCTCTTGGGCCTCCACTGGATTCGCTGCCCTCGGTCGGCAATCGTCGATCCTACGACGACTCTCCCCAACGGAGAAACATCGAAGGCCCTCGGAGCGTCCAACATTGTTCTTTTGTGCCTTCGATATGCCGGTCGCCTCTCGTCCGCTCCCCCCCTCCTGGAAGCAATTCTGAGGCCACTTAGGGCTTCGTGGGGGCCGTTTGGGGATCTCTTGGGGCGTTTTTGCCTGCGATATGCCTGTCGCCTCTCGTCCGCTCCCCCGCTCCTGGAGGGAATTCTGAAGGCACTGAAGGCTTCGTGGGGGCCGTTTCGGAGCCTCTTCGGCCTTCTTTTGGGCCTCCCGGGGGGGCTCTTAGGGCCCTCTCGGGCCGTCTTGGGTGCCTCTTGGGCCGTCTTGGGGCCGTCTGAGACCCGCCTCGGCGCCTCTTGGGCTGTCGTGGGCCGTCTTGGGCCGCTCCTGGGGCCGTCTTGGGTGCCTCTTGGGCCGTCTTGGGCGCCTCCTGGGCCGTCCGGGGGCCGTCCTGGGGCGTCTTGGGACCGTCTGGGGGCCCTCCTGGCCCGTCTTGGGGCTCTCTTGGGGTCCTCTTCGGCCGTCTTGGATGGCGTTGGGCTAAAACTTCAGTGAGCACCGCCACAGCACGCTGCCATTGTTCGCCCTTCTTGCACGCGCTCAAAGCCGCGCTGTAGATGACTGGGGCTGACCCAGGGACGTTCGTGCGCGAAAGCTTGCTCGCATGCGAATGTGAGGATCGCTTGCTTGCTTGCTGGCATGCTGTCCTGCTTGTGTGGCTGCTGGAATGCTGGACTGATAAATGTCTCTCCTGCTTGATGCCTTGCGTGCCGGTATGCTTGTCTGATGTCTTGACATGCGCCATTAGTTGCTAGACCGTTCGCTGTCGCTTGCTGACGCTTCGTGCTGTTTGCTGATACGTGCTGCATGTTGCTGCTACTACCGGCTGTTTGCTGGTGCTTGCTGATGCTTCCCACGGCGTGGCGCTGCTGCTTGCTGTCGGTTGCTGCTGCTGTCCATGCGTGATGCGCTCGTAATCTGCTGCAGTTTGCTGCTGCTTGCTGCTGCGGGCTGCTCCCAGTTCTGTCTGCTGTTGATTACTGCAGCTGGCTGCTGCTGGCTGCTGCTCGCTGCTGCCGGCTGTGCATGGCTGCTGCTGGCTTTGCCGCTGCTGGATCTGAGGGCAGTGCTGGGGCTCTGTTGGGCGCTAGTGTCAGCATTTGAGGGGGAGGGTCTGTCTCGAAGCTCTCTTGGAGACATCTTGGGCCGTCGAGAAGAAAGTTCTGTTGGACAATCTGGGGCCCTCTCTTGGGACTCTCTGAAGGAAGTCGTGGGCTGTCTTGGAGGCTTCTTGGGGCACTCCGAGGCCGTGCGAGGACCTCCTGAGGCGATCTCGAGCCGAAAGGGCCGGGACGCCACAAACAGCGGAAAGCCCGGCGGTGCTCAAGTATATTTGCTGCCCGGGGCCTGTCTTGGGGCTTCCTGCTGGCCTCTCTTGGGACCTCACGCTCGCCTCGTGGGGCCTCGCGGGGCCTCTCGAGCGCAGTCCCAGGGTCCTTGACGCCGACCCGGAGCCGCCTGGCGACCTTCGGAGCGCCCAGATCGGCGGCGCGGCCCGAGCGGAGCCGGCAGCACACGGATGCCAATCTCGCACGCACGACCCCCAGCGCTGCGTAGGGTCAAAACTGGTAGTAAGGCTAAGCCGGGCGTGTCCCCCTACAGGGGGATCTTTTGGGCGAGAAACAAAAGATAGTCAGAAAATATCCCCCAAATTGGCAAAAATAGCAAACAAAAAATCGTCCCCAGATTATCTGTTGACCATTTTGTCCTACCTAGGCTCTGCCTAGAAGGGTTCTTACTGTGTATGCTTAAAGGGGCCGGGCAGTGGTCCTCACCCCAGGCGGTTCCCCCAGCATCCGCCCCGCGGTTCCCCCAGTTGCGTCCCCTTAGCTCAGCGTTGCTTATCTCATCTTAGCTTAGCTTAGCGTTGCTTAGCTTAGCTTAGCTTCATCTTAGCTTAGTTTAGCTGTAGCATAGCTTAGCCTAGCCTAGCCTAGCATAGTTTAGCTTAGCTCAGCTTAGCTTAGCTTAGCGCAGCGCAGCATTAGCATAGCATCGCATAGCATAGCATAGCATAGCATTAGTATAGCATAGCATAGCATCACATATCACAGCATAGCATAGCATAGCATAGCATAGCATAGCGCAGCATAGCATAGCAAATCATAGCACAGCGCAGCATAGCATAGCATAGCATAGCAAAGTTTAGTTTAGCACAGCACAGCGCAGCATAGCATAGCATAGCATAGCATAGCGCAGAATAGCATAGCATAGCGCAGCATAGCATAGCATAACACAGCATAGCATAGCATAGCATAGCATAGCATAGCGCAGCATAGCGCAGCATAGCATATCATGGCATAGTCTAGCATAGCATAGCATAGCGCAGCATAGCATAGCATAGCATAGCGCCGCATAGCATAGCGCAGCATAGCATAGCCTAGCATAACAATGCGCAGTCTAGCATACCCTAGCATAGCATAGCATAGCATAGCGCCGCATAGCGCAGCATAGCGCAGCATAGCATAGCATAGCATAGCATAGCATAGCATAGCATAGCATAGCGCAGCATAGCATTGCATAGCATAGCATAGCATCAAAGCAAAGGCAAAGCAACAGCAGCAACAGCAAAGCAAAGCACAACGCAAAGCAAAGCAAAGCAAAAGCAAAAGCAAAGCAAAGGAAAGGCAAAGCAAAAGCAATGTGCGACAAGTGCCGAGCTAGCCTCGATGGCCGGACCGGAGCCCCCGCAAGCAGTGCTGAACAGCCTGCAGCTCTTGCAGGAGCCGCGAGCACTGTTGAACCTAGTGCAAGCAGTGCTGAACAGCCTGCAGCACTTGCAGGAGCCGCGAGCAGTGCTGAACAGCCTGCTGTCGCTGGGTGCACAGCAAAGCAAGACAAAGCAAAGCGCAGCATAGCATAGCATTGCTTAGCTTAGTTTAGCATAGCACAGCGCAGCATAGCATAGCATAGCGCAGCATAGCATAGCATAGCATAGCATAGCATAGCGCAGCATAGCATAGCATAGCATAGCATAGCATAGGAGCATAGCAGCGCAGCATAGCATAGCATAGCATAGCATAGCATATAATAGGTGTAGATGTAGATGTAGATGCATGTGTACATGTAGATCTAGCTGTAGGTGTAGATGTGGATGTAGGTCTAGATGCAGATGTAGGTATTAAGCTGTACTGTTACTACTACTACTACTACTACTACTACTACTACTACTACTACTACTACTACTACTACTACTACTACTACTACTACTACTACTACTACTACTACTACTACTACTACTACTACTACTACTACTACTACTACTACTACTACTACTACTACTACTGACTACTACTACTACTACTACTACTACTACTACTACTACTACTACTACTACTACTACTACTACTACGACTACGACTACTACTACTACTTACGACTACTACTACTACGACTACTACTACAACTACTACTACTACTACAACTACTACTACTACTACTACTACTACTACTACTACTACTACTACTACTACTACTACTACTACTACTACTACTACTACTACTACTACTACGACTACTACGACTACTATCGACTACTACGACTACACTACTACTACTCGACTACTACGTACTACTACTACTACTACTACTACTACTACTACGACTACTACTACTACTACTACTACTACTACTACTACTACTACTACTACTACTACGACTACGACTGCGACTACGACTACTACTACTAAAACTACTACTACTACTACTACTACTACTACTACTACTACTACTACTACTACGACTACTACTACGACTACTACTACTACTACTACTACTACTACTCCTCCTCCTCCTACTACTACTACTACTACTACTACTACTACCACTACTACTACTACTACTACTACTACTACTACTACTACTACTACTACTACTACTACTACTACTACTACGACGACCGTTATTGCTACAACTGCGACGATGTGGAGAAGGAGGAGGACGGCGTTTACCGTTACTACTAGTATTGTTCTCCTCGGGGCTCCACCTCCTAGGTAGGGTCGCTCTGGGATAATGTATATTCCTCCTGTAGAGGGACAGGCCCCACATAATAGTTAGGATGCGCGACAGGGATGCAAGACCCTTGGACGCCCGTGTCGAAGCCTTCTGAGCGGGGCTGGCCATCGAAAGCGGTTCAGGATAGACCGAAGAGGCTAGGATGCAAGGGTACCTTTGGGAAGGCTGCCCATCCATATTCTCTGTTTCGACTGTATCAGATGGTGTCAGGCTCCAACTCCACCTCGCACATCTCGCTGAGCAGCGCCAGAACACGCTGCCACTGCTCGCCGTTTCTGCACGCGCTGATCCCAGCTTGGTAGCAGATGACGTTGGGCTCCAACTTCGCCCGCCACATCTCGCCGAGCAGCGCCAGAGCCCAATGCCACTGCTCGCCCTTCTCGCACGCGCTGATCCCAGCGCTGTAGCTGACGAGTGCGAACCCGTGGATTAAATCCACGGTGTGCTGAACCTGGGACTCGCACGCCGTGGGTGAACAGCTCGTCGAAGTTGAACAGCTCGGGCGGCCCTGGGGTCGTGTCGAAGGCATGTCGGACCCTCCTGCGAGCCTGCTTGGGGCGTCTTGTAGGCCTCTTGCGGTGTATGGGCGCCTCTGGGGCCGTCCCCAGGCTGCCCCCCAGAGCTTCTTCTGGGGGACAGCCCGGGAAACTGACTGTGCGTGCGTGCTGCGAGGTTGCCATCAGAAGGCTCCCCCCTATCATCCCTGAGGTCAGCTGCAGGGCTTGCTGCAGGCTCCAGGAGCCAGGGCTAGAGGCTGTCTTCGAATATCCTGGGTGGGGTCTGCGCCATCTCAAAGTGCTCCAGGGAGGGGTCTCGTGATCTTGAGGCTGTCTTGGGCGCCACCGAGGGCTCTACTCGGCCGTAGGGGGGTAGCGAGATGGTGGTCCCCGCAGTGTCTGCAGGTCCCCCCCCCCCTGACACCCCTAATCGGCCGTAGAGGGGGAGCGACCGAAGTGGCTGCAAATTCCCCCTGCCACCCCTAACAGGCGGAGAGAAGGCCTCAGAGCGGCCGGAACCTCGATTAGGAAGGAGAAAAAGATCAGAGGAGAAGGTCCCCTCTGTCACCACTGATCGGCCGTAGGGTGGAGGTCTTGAGGGCGACTCTGGGCCAGTGGTCCTGGGATCGCTCTTGGTGGGAATCTCTTCCTGGGATCGCTCTCGGGAGCTCCGTGGGAACTGTCGGAGTCTCTTGGCAAGGGTCCGAGTCTTGTGGGCGACTCTGGGGCACCTCGGAGTGGCCCTGGGATCGCTCTTGGAAGTTCTGTGGGGACTATCGGAGTCTCTTGGGGGAAGGCTCTCGGGCATCTCGGAGTGGTCTGGGGCCTGCATTGGGGGTCTGCGGCTTTTTCGGGGGCGTTTGAGGTTCGAGGGACGGCGAAAGGGTGACGTGACTCGAGGCACCCTCCTTGGCAACTCCTGGGGAACCATCGGAGTCTCTTGGGAGACTCTGGGGCATGTGGGAGTAGTCCTTGGAGGGTTCTTGGCCTATTGGGGGCTGCGGTAAGGGCGTCGTACGGGCTCCCTTCGGCCCCTCTTCGAGCCCTTGTAGGGGTCTCTCCAGAGCCTCCAGGGTCCCTCTTGGCCCCTTTGGGGGGCTTTATTGGGCCGTCTGGGGCGCCTCGTGAGCCGTCCTGGGGCCATGTAGGAGGTCTCGCGCCGTCTGGGAGCTCGCTTTGGTGGCTTTTGGACAGCTCATGGGGCCCTCTTGGGGCTCTCTTCGGAGCCACCAGTGGCTCCATGAGGCTGTCTTGGGCTTCTCCTGGGCAGTCTTCGGGCCCTCTGGGGCCGTCTTGGGGCGAGCTGGGATGGCCCTGGAGCCGTCTGGGGCCGTTCTTGGCCCGAAAAAACACCTTGGAAAATACATGGTTTTAGCCTCGGGGACCGTCATCGAGGTCCCACTGGGCCGTCTTCGGAGGCACCTGGCCCGCCGTCGGGCCGTTCTGGGCTGCCGTGGATCTCCTTTCGGGCTCCTGGGACGTCCTCGCGCCCTCCAGAGCGTCTCGGAGCGGTATTTGACGACCTACCAGACCACCCCAACCCAACCCGAAGACCCGAATTTCGGGTTGGGGGGGTAAGGGTTCCACATGTGTTTTTTCGATGTTTCCCGACCCCCCCCCCACTGGAAATCGAGGGTGAATTTGAGCCTTCGGGTTGGGTTGGGGTGGTTTGGTGGGTGGTGAATATTTGGGCTGCCTGAGGCTGGGTTGGAGCCACCGGGGGGGGCTCTCGGGAGCCGTCGGAGAGCGGCGGGGCCCTCTGGGCGGTCGGGGGCAGCCGGCGCAGTGCAGGCGCGGCTCGCACGCGCAACGACCAGCAGTGCAGTACAGATCACGTCAGGCTCCAACCTCGCCTCACGCATCTCGCCGAACAGCGCCAAAGCCCGCTGCCACTGTCCGCACTTTTCGCACGCGCTGATCCCACCGTTGTAGCTGACTGGGGAAAACCTGTGGATTGATCCAGAGGGGGAGCAAGAGAGGAAGGCTAAGGGAGCCAGGAGGGGGCGGATGCGGAGGCGCGTAGCAGGTGAAGCCGCGGAGCTCAAATGTCGCGATGACGCTTCGCTCGAACTGCGCCCGAGCAGAGGAGGAGCGAGCAGAAGTGGGGCGGAGGAAGGGAAAGAGGACAGGGAGGAAGAAGGACGGCAGCGGCCGCCGACTCCAGGCTTCCCCTCTCTCGCACGGACGCACGCGTCCTGGAACACTAACAGAGAAGGCGTCGGGCTCCGACTTCGCCTCCCGCATCTCGCCGAGCAGCCTCAGGGCCCAATGCCACTGCTCGCCCTTCTCGCACGCGCTGATCCCAGCGTTGTAGCTGACTAGGGCTGACCCGTGGACACCGTCCACGACATCTTCCTGGAATGGTTCTCGGAGGAACGGCGCAGATTGTACCGAAAATCTACAAACACGGCGGCGGCTCGGGCGGCGGCAGCGAGACCGCGCCTTCGTGTCCGAGCTCTTGCAGCGCTCCAGCAGCTTGGCCCAGCGAACTGCTCGTTCACCCCCCTCCTATTGAGGACAGTTTCGAAGTCTCTCGGGGATGGACGTCGAAGTCGAAGCCCATCTGAGGCGTCTCAGGAGCGCTCGGGGAAGGGCTCGGGAGGTCATCGGGGAAAACCACCGAAAGCGCCGGGGAGGCTCGCCAGGATCTACAGGGAGGGCCCAAGAGAGTTTCAAGAAAACTTGAAATTCTGTACAATCTTTAGAGAAACCGCTGTAAGGTCGGCCATCACCTCCGGGCGCGCCTTGATGGTGCGATCAAGTCGCATCACCGCCAACGGGAGGGTGTGTTCGCCATGTCTCATTCTGTTCGCCCAGAGTGTCTGTGGAGGCCTTCGGGCGAACAGAAAGGGACAGGGCAAGGAATGGGGAAGACTTGTCCGAATCTCCTGGGCCCCCCAGGTGCTCGTCCGAAGAATGCGGAGAGGTCCCAGGGTCATATCAAGTGGCTGCTGTCCCAGGGGTCTGGTCTGCTTGGCCCGTAGAGTTTGCCAAGGCCCCACGCCATCTTAAGCCATCTTGGCCATTCGCACCGCTCGGGCGCCCCGACGAATCCACGCTCTCCTCCAGGCATCTTGCCATCACCTCGGAGCCTTCGCCTTCCAGAGCCTCGCGGGCTCAAACGGCCCAGCTGTCAGCCGCGCATGCAACCCACCGGAGCCGTCACGACAAGAAAACGTCACCATGCCATGTCAAGTGGCCCCCAAAGGGGTCTGCAAGCACTTTTTCTTAGAAAAATGGTCCGCAGGGCCCTTTGGCGCCCAGAACGAGCCTACAGTAAGCAATAGTGGCCCTCGGAGGCCCTCTGAGAGCCATCTTGGACCGTCCTGGCCATTCGCGCCGCTCGGGTCTTGGAGCGGTCTTGGGGACCTCTTGGGCCGTCTTGGAGCGCAGGGCCGGCGAAAAGGGGAGAATGCGAAAAACATAGAAAAACACAATGGAAATCGACGATTTCTCCCGCTCGAGGCCCTGCTGGGAAGCCTCTTGGGAGGCCTCTTGGGGCCCTTTGGGCCGCCTCTGGGACCGTCTTGGCCCAATCTTCGGCGTCTTGGGCCCATCTTGGGGCGTCCCGGAGCCCTCTGGGGCCGTCTTGGGGGCCTCTTGGGGCCCTCTTGGCGCGTCTTGGGCCCATCTTGGGGCGTCCCGGGGCCCTCTGGGGCCGTCTTGGGCTGCCTTGGGGCGTCTCGGGACCATCTGGGGGCCCTCTTGGCCCGTCTTGAGGCCTTTTTGCGGGCCTCGTCCGTGGTCTTGGAGCGGGCTTGGGGACCTCTTGGGCCGTCTTGGAGCGCAAGGACGGCGAAAAGGGGAGAATGCGAAAAACATAGAAAAACACAATGGAAATCGACGATTTCTCCCGCTCGGGGCCCTGCTGGGAAGCCTCTTGGGAGGCCTCTTGGCGCATTTTGGCCGCCTCTGGGGCCGTCTTGGCCCAATCTTCGGCGTCTTGGGCCCATCTTGGGGCGTCCCAGAGCCCTCTGGGGCCGTCTTGGATGCCTCTTGGGGCCCTCTTGGCGCGTCTTGGGCCCATCTTGGGGCGTCCCGGGGCCCTCTGAAGCCTTCTTGGGGGGCCGTCTTGGGCTGCCTTGGGGCGTCTTGGGACCGTCTGAAGGCCCTCTTGGCCCGTCTTCAGGCCCTCTTGCGGGCCTCGTTGGTGGTCTTGCAGCGGTCTTAGGGACCTCTTGGGCCGTCTTGGAGCGCAGGGACGGCGAGAAGGGGAGAATGCGAAAAACATGGAAAAACACAATGGAAATCGGCGATTTCTCCCGCTCGGAGCCCTGCTGGGAAGCCTCTTGGGAGGCCTCTTGGGGCATTTTGGCCGCCTCTGGGGCCGACTTGGCCCAAGCTTCGGCGTCTTGGACCCATCTTGGGGCGTCCCGGAGCCTTCTGGGGCCGTCTTGGGGGCCTCTTGAGGCCCTCTTAGCGCGTCTTACGCCCATCTTGGAACGTCCCGGGGCCCTCTGGGGCCGTCTTGGGGGCCTCTTGGGGCCCTCTTGGCGTGTCTCGGGCCTGCTACACTTTTTGGTCCGAATCGCCCTTCTCGCACGCGCGGGTCCCTGCATTGTAGTATAGACTAGGGCTGACCCGCGGACTACCGTCCACGAGTGTCCGAGGATTGAGAGTGCGCTCGTTGCTGCTTATTGCTTCAGGGTGGGCTGTTTGCTTGATGATCCTGACGGCGTCTGGAGCAGCGGTAGCAACAGCAGCAGCAACAGCATCAGCAGCAGCAGCAGCAGATCCAGCACCATCGGCAGTATCAGCAGCAACAGCGGCAGCAGCAGCTCCAGCAACAACAGAAGCAACGCGGACCTCCGGGGGCCTCCCGGGGGCCTTTCGTCGTCGTGGTCGTCGTCGTGGTCGTTGTTGTCGTCGTCGTCGTCGGCGTCGTCGCCGCTGTTAGCGTCGTCGTCGGCGGCGTCGTCGTCGTGGTCGTCGTCGTCGTCGTCATCGACGTCGTCGCCATCGACGAGGACGACGCCGAGGACGACGACCACTACGAATAGATTTGTGGGAGAAACCGCACCGCACACCTCTTGGGAAACGCGGCGCGTGGAAGGGGGCATACAAAAAGGTGGTCCCTCGTGTATGTGCGTGGGGCTCGCCAGTGCAATCGTGCACCCTTTCCGCGGCACCAGTGTCCCAAGATGTGTGCGGTACGGTTTTTCTCGCTCAGGCGGGGGGTCCCATGAGATGGATTTGTTTCCGCTCTCGCTGGGCGCGCTCTTTGGTGGGCTGTAGGGATGTCACGAAGCGCCCTGAGGAACAGGGGGCCCACGGAACGGGTTCGGCAGGGCCTCCGTGGAGGTGCTGGCCTACGTCTGCATGCCCTCGGTCGGAAGGGACATGACTGGGTAGTTGTTGCGCCCGATCGAACAAGTCGGCCCTGTGCAGAGCTCGGGAGAAAGAACAAAAATGCGCCGTCAGAGCTGCACGTCGTCAAACCAACGACGCCGCGGCCGGCCTCTGGCACGATGCGGCCGGCTGTTGTTCAGCGCCGCACATGCAATAGGGGACCATTCGTGCGCTAGTTTAGGCAGCGACGGATCAAGGTGGGACATCAGACGACTCAGTAAATGCTTCTTGCGCTTTGATACAACCGAAGACCAATCTGCAATGTAGTGCAGGCGCCTGGCAGATTCGAGCCTCTGCTTCATTCTGCGGCCAGCATCTTCCCACGAATCGCTATCGTCGAACACCCAGCCGACGATTCGCCGGAGCATTTTCCTCTGCGTAATGTCTAGGCGGTCCAGCTGCTTCTGATCCAACGCAAAGTTCCCAGCCCGTATACGCACCGGACATGACTGGGTAGATTGTGCGAAAACTTATGATGGTGTTCCGGAAATCGGGACACGTCAAGAGGACTGGCTTTCGTGCCACACTGTCGAGCCTGTCGTGCCAGCAATGCCGCGTGCTGGAGCAGGCTGTTCCCAGCGGAAGCATCGGGGAAGCGGCGGGGGGGCCCTCCGATACCCGGGAGGGGGTTCTCGTGAGGCTCTGTGGGAGCCTCTGGAGAGCCTCTGGGAGCCTCTGGAGAGCTCTTGGGAGCGCCTCTGGAGCCTTCTGGGAGCCTCTGGAGAGCGCCCGGGGGCCTCTTGGGAGCGCCTCCAGGGCCTTCTGAGGGCCTCTCGGGGGCGTCTTGGAGCTTTGCTGGCCGTGGAGGTGCCCGGAGGGGGGGGGAGCGCTCCGAACCGAACCTTCTTGGGCGTCCCTTGGGGCCGTCTGGGGAGGTTCTTGGGCCGTCTTGGGCCCTCCGGGCCTGTCCTGGGGCCCTCTCGGGCTCGCTGGGGAGCTTCTGGGCGACTCTCGAGGCCTCCGCGTCGGGGCCCTCATGGGCCGTCCCGTCCCTGGGTGCCGCATTAGAGCCTCCCGGGGCCCTCCGGGGCTGTCTGGGATACCTCTTGGGCTGTCTTGGAGCCGTCTGGGGCCCTCTTGGGCGCCTCTAGGGCCGTCTCGGGGCAGTGGGGGGCCGTCTTTAGCGCCTCTGGGGCCGTCTTGGAGCCGTCTCGGAGCCGTCTTGACTCGTTTTGGGACCGTCGCGGCGCTGTCGTGGCAGCCTCTTGGGCTGCCATCGGCGCCTCAAGAGCCATCGTGGGGCCGTCTTGGGGCCGTCCAGGGGGCTTCCAGAGGCGTGGTGGGGTGATCTGGAGGGCCAGTAGGGCCGTGTGGACATCGCAGTGGACGAAAAGCAGTGGACCTGGAAACAGGCTCGTTTTCCTTAGGAATTTCAGCGATTTGTTTTTGATCTGGCTTTTTGGGGGCTCGTCCTGGAGCCGACTTGGAGCGTCTCGGGAGGACTTTGGGGCCGTCTGGCGCCTAGCTTGGGCATCTCGGAGCGCTGCGGGACCTAGTCGGAGCCCTCTTGGGCCGTCTTGGGCGCTCTGTGGCCATCTGGTGCGTCTCGGGCCGTCGTGGGGCGACCAGGGGGGCCGGTTACGCTCCGCCAGCCCCCGCCCCTATCGCACGCACGTGTCCCTGCGTTGTAGTGTAGACTAGGGCTGACCCGCGGCCTCTGGCCGTGGAATTTGCCCGCCCTGGCGTGTACGTTGAAGTGGAGCGTCTCTGGGGCCTCGCGGGTAAGGGGAGATTGGAGGGGACAGCGTGGATGGAGGTGGCCGCTGGAGGGGAAGGTGGGCGAGGGATGCAGGCAAGCAGGCCTAAAGGCAGGAACGCGGTGGTGGAGGCGGTGTCAGTGGAAGCACACCCATGTAGGCATGACATGGTGTGGACAGAAGCTGTTTCTGACGCCGCAGTCTGTGTTCATCATAGCTTCTGCGGGGAAGGTAGCCGTGAGAAGTTGATCTGCTCTTCGCCGGGGCCGAATGGTAATTTCATCTGGCAGTGTGGTGACAGTGGGACCAGTGGGCGCGGCCTAGGAGGCCCGCAAGAGGGCGGCGAGACGGAACTCCCTAAGAAGGGCCCCATTGCGAGGACACGAATCGACTTTTCGAGCGCACCTCCCCAAGACGTCCCGAAATAGCGCAGAGATGGCTCCCAGATGGCCCAAGAAGCATCCAAAACGATGCTGGAAGTTCGACGCTCCCCAAGAGAGAAGCATCCAAGGCCTATCGGGGGCCGCTTGGGGGCCTCTTTTCGTCGTCCTGGGGGTGGATCTCTCGGAGTCCTCTTTGGCAGTCTTGAGTGCATCTTGGGCCGTCTTGGGGCGATGTGGGGCCGTCTTGGGCGCCTCTCGGACCGTCTTGGAACAATCTTGGGGCCATCTTGGGCCAATATTGGGCGCTGCTGGGGCTGGTGTTTCTTGAGCCGTCTCGGGCGCCTCTGGAGCCGTCCCGGACGGCCCAGAGACCGTCTTGGAGACTGTCCAAACGGAAAGACTTGGAGACGGGGCGGCGGGGGCCTCTACAGCCCTCTCGGAGACAGGGCGGTGGAGCCGTCTTGGGCCACTATTAACTGCTCTTGGGGCTGTCTTGGGTGCGTCTTGGGCCGTCTCGGGCGCCTCTGGAGCCGTCCCGGGCAGAGTGTGGCCCTTTGAACGCCCTCATGGGGGCGTCTGGGCGCGTCTTCGGGGCCTGTACTGTATAGCCTTCTGGACGCTGCGAAGACGAAAAAGCAGAACATAGCGAAAATGTGCGTTTCCCGTCGGGAGTGGGACGATTTGGGCATCTTGGGGCTCTCTTAGAGGCCCTCCTGGGCCGTCTTGGGAGCCTCCTGGCCTGCCTTGGGGGCCTCTGGGGCTGTCGTGGGGCTCCCGAGGGTGCTCTGAGGCCGTCTTGGCGCCCCCTGGAGCCTCTCGGAGCCGTCCCGTTGGCCATTCTTGGCTGCTCTTGGGGCTGTCTTGGGTGCGTCCTGGGCCGTCTCGGGCGCCTCTGGAGCCGTCCCGGGGCCGTGTGGGGCCCTTTGGGGACCTCTGGGCGCGTCTTGGGGCGAGGTGGAGGGCCTCTACAGCCGTCTTGGACGCTGCGAGGACGAAAAAGCAGAACATAGCGAAAATGTGCGTTTCCCGAAGGGAGTGGGACGATTTGGGCATCTTGGGGCTCTCTTAGAGGCCCTCCTGGGCCGTCTTGGGAGCCTCCTGGCCTGCCGTGGAGGCCTCTGGGGCTGCCCCCCCCCGGGAATCCCAAACAGCCCCAAAACGGGCCAAAAAGGGCCCAAGAGGCCACCAAGACGGTCCAGGAAACTGCCCAAGAACGCCCCTGGACGCCCAAGATGGCCTGAAGACGGCCCAAGAAGCCTCCAAGACGCCTCAAGGAGATCCCAAGAGGACCCCCAAGAGGGCCCCATGAGGGTACAATCAAAAAGTTGCTAATAGGTTTCGAAGCATGTTAACATTATCGCCTTTTTCCGTCTTAGAAGCGCCGAAGACGGTCCAAGAGGCCCCCAATATCGCCCCAAGACAGCCCAAGAGGCCCCCAAGAGGAGCCAAGACTGTCCAAGAGGGCCCCAGTATAGCCCTGGAGGCCCCCCAAGACGACCCCGAGAGGCCCCCAAGATGGCCTCAAGAGGGTGAACCCGAACGGACCGTTCTAGTCCTCCACCCCAAGATGACCCCAAGAGCCCCCAAGATGCCCCCGAGGCGCCCCCAAGGGGCCCCCAGAGGCCCCCAAGAGGTCCCCAAGAGGCCACCAAGAGGACCCCGAGACGCCCCCAAGAGGCCCCAAAGGCCCCCAAGAAGCAACAAGAAGCAAGAGGCCCCAAGAGGCGCTCACTCGCGTGCTGCCAGGCCAGAGGTGCACGGCCTGACTTGATATTGCTCGGAAGCGAAAGCGATGAACGAAGAACCTTCCACCCGTCGCCGTCACCAGTCGTCGGTCGTCGGCCGTCGGCAGCCGTTCGCCGTCAGTCGTCGTCGTCGTCGTCGTCGTCGTCGTCGTCGTCGTCGTCGTCGTCGTCGTCGTCGTCGTCGTCGTCGTCGTCGTCGTCGTCGTCGTCGTCGTCGTCGTCGTCGTCGTCGTCGTCGTCGTCGTCGTCGTCGTCGTCGTCGTCGTCGTCGTCGTCGTCGTCGTCGTCGTCGTCGTCGTCGTCGTCGTCGTCGTCGTCGTCGTCGTCGTCGTCGTCGTCGTCGTCGTCGTCGTCGTCGTCGTCGTCGTCGTCGTCGTCGTCGTCGTCGTCGTCGTCGTCGTCGTCGTCGTCGTCGTCGTCGTCGTCGTCGTCGTCGTCGTCGTCGTCGTCGTCGTCGTCGTCGTCGTCGTCGTCGTCGTCGTCGTCGTCGTCGTCGTCGTCGTCGTCGTCGTCGTCGTCGTCGTCGTCGTCGTCGTCGTCGTCGTCGTCGTCGTCGTCGTCGTCGTCGTCGTCGTCGTCGTCGTCATCGGTTCGTCGTCATTATCTCCTTCGTCGGTCGTCGTCGTAATCATCCCGCTCGTCGACCGTTGGTCGTCCGTTGTCGTCGCCATCGTCCATTTCAACAACAATAGAATCAGGAGCGCCCCGGATCGGCGGCACTGGGCGGAGGCCACTACAATACGGATGATGATGGCGGTGATGGCGATGCTGTTGTTGATGAGGATGACGACGATCACGGTGGATATGACAATGACGATGACGATGTCGATGACGGTGATGATGACGATGATGCTGGTGACGATCAAGATGGTAATAACAATGGTGATGATAGCGATGATGCGTGATGATGAGGATGGTTACAACGATGGTGATACTGGTGATAATGACGATAATGATGGTGAGGAGGAGGAGGAGGAGGAGGAGGAGGAGGAGGAGGTAGAGGTGGAGGAGGAGGACGAGGAGGAGGAGGAGGATCAGGACCTACGGTCGGCAACGAGGTCCGCAGATTGCCAGCGCGACGAAAACATGCAACGGCAGAGCGGGATCGAAAAGACCGAGAACGCAAGCAAACTCGGCAAGCCCACACGGAAGCTCGACTGTCGCCAAGGCCCACAGCCCACGCCGATGCGATCCCAGCCAGCAGTGGCGGGGAAGAGGCCACGGGCCTACAGCGCACGTTGAAGGAGCAGGAAGCATCGCAATCACTACCCTGCCGACTCCCTTGGCCCAAATACGGTCTCGTTCTGAGCCCATGGGTGCGCCTGTTCCACGGCGCTGGCTGCAGGCGCCGCCCTGTCGACCTTGGTGCGCGGCATGAGCCCGCTGGGTTCGTTCGCGGCCGACTCCCACGCCGCCGCCAGGCCGAAGGGGTCGAGGTGTGGACCCTCGTCCGCGTCGCACCCGACGACGAAGAAGAGGTCGGGAGGCGCCGCGTCGTAGGCGGCGAGGCCGGCATTACGGTCGAGGGCACATGCCACATCCTCAGGATCAGGGGCCGCCGCTGCAGCAAGCTCATGGCCTCTACGAAGTTGCCGCTGCGGGTGATAGAGCTGCACGGGGCCCAAAACAGACCGGAGCCGACGACCGCCATCTGCATCCTGGCGGCATCCCCATGATCAGGTAAGTCCACGATGACACAGTCGCTGATGTCCGCGCGCGGCGCGACGTTGGCCCCCACGACACCACGGTCGCTAGGAGGCATGACGCCCACACTAAGTCCGGCCCGTGCTTCACGGTGATCACGCCGATGATTTCCACCCCCCCGCACTGGTCGAAACTCAGCTGCCTGGGAAACGCGCCCGCGAGGCCCAGGGGGCGGACGCAGGCTTGGGAGGTTCCCCATGGAGCAGCGCACCCCCCGTCTTTAGCAGCAGCCAATGCGCCGCCGACACGACGGTCGCCCCGAGCTCCACGAGGATCTCTACGACGATTTCCCTCGTGAATTTTGACCTCCAGCATTGGTCGGTCAAAACTCCGCGGCGTGGATAAGACGCCCGCAAAACCCAGAAAAGGCTGCGGAAAAGTATCCCCTCCTGGGCGAGCAAGAGCTGCGTCGCGACAAAGAGGTCCTGCGGCCTCCACGGTCTCGGCGATGTCTCAGGACGCAGCAACGACACCCTGCCCACGGGCAGCGCGACGACGGCGAAGAAATTCGACGGCCGCCTCCACGGAATCGCCGTCGCCCACGCGGACGTCGCGGCCAGCGAAGCCGATGCCGGGACCGTAGGTCGACGGAACCTTGACGACGGTGGGCGGCGGCGCGCGTCGCATGCGTACGTCGCCATCGACGAGGCGAGGCTTGCCTCCGAAGCTGCCGCACTCGCCGCCCCCCGGTGTCGCTGTCGCACTCAGAATCATCGACGGGGCCCCAGCAGCCGGGCGCCAGCTGCGGCCCCCGAGGCCCACGGGCGACTCTCGCAGCGCCGAGCAGCCAGCAGAACGGAGCGCCTGCCAAGCCCAGGGGGTTCAGGAGCACCGCGCCAGCGGCGCCGCCCGCGAGGACACCGGGCGAGTAGGACAGGGCACCAGCGCCCAGGCGCGCGGCCCCGACACCCGCTGGCCTGTGCGAG
>CAUYUJ010014372.1:342164-367164 GCA_963575745.1 Prorocentrum cordatum | reverse complement strand
AAGGGGCGATTTTGTGCACTTGAGGCCCTGGGCTTCTCGCACGCGCTTCCACTGGCCATGTAGGAGAGACTACTGTGCACCTGCTTGCGGCTGCTTGCGGCTGCTTGCGGCTGCTTGCGGCTGCTTGCGGCTGCTTGCCGCTACTACTTTCTGAGACTGGAGGCGTGCGCCATGCGCAGCTCGCCAGCGCGGCTCCGCTGCGCTGGCGATCCTCCCGCTGCCGCAATCCTGCTGCCCCTCGTTCTGCTCCAACAACGCTTGCCGCTGCCGCTTGCAGTCGCGTACTTATGCTGCTTGGCCATGCTGCTGACTGATGCTGCTACGTGGGGCCTGCTGCTGCCGGCTGCTTGGGAACTGCAGCTACTCTCGGATTCGCCGCAGAGCAGCCAGGCTCGCCCAAACAACATCAGGGCTCGCCTCAGAGCTTCTTTGGTCCAGGTTCACAGCAGGAGTTCCGGGCTCGCCGCAGGCCTTTTGGACTTGCCCCAAGATCATGTATGGAGCCCCTACGGCGGTCTGACCGTCTGGCTTGATCACCGAACTTCAGATTTCTGGTCTGAGTGGGGACCTACGGGCTCGGCCTTCGATCCTTCGGGCGTGGGCCGCTTGGGTCGCCTCGGGCGCCTTCTCGGAGGTATATTGCAACACCTGCGGCGCTGTGAAAGCCGCCCTGGGCCGTCAGGGGCCTGCCTCGGATGGGGCGCCCGCTGCTGCTGGGCTCGCGCTTCGCACGCACTGGTGACGGCACCGTGCGCGGTGATGACGTCGGGCTCTAGCTTTGCCTTCCGAAGCTCGCTGAGCAGCGCCACAGCCCGCTGCCACTGCTCACCCTTCTCGCATGCGCTGATCCCAGCGTTGTAACTGACTAGGGCGAACCCATGGACTTCGTCCACGACCAGCAGGTCCCCCTGGCGTGCCTCCATGTTGGGCCCCCGCCCAGGAAAAAGTCACCCCGAAGCCTTCGGTGACTTTTCCGGCCGCCTTTCCGAAGTTGGAAGACGGGCGCTTCCTCCTCCTCGTCCGCCTTGCGCTCCACGTCCGCCTGGACGGTCTTCGGAGCATCACAAAGTCTGTGATGCTCCGAAGACTGTCCAAACCACAGACACCACCATGGCCGTCTGTGACACAGACGGCCATGGTGGGTCTGCGGTGTGCCTCTCGCCGCTTGTCTGCTCCCCTTGGTTTGAACAATTTTGAAAGCATCTGGGGCCTAGAAAAAAGTCACCCCGAGGGCTCTGATGACTTTTTCCCGGTTGCCTTTTCGAAGCCTGATGGCGGGCGCTACCTTCTCCTTGGGAACTGTGTGGGGGCCTCTTGGGGTTTCTTTTCGGCGTCCTGGGGGCCTCTTGGGGCCCCCTTGGACCGTCTTGCGGCCTCCTGGGGGCCTCTTGGGGCCCTCTTAGGCCGTCTTGGGTTCCTTTCGGGGCCGTCTGGGGCCGTCGTTTTTTATGTGTTATTTGTTCTTCCCTCCCCGCCACCGCCCGCGGGCTCGAGGGGGAGCGTCAGGGGGACACTAGCTTCATCCCACACCCTCCCTGCCTCCCTCGTTTTCCTCCATCCCCTAAATCCGCGGCCCGCGCGGCCCGCCAGCTTGGGTGCGAGAACCGCTAGGCGGTGGCGCGAGAGGCCGTCTGGGGCCGTCTTGGGCGCCTGTGAGGCCGTCTTGAGACCGTCTGGAGGCCCTCTTGGGCCATCTTTAGCCGCTCTTGGGGATGTCTTGGGTGCTTCTTGGGCTGTCATGGGCGCCACAGGAGCCGTCCAGGGGCCGTCTGGGGCCATCATGGAGGCCTGCTGGGGCCCTCCTGTGGCGTCTTGGGACGATTTTGAGGGCCTGCATTGTCGCCTGGGACGCTTTACAAACGAAAAACACGGGCGTCTTCTGGAAGCCCACTTGGAGCATTTTGGGGGCCTGGGACGTCTTGGGGCACTGTTGGAGGCCTCCCGGGGCGTCTCGGAGCGCTCTTGGGCCATCTTGGAAGCGCACCGGGGCCTGCTGGGCCTCGCTGGGGCCGCCGGAGCGCCGAAAATCCGTATCGGACGCCCGCCCTTTTCGCATGCACTTGTCCCTGCAATGTAGTAGAGACTAGTTCTGCCCAGTGGCCTACCAGCTACGAAATCTGTCCAAGATGGCACGTGACTGTGAACAGACTGCCGAAAAGCTACTCGGCACATGCTACTGCGTGCTGCTCTTTGCTCCGCTGTTGTGTGCTGTTGGTAGTATTTTCCGTAGCTGCGTTGTGGCTGCAAGATGCTGCTGATGGGCACGTCTGCTTGGTGTTTGCTGTTGACCGCTGCCTACTACTTCTGCTGCTGCTGCTGTTGCTTGCTGTTGCTGTGCGCTGCTGCTGTTGCTGTCTGTTTCGTGCTTCGTGCTGCTGCCGTTCTGGTCATGGGGGCGTTTCGGACCGCCCCAGGATTATCTTGAGCCACCTCGAGGTCGTCTTCGGGCCAAGACTGAAAATTCAGAGGCAACAGTGGGCGTTATTCCAAGGATGTTGCATGGTGGATGTGGCCGCCCGAGGAGGGCGGAGGATACGCGCGGGCTGCGTAGGCTCGGGAGAAATTCGAAGGTATTGCGGAGCATGCCCCCAATGGCCGGCCGATCTGGAGCACTGTCAGAGAGAACTCCCAGACGAGTCGCCCATTCAGGCTGGAGTCGATCCAAGAAAGTAACAGGCGATTGAACGCCTTCTTTTCCTGGGTGGCCGGCGCGGTCCCAGAGTTCTCTGAGGAATCTTACCTCGGACGCGAGGCATCTTCGGGGCCTCTTTGGATCTGAGTTGGGCCTCGTGGGGGCCTCATCGGGCTTCTGGGGGGCCTCTTGGAGGCCTGCCGACGTTTTCTCGGATGGAGCGGAGCGCGCGAAATATCAGTTCGAGTTCCCCCTCTTGGGGCGGGGCCTTTTGGGCCGTCTGGGGCCCTTGCGGGACCTCTTGGGCGATCCTGGGGGTATCTCGGGGGCCTCTGCGGCCGTCTTGCATCGTCGAGAATCCGAAAAGGCGAAAACGCTGAAACCCCTCAAACACATCGGGAGAATCAGTGATTTTGGTCCAGCGGGGCCCTTCTTGAGGGCTTTTGAAGCCTTCTTGGGCCGTCTTGCGGACTTCTGGTGCCATCTGAAAGCCAGATTAGCGACCTCCTGGACCGCCTGGAAGCGTGTCATGCCATCTTGGACCGTCATGGGGCCCTGTTGGGCTGTCTTAGAGCTCGCAGGGGGGGAGCCTAGAGCACGCTGGGGCCGGCCGGGGCCTGTTGTGAGCCTTGTGAAACATTTTCCTTCTGGCACGCGGTTCCCGTGGCGTCGAAGGATAGACCACTGCTGGCCAGTGGCTTACGGGCCACAAAAATTGTCCCTGATAGCACGCTGGGCCAAGACAGAGATGTTGCCGAAAGGCTTTCGTGACGACGTTGGGCCCGAACTTCGCCTCCGCAGTTGCCGCCTACAGCTGCAAGGTGCTGTTGTCTGTGGCCCGGTGGTGGCTTTGCTCACTTTTGCAGTGCGCTGCCGTTGTTGGCTGCGGTCTGCTGCTAGTCCCTATTGCTCCTTGAAGATTTTCATGAGGAAAAAAGGTACGCGAAGATTAATGACCGCACCGCGGTATCGACCACAATGCGAAACAAATGTCGCCAGGCAAACCGGGAACGCCACAAAAGCCAACCTGCAGCAGGCAAGCTTGGGCACCGAACCGCGGCTTGAAAGAACAAATTCGATTGACCTGCAAGCCGGAATCCCCCGAGGCCCAGCCGGCAACGAGGAGTGCACTGCCTCCAGGTCGTCCCAAGAGCGCGCCATGCCGAACTGGTCGTCCAAGTGTGAGAAGTGCAGCGCGGAGGACACGGCACGGTCAACCGACAGGCGCCATTTGCTTGACGTGGGGTTGCACAACAAACAAACCAGAGGGCAGCCTTGGGGCACGCCACCAAGTCCCTCTCCATGGAGCCATACATCCGAGGGTCGGTCGTCGACGGGCATGCGAGAAGGTCGTTCGCAATTGGACAGCACGCGTGTGCAACTCGATGAATGAAAGTGCGCGGCTACACTATGCGAGCTCGGCAAATCCAGCCCGTCGAAACACTCACTTTTCCAGGTCCATCGAGCTGACGCACCAAGGAGGCGCGCCCACCAAACGAGCTTGAGCAAGGAGAGCCTGCATGTACCAGACAGGGCAGCTGTGGCCCCGCACGTCTCCCGCGCGCCCCGTGGGCTTCTGGAGCACGAACCACCTCGTGAAAGCATCGGCGTGACGCTTAGCCCACAAGCGGTAAATAATAGGCATCACCGTGAAGGGCGTCGATCGTCTGAGGGAGAATCAAGCAAATCACTCGGGAATCAAGGTGACTCGCGCGCGCGCCCAACACTTGGGGAGCTGTCCGTCGTCTGCGGCGTTCAGCAGAAGAGCGGGCTCGTCGATAGAATGGGAGCGCACGTTCTCGATCTACTCAGCCTGATGCTCCTCTATGCCGCAAGCTCCATAGCGCAAGCATTCCAGGATGTGCTCTGCCTCGCAGACGTGCCCAAGAACAGCCGGATGAACAATCATACCCAAAACACCGCATCGCAAACGAGGGGGAGGGCGTCGCTTTGCCTGCTGAACATGAACATGATGATGTTGCCGTAGCCAACGGCGCACTGCAGGCGGCCAGCGTTTCAACCGAAGAACTGCGCCCAACGCGAGCGGCACCAGTCCCAGATCTCGTCGTAGACCGGCCAACGCCTGTGACCTTCCAATCGCGAGGGGCGGCTGAAGAAGAAGAATTCGACAGTTCCCATCGATGGGGCAAGGAGCAATCGCCTCGCACCTTCAGCGCTGCATTCTGCGCAAGATCGGAACAAGGCTCCAGGGGCTCATGATGATGATGATCACGATATGAAAACCAACGGAGGGCTCCCCAGTGCAACTCCGCACGGTCCGCAGACCAAAGCAAAGCACCAGAATGGAAAGGGCCCACTTGTCAGCAGCTTCCAGCGGGCCCAGTTGACTGGCCCACGCGGCATGCACTTATAGCTGTTAAATACGTGAGCAGCCCACAGAGGACGAGCACGGCCGTCAGGATCGAGGCGGTCCCAGAACGGCTCGAAGGTCGCGCCTTTCCTGGTCAGGTGCTCGACGATCTGGGCCCGGAGGGCACCCGGACAGGTCGTCGATTTGCCGCCTCGCTTGAACCAGCGGGCGAGGCCGCGGAAAGCGCAGGTGCTATCTTCATCCACCTTTCGCACATCAAGTCCCGGAATATCGAAGACATCTTCGGCGAGCTGCGGCTGGGGTTGCTGCCTCGGCAACCTGGGCCCGCTCGGCCGCGTTGACCTCGGGACCCGGAGGTCGGCGCTGCGGCTGGCACGTCGGCGCGCCCCACCAGAGCTCGCTTTCCCGGAGGTTCCGGAACTGTTTCTGCTTGGAGGGGGGCCCGATAGGGCTCGAAGTTGAGGAAGACCACCTCGCCGCCTGCCGCTGGCAATGCGGCGGCGCACCGTGCTCACGTCGATGGCTGGCCAGCCGCTCTGCCCGAGGCAATCCACGAACTGCTGAATCGACAGAGACCGCGGGAAGCCAAAAACCCGCCACGCAGCACCTCCATCTGGACTGCGCATGCCAACCGAACCTGTGCTCGAAAGAACGAGCCCCAACCAAGTATCGGCCTGCTCGGCCTCAGCGCGGCCGCTCTTGCCCTGCTTCCTCTGCAACCAGCGCACGCTTCCCAGGGCAGTAGCGGCCGAAGGGTCTGCAGGCAGGAACCTCGCCAAGACTGCATTGGCTCCGCTGGCGCGATCCACAAGCGCCGCCTGCTCTACTGTTCACCTTCAGTATGGTCCCGTCCTCGGTGCGCTGAAGACGTCGACGACGTCGGCCTTGGGGACGCGAAACTGCCCCCCAACAGAGCAGCACGGCCTGGTTGACGTTGCTCGCGCGGTCGGCCCACTCCTTCTCAGACACGCGCGGCTCGAAGCAGCCCACGCGGATGCCCCGAAAAGCCTTCGAGGCTGGCAGGGGGACTCGCGCAGCCTGCACCATCCACTTGAGGGCGACTGCGGCTTTACCACTCTGGCACGCCCACGAGCTGCACACATTGGGGAGGCCCTTGGAGTCGAAAGAAGGAACGCACAGCGCGCTGGCACGGTCCACGCGGCGGTCCAAGATTATCGTGATGGCCGCCTCGGGGGGGTGGCAAACGGCTCAAGTCAATCCGGCACGCGGCGCACCACACCGAGAACAAGATGTTGCGCCGCCTGCACCTTGAGGAGATCATCCGCGTCGGCGACCAGAGCCCCATGCCAGCGTTCCGCGCGCAGCTCCGCGGGGACGAGGGTTGCTGCAGATTGTGCCTGGGCGAGCCGTGGCAGCCCGCTTGCGCGGGGCACGCGAGGCGCCTGTAGGCATCGCTTTGGCATTGGGCACTGGCTGAACCGCTGCCTCCGGCCGCCAGGCTGGCGGTCCATCGAACCTGCCGTCGCTGGCCGCCTCGCACGGCCTGGACGTCGCCCGCCTTTTCGGCCCTGGAGACGATGCGCTGGAGCGTGCCGAACAGCCCCTCGCTGCAGCGAGCCTTCCCATTAGCCTTGCGGCGCCGAGCGGCGGCTCCACCATTGGATGCGCTGCTGGAGGAAGGCGCGGCCGTCTGCGCCCCCGCACACGACGACATCGCGAACTTGGAGAGGAGCTCCGGCAAGCCCTGGAGCAATGCTCGCCCCTGCTGGTTGCGCGCACGGGTCTTCGGGCCTCCACCGCCACGCATGGCGGACCCAATGCCTCTTCCGTACCTGGGAACAGGATCAGACTGGCCGCATTCATCACCGTGTAGTCGACGGCAATACCAAAGAAGCAAAGAGGCACACCATCCAAGAGAGGAAGCAGTCGACCTGGATGAAATACACCACCCACATGAAGACACGCACATATACGCACACACACACATCATGTGGAACAGGCCGCACAACAAAACGACCTGGATGAAGAAAAACAGCGCCAAGACGAAGACTCCCACGCACACAATACTGAAGATGCCGTGGAAGGAACTGGCCCGGATGAAGAATATCAACCAAATAGAGAAGGAGCCGACCCGGATAGATGAAGCAATCCGCCCAGATGTGAGCAACCCGTGCAGCGTGCCGCACGCGCCTCAAAATGGGACCACCTGCAGGATACGACATCGACGGATTTGTAGTGGTGGCACTGGCCGCACAGGTCTTGACGTGCGAGCCCGGTGCGATCCGGCCGAAGCTGCTGCTCCTGCACCAGACGCATGCGCGAGGTGGCACGAGCCAGTCTGTGGTATCCATGGCGCAGCTGGCAGCGGAAGGGAATGATGAACCGCCTCCGAAACCAGAGGGATCCAGCACCAGGAAGCAGAAGACAACCAGGTCGCCGAAGATAGCCTCGTTCGCAAAGCTCCGGACGACCTCCGTGGACATCTCGCCCTCGAGGCGCACGGCAGCGTGTAGGTCCTGCCCGGCGCGCGCTTAAGACGGACCGCCTCGCGCGGATTAGGACGTAGTGATAGAAAGACGAATCATATTGTGGAGCAGGCTGACGGCTCGACCTACTGTTCCAAACCTGCCACATGCGCACGAACTCCAGGCACATGACAAGTATTCCCAAGAGAACTGGATAGGAAAACATGCTAGCCATCAAGCTTCCCCTCAAGATTGACGGGCTCCTAATAATTTACAAGTTGTAAGTTGTAAGGCCCTTGTCGGCCGCTGCATTGAGGCACTCCGAGGCCACGTTGGAGCCCGTCTCGACGCTGTCGGCGCAGGGCAACAGCAGCATGAACCTCAACAGCCCAGCATGCGCTAAAGCTTCAAACATGACTTAGCGAATGATTCGACACTTTTGACGCATCCACATCGCGGCCAAAAATGCTAGGATGAGGTTTGCTTTCCTGTTTGTCTGCTCCACTGCTGCCCTGCTTGCGTGGTTGCTAACGTGGTGACCTGCGAGCGTTTGAGCCAGACCGTCTGTTTCTGTTTGAACTGATTCAATGCTTGCCCGTCCGCTCGCTGCTGGTTTCTGCTGATTGGTGCTGCTAGCTGTACCTGTCTATCTACATGTTGTTCATCCGCGCTGCTCGGGGCGGCTTGGCGCTGCCACGTACTGCTGCTGGTTGGTGATGATTGGCGCTGATTGTTGCTGACTGATGCTGCGTACCAGTTACTGCGTGCAGCTGCTCGCTGCCGCTGCTGCGTGCCGCTGGTAATGCTTGCCGCTGCTGCTTGCTGCTGCTTCTTGCCAATGCTGCTTGTGGCCACAGCGTGCTGCTGTTACTCATTGCAGTTGCTGTCTACCGCCGCTGCTACTGATGCTGTTTACTTCATGCTGCTGGGTTTCGCTGTCGCTGCTTGATGCTGCAAGGTTCCGCTTCTCGCTATCTTTGCGTGCTGACGCAATCTGCAGCTCATGGGAGAATGGAGGGGCAAGGAACGAGGAGTCAGGATCGAAGAGGGGGGAGGGAGAATCGAGGAGCGATCAGCAAGGAGCGACGAGCAAGCAGCGAGGAGAAAGGAGTGAGAAAAGAGAAGCGAAGGCCGAGGAGACATGGGCGAGAAGGGATGAGGGAGAGCCGAGGGAGGAGGGGGGAGAGAGGCGCGAGCAGCTGAGAGGGAGGAGAGAGGGGACATGAGAGGGGATCGAGACTGAGTAAGAAGAGCAAGGAGCGAGGGGAGGGGCGAGGAGTGAGGAGCAGTGGACGAGGAGCGACGAGCGTGGACCGAGGATCGAGGAGGGCCGGCTGAGGGAGCGGCCAGCACACGAACCTTCCAGTGGCCTCGGGTCGCGTGTGGCCGAACGCTTGGTCTTCGCGTGTGTCGCTCATGGGACCCTCTCGAGCCAAATTTAGAGCGTTCTTGGCTCATTACTTGGGCTTCTTGAGCTTCATTGGTACCCTCCCGGGACTCGTGGGGCCATCTGGGCGTGCCTTGGGGCCTCGGGGTGATGTTTTGGGGTGGCTCGGAGGCGGTTAGGGTACGCCTTGGGGCCATCTTGGAGCGGTTTAGGTCATCTTGGAGCTGTCTTGGGGCCATCCTGGAGGCTGGCCAGACCCATCTTGGGCTCTTGATTTCGTCTTGGGCCATTTGGAGCCCTCTCTTGGAACCCTCTGCGCCCTCCTTCCAGCCATTTGGAGCCGAAAAGCAGGGAGCACCAACGTTCTCACGATATTTCTTGTCGATGCTCGCCTCTGGGGGTCCTCGCGCGGACCCATCTTGGAGCTTCTTCGAGCCATCTTGCGCCTTCTTGGGGCGTCGCGGGCCATTGCGGGGCCCATGCGGGGGCCCTGTGAATTCTCCTAAGGCCTCCCACTAGATCATGCGGCAACTTGGAGGCTGAGAAACTCAGACCGGTCCTCAAGCCGTTCTGGCACGCGGGTCCATGCACCGTAAGAGGTAGCGCTGGGCTCCACTTGCGCTTCGCACATCTCGCTGAACAGCACCAAAGCCCACTGCCATTGCTTGTCCTTCTCGCACGCGCTGATCCCAGAGTTGTAGCTGATGATGATGATGATGATGATGATGATGATGGTGGTGTTGGTGCTGATGATGATGATGACGACGATGATGAAGAATAAGAAGAAGAAACGATGATGATGATGATTATGATGATGATGATGGTGGTGGTGATGATGGTGATGGTGATGGTGATGGTGATGGTGATGGTGATGGTGATGGTGATGGTGATGGTGATGGTGATGGTGATGGTGATGGTGATGGTGATGGTGATAATGATGATGATGATGATGATGATGATGATGATGATGATGATGATGATGATGATGAATGATGGTGGTGGTAATGGTGCTGGTGATGGTGATGGTGATAAATATCCGCCGGCCCCCTTGTGGGGCCACCAGGCTGTAGGCCGAAGCTTCGCAGTTTCCTGTACCAGTTGCAGCTTCCAGTTTCCACTATTACAGTTCTACTTCTTGCTGCTTACTGTTCCTTGTTGACGGACCGCGCGAGGGGGGGGAGGCCCAAACGGACAGGTTTAGCACGCCCTGAGCGTGTGCTCTGACTTGCTGGGGTGGGTAAAAATTGACACCCATCACGCAGATCGGCGGGGTCAGGGTCCAAAAACACACGGGGTTTGCTACATGTCTGACATTCGGTGGCACCCCTCGCGCAGGTCGGCGGGGTCAGGGTCCAAAAATACAAGGGACGTGCCACATTTCTAAAATGTGCTGGCACCCCTCACGCAGATCGGCGGGGTCAGGGTCCAAAAACACAGGGGACGTGCCACATTTCTAAAATGTGCTGGCACCCCTCACGCAGATCGGCGGGGTCAGGGTCCAAAAACACATGGGATTTGCCACATTTCTGGAATTCGATGACACCCCTCAGGGTCAGGGTCCAAAAACACAAGGGAGTTGCTACACTTCTGAAATTCGGCGGCACCCCTCATGCAGATCCGTAGGGTCAGGGTCCAAAAACACAGGGAATGTGCCACATGTCTGAAATTCGATTGCACCCCTCATGCAGATCGGCGGGGTCAGGGTCCGAAAACCCAGGGGATCCTCAACAGTTCTGAAAATCTGTGGCACCCCTCACGCGGATCGACAGGGTCAGGGTCCAAAAACACAAGGGAGTTGCTACACTTCTGAAATTCGGCGGCACCCCTCATGCAGATCCGTAGGGTCAGGGTCCAAAAACACAGGGAATGTGCCACATGTCTGAAATTCGATTGCACCCCTCATGCAGATCGGCGGGGTCAGGGTCCGAAAACCCAGGGGATCCTCAACAGTTCTGAAAATCTGTGGCACCCCTCACGCGGATCGACAGGGTCAGGGTCCGAAAACACATGGGATTTGCTACATTTCTGAAATTCGGCGGCACCCCTCATGCAGATCCGTAGGGTCAGGGTCAAAAAACACATGGGATGTGCCACATTTCTGAAAGTCGGTGGCACCCCTCACGCAGATCCGTAGGGTCAGGGTCGAAAAAAAACAGGTCCCGACACTGCTTCACGGCGGCGCCCAGACTTCATGATTTAGCTCTTGCATCTCCCATGATCCGAGACAGGGGGCCAGCCGGCGGCACGGGGCGAAGCCCTTGCGGATTATGATGATGATGGTGATGATGATAGTGATGATGATGATGATGATGATGATGATGATGATGATGATGATGATGATGATGATGATGATGATGATGATGATGATGATGATGATGATTGTGGTGATGGTGATGATGGTGATGGTGAAGAAGATGACGATGACGATGGCGGTAATACTGATGATGATGATGATGTTGAGGATGACGGCGGTGATGGCGATGATGTTGATGATGGTGAGGATGGTGATGGTGGTGATGGGGGTGGTGTATATATGATGATGATGGCGATGATGGCGATGACGATGATGATGATGATGAGAATAGGATGACGATGATGATGACGGTGATGATGAGGATGCTGATGATGATGATGCTGATGCTGATGCTGATGATGATTACCGATAGATCTGACCTGTAGACTCTCGTTGACGACCTTGCACTCGCACGCACGGGAGAGGTTCGCAACGAACACAACGCCATGCAAAACCTAAGCAATGCAAAACCTGAGCAAACAAGCTCGGTCGCGACACAACTTGGAAGAGACAACACAGGACGGAGCAGCAGACACCCGGAAGACAAGGCTTGGTCGCCACGCTGCACGGCACAACATCTGAGGGGCTGCTCCGCCACCAGTGCTGGAGCGGCCCCTTGGATTGCTGCCGCTTGCTGCCGTTCGCAGCAACGTGCTTTAAGTTGCTGCTGAGTGCTGCTGCATGGCACTGGTTTACCGCAAGCCAATGCTGCCCGCTGCGGCGTGCTGCTGCTGCTTGCTGTTGCTTGCTGTTGTTGTTTTCTGGTGCTGCGTGGTCCTGCTTGCTGCTGCCTCGTGTTTCGGCCGCCTGCTCCTGCAGCATGCTGCTGATGTTTGCTGGTGCCTCCATGCTGCTGTTTGTCAATAATGGCTGCTGCTGCTGTTTAGTGGCTCAGATTGCTGCGGCATGCTGGTGTTTGTCGATGCGTTTTACTAGTTATGCTTAAAAGCTGCTGGCTGGTGCTGGTGCTGCTGCTTGTTGGAAGCTTCCGAACCCGAGAGATCGGGAAACACGACCATGGCAATCGTCCATTGCATCTCCCGTCTCTCTCGGCCACGCTCGCCAACCTCGCTGGGAAGAGTGCCTCGCGCCTCACGCACTCAGCGATGCGAACTCCTGGCCTGAGCCAGGATACCACCGCTGGACGCGGATGGAGTGACACAGCGCAGGGCGGCGAGGTCTACGATACACGTGCAACCGATCACGATACACGACAAACTAAGTGCAGAGATGCATGCCACCGAATATGTTCGCAATATGTCTTGGGAATCGTTTGTCCGTCTGTGAGCTGCAGCCGGGAGACGGGGCCCCGACCTGCTCGGTGTATATGGTGTAGGGGCCGTTCCTGAACTTGAGGGGCCGAGCTCGAAGCGATGATGACGTTGGGCTTCAACCTGGCCTCCCACATTTCGCTGAGCAGCACCACCGCCCGCCGCCACTGCGCGCCCTTTCCGCACGCACTGATCCCAGCGCTGTAGCTGATAACGTTGGGCTCCAGCTGCGCCTCCCACATTTCGCTGAGCAGCGCCACAGCCCGCCGCCACGTCTCGCCTTTTCCGCACGCGCTGATCCCAGCGTTGTAGCTGACCAATACGTACAAGTGTGCCACATTCGCCCTCGCTCTACTGCGCTGGCATGGGAGCAGGGTAATGGCGCATCGATGCCAACAGTAGGTACTCCAGATTTCGTAATAAAAGGGAGGGGCTCTCATTTCGGGGGGGTCTCTTCCAAGCTATCTTGGAGGGCCTGGGGGGGTCTGGGGACGATGTTTTGGAGGGTTCTCCCACGAGGGGGGGTCTGAAATGGCTTGTCTTGGAGGGTCCAGACCCCCTCCCTTTTATAACGAAATCTGGAGTAGCCGAACAGGGCATAGCAATGGCGGAAACGATCACAGTTCGGGCATCTGGCTTCGGATTCGACAAAGCCAAGCAATGTAGAAGAGGAAATGCCGTCGAGGTTGGACTCGCTTCGCTTCGCTTCGCTTCGCCACATGACCTCGCTGAGGACAACGAAAGCACCCGCACGCCAGCGGAGGCCTGAGGGCGGAGGTGCAGGCAGCCGTTGAACACGTGCATGTGAGCACGCATACGTAGAAGAGAAAATATTGTTGAGGGTTAGACTAGCCAACTGACCTCGCTGAACTCAACGGAATCATCCGCACGCAAGCAGAGGCCTGAAGGTGGAGGGGCAAGCAGCCGTGCAGCACGTGCTTGACGCACGTGTGGACGCCCTCGCGGGCCGCAGCAGCGGAGCGGATGGGGGCGTGTGGCAGTAGTGGGCATGCAGTCTCTGGAGTCGGGGGAGGCGGTTTCCAGGTGCGATATTGGGCTCTTTTGCTGCCCTAGCCTGGGGCCTATCTGGGCTATGATGCTCGGAGCGTTCGGACCTCTATGGGGGCTCCGACGCTATGTCTCCAGGGGGTTGTCCCAACCATCCTGTGGTGTTGTGTCCTCGTTTTGAACAAACAGCGCCCCGCGTCTCCTCTCCTCCCCTTCTCCTCCTCCCCCTCTTCCTCGTCCTCCTCCGCCTCCTCCTCCCAATCCCGGCCTCTGCACTGGGCATGTCTTTGTTTCGGCACGCACACATACACACCGCACCGCTTTGTGGCCCCATAGGGAGCTCCACCGAAGGCCCCAATGACAGGATCCACATGCGCCTCCCCGCCCATCGCATGTCGATGCCGGGACACCCCTCACAGGTCCTGTGGCCCTATAGGTGGCTCCACCGAAGGCCCCGATTCCCCAGTTCATCGTGAGAAAGGCCAAAGCGAGAGCGTGATTCCTGAGTGTCGAGGGCGCGGCGTCCAAATAAATTGCGAAGAACTCCCACGCGAGAACGCGATTCCTGCATAAATTGTGAGGGCGTCCCGCGCGAGACCGCGATTTCTCAACAAATTGTGAGTAGGTATGAGGCGGGAGCCGCTGTTGTTGTAACTCGGGGGCAACGGTGCAGATTGGTGACACCCAGCTTCCCCATGTGAAAAAACGGGGTGCGAGCCCTGGGAGGGGCACTTTCATTGAAAGATGGAATGGCTACCCGAGGGGTGTATCAACAATAAAAATATTGACTGGAAAATTCAACACAACGAAACAACAGCAACAACAACAACGAACCACAACCACAACCACAACCACAACAACAACAACCATTTTAACCTCACGCGCGATGTTTCCACACGAAGCATGCGACCATCATGATAACTATCCACATCATGGGGGGCTATTGTTCTATAGCGGGGCCCGTTATTCCTATTCCCTGATATCCCGCCCAACGAAGTATTGCAAACACCTCCTCCGAGGAATTTCAACATATCCCGCCTCGAAAACACATGCCCGCGCCTTGCTGCGCCGATGCGACACCGCCAGTGGAACCCAGCGAAGGGTAAAGCACAAGGAACTATCGAACGACAGGATTGCCTTGGTGGGGATGGGGGCTGTCGGCGGTGAGACAAGGACCTGGCCCTGAATAGAGAGGGAGGACGTCTCGAGCAGGGCTGCTGTTGCTGGGAACGGCGCCAATGCTGAAGAGAGTAGGGCGCTAGTCCAGCGTAAAACAAAACGGAATCTCGAGCGGGAACGTTGGGTTGTTGGGACGGCGGCTTTCGGCGCCGAGGAGGAACACCGCCTTGAGTAAGAAATGACGAAACATCGAGCGGGAGCCGTGGTTTTGTCGGGACGGGGGCTGTCGGCGGCGAGGAGCACCTCCGCCCCTAGGAAAAAGAAACACAAACACGAGAGGGAGTGTTGTTCTTGCTGGGGGCGGCGCCAATTCAAAAGAGAATAGGGCGCCAGTCCAGCATAAAACGGAAGGAAATCTCGGACGGGAGCGCTGGTTTTGTCGGGGCGGCGGCTTTCGGCGGCGAGGAGGAGCACCGCCTTGAGTAAAAATGGGAGGATGCCTCGAGCGGGAGCGTTGTTTTTGTTGGGGGCGGCGCCGATGAGAGAAAGACTAGCACGCCAGTCCAAGGTAAAACGGGAGGAAACCTCGAGCGGGAGCGCTGGTTTTGTTAGGACGGCGGCTTTCGGCGGCGAGCAAAAACACCAACCCTGAGTAAAATTATAGCAAATCTCGAGCGGGAGCGTTGTTGTTGTTGGGGGGTCGTTTTTGGCGGTCCCCCAAGCCGCTCGAGCGTGAACCTCATTTCACATGGAAATGTAGCCGGCGCCCCGAAGAGAGAGCGCCAGAGCGCTTTTAGGAAGCCCAACAACGATAACGGTTCACGAGTTAACATTCAACTGCAAAAACAACAACGGCAACAACAATAACAACAATCATGTTAAGACCGTTCGCTCTTATATGCTCGCGCGTCATTCAATACGCAGTCCCAAACCCTGGACAACCGCCCTCTTCGTTTTCGATCGCACCCTCTTTGGGGGGCACATCCATTCCCTGCCACGCGTGGTTGGTGAACCCCTTGAAAACGAAGGGCAACAGATAACGCGGGAGAACGAGGACGAAGGGATTGGAGGAAGGGAGGGGAAGGGCAAGAAGGAGGGGAGACGACGATTTGCGCTACGAGTGGCGATGCAGCAGGCGCCACGGCTTGCGCTAGCCACTGTAACACAGGTTAACCATAAGTTTCGCCATGGGTCGCGCCATAAGCATCGCCACGCACCACCCCCTCGAAAAAACATATCGTGGATACCCCCACGGGGGGACGCACAGCTGCTAACTGGTGTCAGACACAAATTGTGGAACCCTGAAAAGAAGCGGAACGTTGGGAGAGCGGGGCGGAAAGATACTGAGAACTGCAACCGCGTCGAGAGGAGCGCGGGGATGTGGAGTGAATCGGGATGGAATGGACAAGAGTAGGGTCTCAGGAGGAGGAGCAGCAAGGAGTGGAGAAGAAGAACCGGGAGGAGTGCGGAGGAGCGGGGGGCGCACGGAGGAATCTGGAGGAGGGACTGGGAATAATTTGGGGGAAAGGCGGAATGCGAGCGGGAAGGGGTGGAGATTGTTGGGGTTCGATTGGCTGGCCTGGGGAGGAATGGGCGACATGCGAAGAACTGAGAAATAGCACAATGGAGTACGAACGAAATCAAGATGATGAAAAAGGGAAAAGGTAGAGATGACTGGGAAGGAACGTTGAAAAGTGGGGGCAAGTGATACGAGCGGAGACTGGTGCGGAAACAAGGCGCGGGGGGATTGGAAGGCACCCGAAAGCCTCCTATGACCTCTGGGGGGCCTCGGGATGGCCCCGATGACCACGAGGGGCAATTAATCCGTGGCCACAGAGGGCAGCGACGGGGCCGCTGAGGGCAGAAACGGGGCCACGAAGGGCAGAGAGGGGGCCCCGAAAGGGCGACAGCGGGGCCACGAAGGGCATGCATATGGGGCCACGCCGAGCGCGAACGAGCGAGGGCCACGAAGGGCATTCGTATATGGGGCCACAAAGGGCGACAACGGGGCCACTGAGGGCAGCAAAGGGGCCACGAAGGGCAGCGAGAGGGCCACGAAGGGCGACAGCGGGGCTACGAAGGACATGCGTATAGGGGCCACGACGGGCGACTGCGACCGGGGACCACGAAGGGCATATAGTGCGGGACCACAATGGGCAGCGACGGGGCCACCGAGGGCAGCAACGGGGCCGAGAAGGGCAGCGAGCGAAAGCGACCGCGGAACCAGTACGGGCAGCGAGGGGCATCGAAGGCGGGCGAAGGGCAGTGAGCGGCGACTGCAGTCCCTAACGGGCTGGTCGGGCGGGCAGACCCAGACGGGAGGGTCGAGCGGGCGGGTCGTTGAAGCGCAAATTCTGCTTGAACCGCCAGGCAATATGTAGCGGGAACGCGATTTCCGAGTGTCGAGGAACGGCATCTGAATAAATTGTGAGGAAGTATCAGGCGGGAGCCGCGATTCGGTGGTAAGTTGCGAGGAAGTCCCAAGCGAGGGCGCGATTCTTCAATACATTGTAAAGAAATATCAAGCGGGAGCTGCGATCCGGAGGTAAATTGTAAGGAAGTCCACAGCGAGAGTGCGATTCTACAAAAAAATGTGAGGAAGTATCGAACGGGAGCCGTTGTTTCCTACCTAGTCTCTGCCTAGAAGGGTTCTTACTCTCTTGGCTTAAAAAGGCCGGGCAATGGAAATCGCCCCGGGCGGTTCCCCCAGTCCCCTGGGAGCCAAGCAAAAGCAACAGCAAAGGTAAAAGCAAACGCGCGGTTCCCCCAGTTGCGCTCCCTGGGTGCCAAGCAAAAGCAAAAGCAAAGGCAAAAGTGAAGGCAAAAGCGAAGGCAAAGCAAAAGCATAGCACAGCATAGCATAGCATAGCATAGCATAGCGCAGCGTAGCATAGTGCAGCATAACCTAGCATAGCATGGCATAGCATAGCATAGCCTAGCCTAGCCCAGCATAGCATTGCGCAGCATAGCATAGCATAACATAGCAGAGCAGAGCAGAGCAGAGCATAGCATAGCACTAGCGCAGCACAGCATCCACTATTGCTGCCGCTCCTACCAATGTTGTTTTCCTAGAGGCTCCAACTCTTAGGTAGGGTCGCACTGGGATAACTGTTGTAAACCACGGGCCAACGACACAGTTTGACCCTCAAGACTTTCCCTGATAAAAAACTGGGTGCAAGCCCCGGGAAGGGCACTTCAATCGAAAAAAATGTGCACCGGACGGGGGGGATCAACAATAATTACTCTTCAGAAATGACAGTACAACAAAAACAATCATTTTAAGACTGTTCGCCCTTGTCTGCTCGAGCGTCCAATAACGAGTATTTCTCAAACCCTCGATACCCGCCCTCTTCGTCTTCGATCGAACCCCTTTTGGAAGGTATACCTTTCTTCCCTGCAGGCCGGGCCCCAGCAAGCGGCGGGGCGGCCGCGGACCGTCGACCCGACCCCAAGAGGGACGGACAGGGGACCGACCACGACGACGACGACGACGACGTCGACGACGACGGCGACGACGACGACGACGACGGCGACGACGAGCGAAAGCGAGAGCGAGAGAGAACAACAGCAGGGCCACGAAGGACACGAAGTAGGCCACGAAGGGCGACAGCGGGGACACGAAGGGAACGCGTATGGGGCCACGAAGAGCGCAAACGAGCGGGGGCCACGAAAGGCAGATAATGCGGGGCCGCAGAAGGCAACGATGGGGCCACTGAGGGTAGCAACTGGGCCACGTAGGACAGTGAGGGGGCCACAAACGGCGACAGCGGGGCCACGAAGGGCATGCACATGGGGCCACAACGGGCGCGATTCCTGGGTGCCTGGGTGTCGGGAGAGCGGCGCTGGAGCAAATTGCAAGAAATTCCAACGCAAGGGCGCTTTTCTTCAGTAAATTGCAAGCAAGTCTCCAGCGAGAGCGCGACTCCAGAGCGCCGGGAGAGTGATTCCTGGATAAATTGTAAGGAAGAGGAAGTCCCAAGCGAGAGCGCGATTCCTGAATAAAATGCGACGAAGTCTCGGGCGGGAGCAGGGGTCTTGGCTAAATTGTGAGGAAATCTCAGGCGGGAGCCGTTGTTGTTGTAACACGGGGGCCAAGGGCCCAGTTTGAGCATCAATACTTTCCCTGTCAAAAAACAGGGTGCGAGCGTCGAGGGGCACACTTTGATTGAGAAAAAGATGCACCGGTGGGGTGGATCAACAATAATTATTCTTCAGAAATGAGAGTTCAACAACAAGAATCACAACAACAACAACCACAACAACAACAACAACAAGAATAACAACAACACCAACAACAACAAAAACGACGCCGACGACGACTACGACGACGACGACAGCAACAACAAAACGACGACGACGACGACGACGCTGACGACGAGGACGACGACGATGACGGCGACGACAATAACAACAGTAACAGCAACAAGAATAACAACAACAACAACGACACCACTAGAGACAACGACGACGGCAATAACTCCAACTACAACACCAATCCCGTCATCATCATCATCATCATCAACCGCATCATCATCATCATCATCATCATCATCATCATCATCACCATCACCATCACCATCACCATCACCATCACCATCACCATCACCATCACCATCATCCTCCTCATCATGATCATCGTCACCATCGTCATCGTAGTAGTCATCAACATCGTCACCATCATCGCATTACCATCATCACCATCATCATGTCAATCGTAAGCACCGCCACCATGACAATCATCAAAAACATCATCATAACCATCATTATCGTCATCTGAAGCCCATCATCACCATCACCTGCAGCATCGCCATAATCATCAGCAACCTCATTAGCATCATCATCATCATCATCAGCAGCAGCATCAGCATCAGCATCAGCATCATCATCATCATCGTCATCATCATCGGCATCAGCATCAGCATCAGCATCATCCTCATCATCGTCACCATCATCAGCAGCAGCATCATCATTATCAGCAGCAGCATCATCATGAGCATCATCACCATCATCACCATCAACATCAACAACATCGTCCTCCGAACATACATCATTATCATGTTCCTCATCAACTTCATGATCATCAGCAGACACAACGTACTCATGAGCAGCATCAGCAACAGTATAAGCCTCATCATCGTCATAATCCTAAGCATCGACATCATCAGCAGCATCATCATCCTCAATAACATCACCACCATCATACCGTCATCACCGTCATCATCATCACCAGATCATCATCATCATCAGCATCATCATCATGATCAGCATAATCATCATCTTCAGCAGAGCAGCAGCTTGATCATCATCGTCATCCGCAGCAGCATCAGCGTCATCGGCATCATCATCATCGTCATCATCACCATAATCATCAACATCATCAGCATCAGCATCATCAACATCAGCATCATCATCGTCATCAGCATCATCATCACAACTACCACCATCATCATCATCATCATCATCATCAGCATCATCGTCATCATCATTAGTATCATCATCAGCATCATCATCATCGACATGTTCATTGTCGCCATCATCGCCATCATCATCAGCATCATCAGCGTCATCATCAGCGTCATCATCGTCGTCATCATTAGCAGCAGCAGCATTGTCAGCATCAGCAGCATTATGATCAGCATCGTCATCATCACCATCAGCATCATCGACATCATCATCAGCATAAGAATCAGCATGATCATCGTCGTCGTCTTTATCACCATCGTGATCGGAATCAGTACATGTATCTTCATCGGCATCGTCATCATCGTCAGATTCATGTCCATCATCATCCACCTCATCCTCCTCATCATCAGCATCGTCAGCCTTTTTATAAGCATTGGCATCATCATCAACAGCAACATCATGATCAGCATCATCATCAGTACCGTCGTCATCACCATCATAATGATCAACATCATCATCATCATCATCATCATCAGCAGCAGCATCATCATCATCATCAGCAGCATCACCCTCGTCATCATCACCAGCAGCAGCATCATCAGCGGCAGCAGCATCAGCATCAGCATCAGCATCAACATCATCATCAGCATCATCATCATGAGAGCATCATCACGGGCATCATCATCGGCAGCAGCATGACCATTATCATCGGCTTCGGCATGCCCCGTTCAGCACACCACTCACACGCGTCGTTGCCCCATAGGGAGCTACACCTGAGGCCCCAGTGGCAGGGTCCGCATGTGGGCATCACCCCCGTTTTCGGCACACCCCTCACAGGGTCCGTGGTCTCATGGGGAGCTCCATCTAAGGCCCCCATGCCAATGCCAGCACGTGGGCGTCACCACCGTTTTCGGCACACCCCTGAAGCGCTTCGTGGCCCCAAAGAAAGCTCCAACTGAGGCCCCAGTGGCAGGGCCCACATGTGGGCGTCACCACTGGACATGGAGCTCCACCTGAGGCCCCAGTGGCAGGGTCCGCATGTGAGCGTCACAACTGCTTCGGCACACCCCTCACACGCGTCGTGGCCCCATGTGGAGCTCCACCTGCGGCCCTAGTGGCAGGGTCCGCATGTGGGCGTCACGCCCGCTTCGGTATACTACTCACACGCTCTCGGCCCCATAGGGAGTTCCACCTGAGGCCCCCGTGGCAGGATCCGCCCCCTCCCTCCCTCCCTCCCTCCCCCATCATCCATCCTCTTCCTCCCCCTCTTTCCTCATAATTCCTACCCCCTGTGATCTGTGTCCTCCTCTTTCCCTTTCCCTTTGCCCCTCCTCGTAGCAAGTTTTGCTCCAGCGATGTTTGCAGTATGTCTCGCCAGTGTCAGAACCTATGGACACAGAAGAATGTCTTCCCGAAGTTGGAGAAAACCATAAAGTGAAGGCGCGGGGGGTGGTCGCATAGCTTTGCAACTATAGTGACCAGGTTGCTGCCAATAGAACTATCTTCCAAACTGAAGGAGTTGCATTGCTAACTCTGCCAGCAACTTCCAGATGGCAGGTCTGGCGGTAGGTCCTTGAACTGCACTGGGATGAGTCAGATGAAGTGCGGGTGATGTTTGATAGAGTTTTCCAAACCATCCTGTGGTGTTGGACACACGCCTTGAATCAGCAGCGCCCCGCGCCCCTCCTCACCTCCTCCTCCTCCTCCTCCTCCTCCTCCTCCTCCCCCTCCTCCTCCTCCTCCTCCTCCTCCTCCTTCTCCTCCTCCTCCTCCTCCTCCTCCTCCCTCCTCACCATCATCCCATCCCTGCCTCTGCCCTCCGCATGCCCATTTCGGCACACCCCTCACGCGCTTCGTGGCCCCAAAAGGAGCTTCACCGAAGGCCCCAGAGGCACCGTCCACAGGTGGGCGTCGCGCCCGTTTCGGCACACGCCTCACACGCTTCGTGGCCCCATAGGGAGCTCCAACGAAGGCCCCGGAGGCGCATTCCACATTTGCGCGTCACGCCCGTTTCGGCACACGCATCACATGTTTCGAGAGCCATAGAGACCTCCACCGAAGGCCCCAAAGGCGCCGTCCACATGGGGAACGTCATGCCCGCTTCGGCACACCCCTCACACGTTCCGTGGCCCCATAGAGAGCTCCACCGAGCACGATACTACACACAACTGGTGGTAGTCACAACTGCACATGGTTGGGCCCTTCGCCGGGATGACTTTCCTGTCATCCCGCGGGAGCCAGGGCGATGGCAACGACGCAAACAACGGCGCCAAATGTGAACCTTCCAAAGGGGCACGGCTGGGCTGTACCGTGGGCCCGTTGCCGGTGACCACCGGTGCCCTTCACTCGTGGCTGCTGCTGGTCGCTGTGCTGCCGCTGGCTCTGCTGCTTGCTTCTGGCGATCGGCAGATTGTCCAATCTTGATGTCCTCGGTGGGCCTCTCGTCTGGCCACCCTGGGGCGTGGTCCTTTTCGGGCCTCGCGGGCCAGGTTGGGACCCTTGGAGACCGCTCGGGCCCTTTCTCTACGTCTGGGAGCCCACTGGAAGGGTCAGGGGGCCTTCTCGAGGCGGGCTTGGGTCGTCTCGGGGCTGGCGTCGGGCCATCTTGGAGGCCAGCCAGGCCCATCTTGGGCCACCTTGGGGGGGTCCTATGCCCTCATCCAGTGCGTCTCTTGCGGGCTTGAAGGGCTTCTTTAACGGTGCGACCGAAATGAGTACGAAAAGAATGGGAACGAAGACCGACAGAAGCTCCTGCCCATTCGAACAGGACTCGCTGTCGGCGTCGCCGCAGACGTGGTCCATTTCAGACAGAAAGTCGCTTGCCCCACAGCGGCCGCTGTCGGATTTACGAGTTGGACAACATTTGCTCGTGTCCATTTGTCATACCCATTTCGGGCGTCCAAATCTTAGAGGTGTCCAGGGCCCTCTGCGGAACAAAGGAGCCAAGAAGTGGGAGGGGTGACAATGTTTGAAAACCTTTGAAAACTCACCACTGTCACCAAGACTCGGCAGAGCCATCTTTGAGCATCTCGGAGTCACGTCGGCATCATCTTGGAGCGTCCTGGGTGCGCCCACTGGGCCGTCTGGGGCTCTCGGGACTGCCCTGGGAGGCGCTGGGGCGCTTTCGGAGCTCCTGGTCGGAGGCTTTTCGTCCCCATCGTCGCCTCCGACCTGGGGCCCCCACGGGGCCCAGCAGGAGCTCTCGATGAGGAGGTCGCCTTGGCACGCGTGGGCTCCGGCGCAGAAGGGACGGCATCGGGCTCCAGTGTCGCCTCCCGCATCTCGCCGAGAAGCGCCAGAGCCTGCTGCCACTGCTCCCCCCTCTCGCACGCGCTGATCCCAGCGTTGTAGCTGACCAGGGATGACCCGTGGAACAACGACCACGAAACAATTCCTGACATGCGAATTTGAACGTCGCTTGCCGGCTTGACTGCTTGCAGGCTGTCTCGCTGCCGCGGCTGCTCGCCTACCAGCCCCTGATGATGATCTTGCCATGTGCATGCTTGAGTGCTGCCCAGATTGCCTGATTATTGCTTGCTTGATGAAATACTTGCCTCATTGCTTGACCGTCCGCTCGCGGCAGATTTCTGCTACTTGGATTGACTGCTGCTACTTGCTCTCGTTCGTTGTGTATTGCTGCTGCTGCTGCTGCTGCGGCTGCTGCTGCTGTTGCTGCCTGCTGCTTACCTGTGCATGCTGCCTGTTGCGGCTAGATGCCGCTGCTTGCTACTATTCGATGCTGTTCGATGTTGAATCCCGATGGTGTGTGCTGCTGCTTGCCGCTGACTCCTGATGCTTGCTGCCGGTCGCTGCCGACTGCTGCTGACTGCTGCTGGTGATGTTAATACGTGCTGCTGCTGCTGCTGCTGCTGCTGCTGCTGCTGCTGCTGCTGCTGCTGCTCGCCGTTGCTGCTGACTGCTGCGGGCTGCTGCTGCTGCTGATGCTTCATTGCTGCCTGATGTTGCCTGCCTGCATCTTACGCTCGACGATGGTACTCAGGGCCACTCCGCAGCGGTCTGAAAGCTGCGGACCACGCGGCACCGCCCAGTGCGGGTGAATTGGTATGCAGGGTACCCCGCTCGCAAGCGCGACTCCCAGCAGTATCGACATGATGACGTTGGGCTCCGACTTCGCCTCCCAGGTCTCGCCGAGCAGCGCCAAGGCCCGCTGCCATTGCCTGCGTTTGCTGCACGCGCCAACAGTCGCAATGTGACAGCCTAGACCGACTTCCGAACGGAGTCGAGCCGCGTCGCGGAAGAATCGCAGCGCTGCGCTCCACTGCTTTGTCCTCACACACTTCTTGATGGACGCTTCGGAAGAACCAACTTGCCGTGATCCTGGCCCGATGTCTACCATCCGAGGAGATCTTAATCAGCCATGGCTTGAACCAGAGTTTGCAATTGGGAGGGAATGGGAGGAGAACAAGGGAGGCCTCCAGAGGTCCCCGAAGGCCTTCGAGGTGCCTTAAGGTATACAGATGCCCCCAGAGGCTCGAAAAGTAAGGGGAACATCCAAAGCCTCCATGAACGATCATCCTTCGGGGGGAGGAGGATGAGGAGCCCGTTTTGGATTTAGGAGTGTGCCTCTTTGGGTTCGCCTGCCCTCGTCTTTGCATGTGTGCACTGCCCCACCTGTTTGCTCGCCTTCTTTGCATGGGCTGCACAACTCCAGCCCTGTGGACCGACCGACCGACTGGATGCGCAACGCCTGCAGCTTAGTAGAGCTGCGTCCCTATCAAAATGAATCTCTGTCGCTGCAGCGATTGGAGCCTTCACAGGCAGCAACGTGCTAGACGAGATTCCTGAAGCTCGGTCGCGCTATGTCGCGCTGCAGCGACGCGGGATTCTAGCAGAAGCGCTGGAGGGAGGAGGAGGAGCAGGAAAGAAGCCCCCCAATCAAATTGCCCCACACGTAGAGGTCCGGGGGCCTCTGCGCAAATGAGAGCACGCCAGCAGAGACGCCGACGGCCAGGCCAGGCCAGGCCAGGCCCCCGGTCAGATTGCCCCCCCGAGGCGATCCCCAAGAGCGACCCCGTGGCCGCACCGAAGGCCCGCAGGCAGAGGCTCCCAACTGCGGGTGCGGCGGACCTGGGGGGGAGGAGGAGGAGGAGGAGGAGGAGGAGGAGGAG
>CAUYUJ010014372.1:275550-338050 GCA_963575745.1 Prorocentrum cordatum | reverse complement strand
CCCAGGCCCTCGTCGTCATCGTCAATGCTAAGGCCAAGCTTGATCATGCGGTGGATGCGCCCTGCGAACTGTGTGGGCTCGTCCAGGTTGAAGCCAGAGGTGAGCAAAGATGTGTCGAACAGAAGCCAGATCAAGTCCTTGACCGTCTTGTCCGACTTGTCGGCAGAGGCCTTCTTTTTGAGCTCAGACATGATGGAGTGCTTGGGGTTGACCTCCATGGTCTTCTTGGACACCATGTAGGAGGTCATAGAGTTATCCCTGAGGGCCTGCGCCTTCATAATGCGCTCCATGTTCGCGGACCAGCCGTACTCTGAGGTCGTCAGCACACAGGGCGAGTCCGCCATGCGCGAACTGACCACCACCTTCTCCACCTTGTCGCCCAGAACCTCCTTCATAAGCTTGGTCAGCGGCTCGAACTCTGCCTTCAGCTCCTCCAGTTTCTTCTTCTCGTCCTCGTCCTCGAGGTCCAAGCCCTCCTTGGTCGTCGACTTGAGCTTCTTGCCGTCAAACTCCTTGAGCTGCTGCACGGAGTACTCATCGATGGGATCGGTCATGTAGAGAACCTCAAGGCCCTTCTTGCGCAACGTTTCCAAGAAAGGCGAGGAGGACACCGCTGCGATGCTCTCCCCCGTGATGTAGTAAATGTCATTCTGCCCCTCCTTCATGCGGTCCACGTACTCCTTCAGGCTGATCATCTCATCTCCGGACTTCGAGGTGTGGTAGCGCATTAGCTCCGCGACCTTGGTGCGGTTGGTAGAGTCCTCGTGGACGCCCAGCTTGAGGCACTTACCGAACTGCTCATAGAACTTCTTGTAGTCATCCTTCTTCTCGGCGATCTCCGCGAACATCTCGAGGCACTTCTTGACGAGGTTCTTCTTGATCACGCGCAGGATCTTGTTCTGCTGCAGCGTCTCGCGGGAGATGTTCAGCGGCAGGTCCTCGGAGTCAACCACGCCCTTCACGAAGTTGAGCCACTCGGGCATAAGCTCGTCGCAGTCGTCCATGATAAAGACCCGTCGCACATACAGCTTGATGTTGTTGCGCTTCTTCTTGGATTCAAACAGGTCGAAAGGTGCCCGGCGCGGCACGAAGAGCAGCGCGCGGAACTCCAGCTGGCCCTCAACACTGAAGTGCTTCACGGCCAGGTGGTCCTCCCAGTCGTTGGACAGGGACTTGTAGAATGAGGCGTACTCCTCGTTGGTCACATCCTCGGACTTGCGCATCCACAGCGGCTTGTTCTTGTTAAGCTGCTCCCACTCGTGGGATACCTCCTTGACCTTCTTTGTCTTTTTCTTTTTCTCCTCCTTCTCTTTCTCCTCGTCGACCTCCTCGATCTTCGGCTCATCGCCTTCTTTCTCGTCCTTCTTCTCCTCCTCCTCGTCCTCGGAATCCGTAACCTCCTTCTCCTTGGACTTCTCCACGTACAACTCAATTGGGAACCCGATGAACTCCGAGTGCTTCTTGACCAGATCCTTCAGGCGGCGCTCCTCCAGGAATTCCGACTGGTCCTCCTTCAAATAGCAGATAATTTTAGTGCCGCGCTTGATTTCCCCGTGCACCATCTCCGTGTCCTTCTGCACCGTGAAGGAGCCGCCAGCCCCGGACTCCCAGATGTACTGCTCGTCGTCGTTGTTCTTGCTGATCACGCGCACCTTGTCCGAGACGAGGTACGCAGAATAGAAGCCAACTCCGAACTGCCCGATCATGGAGATGTCGCCGCCGGCCGCCATTGCCTCCATGAAGGCCTTGGTGCCTGACTTGGCTATGGTGCCGAGGTTGTTGATCAATTCGTTCTTGGTCATGCCGATGCCAGAGTCCTCGATCGTGATGGTGGAGTTGGTCTTGTCGGGGACGATCTTGATATAAAAGTTCGGCTGGGCCTCAATCTTGTCGGGATCCGTGATGGACTCGTACCGGATCTTGTCCAAGGCATCTGACGCATTGGAGATGAGCTCGCGCAGAAAGATCTCCTTGTTGGAGTAGAAGGTGTTGATGATCAAGCTCATGAGCTGCTGAATGTCAGCATTGAATGCGAATGTCTCTGCCATGGCCGCAGACAGGGTTCACCGGTTTGCGCTGACGGCGAAGCCGCAAGTGAATAATGGCTTGAGCCCTGAGCCGAAATGGCTACGGATTTAAAGACGAGGTAGATGATCGGCTCCCCCCTGCGGGTGCGGCGGACCTGGGGAGGAGGAGGAGGAGGAGGAGGAGGAGGAGGAGGAGGAGCGAGGAGCGAGGAGCGAGCGAGGAGGAGGAGCGAGGAGCGAGGAGGAGGAGGAGGAGGAGGAGGAGGAGGAGGAGGAGGAGGAGGAGGAGGAGGAGGAGGAGGAGGAGGGGGGGAGCGAGGGCAGCGGTCCGGCCCAGACGGAGACACGGCGGTCCAGCAGGTCAGAGGCAGAGAGGGGCTGAGCAGCGTGCGAGCAGCAGTCCTGGAGAGGGGAAGGGGGGGGGGGGAGGGTCAGGGGGGCAACTCCTGGGAGGTCGTGGGAAGGATCCCGAAAAATGGGCCACTGGGCCAGACGAAGCCAGATCAAGCCCAGGATCAGGCCGGATCACGCGGCATGGAGTAGGATTAAGCGGGATCAGGCCCGAATTGGACGGCTTTCGACCCCGGACATGACAGCCAAAACAGCTGAATTGTAACGACCCAGGAGTTGCAACCGAGGGAAGCGTCGAGGGTCGCGGATCGAGGATTCTGCTGGACTTCCCCTGTACTTCTCGGCCCGAGTCGCAAGAGCCCAGGCGCCAGTTGGGTGGTTCAAGAACCTACGGGCCAACGCTAACAGACGTCTTGCGCCCACCGTCAGCAGGTAGAGAGGGGGAAGGGTCGGAGTCCAGGATCAAGGATCGGGGCTTCTGGACCTCGGAGCGGACAGTGAGGCGACCAGGGTGCACCGTGAAGGGAAGACTACTGGGTTGAGGGTTGGGTCCCAGAGGAACCTGCTCGAGGCTCTCCGCCTGGCCCGTGGGCGGACCAGGCCACCCCTCACGTGTGGTGGAGGAGAGTGGTGGTGGACGGGAACTGTACACGTGGGTCTTGGCCAAGTCGGAGCGTGCCTCACGATGCCGCGCGACGCTGCTCACGAAGGTAGCTTCGCGGAGGCGGGTCTCCCAAGCACACGCGCGGCGGACTCAAGGGAGAAAGGAGGGAGGATCCAGGCCATGTCTGGGCTTGGACTCCAGCGCGCAGCCTGCCAGGATGCCACAACCGCAAGTTGGCAGCGGTCCAAGCTCCCTGGAGGCACGCTTCAAGCACGGGTGCCCACGCTCGATCTGGCACCTCCTCCTCCTCCTCCTCCTCCTCCAGGAGAGGGGAGGAAAGCGGAGGGGAGAGGACGGCACGGAGGGGAATAACTGAGGAGAGGGGAGGAGGGGAGGGAAGAAGGGAGAGGGGGGGCAGCTAAACCCGACCTGTGGCCGAACGCTTCCTTGCTTACGGCCTCTCGTGACTGGAGGTGGGCCCCCACCGATGCCCTGATGTTCTCTGCGCGCGGGGCGCTGGACCCCGCGGAGCCCGCTCTTGCGGAACATCTCTTGCGGCCCGCCCGGCGGCCGAGATGGAACCCCGCTGAGGGGGAAGCGTCGAATATGAGGATGGGGGAGACTAGGTAGGTGAGTCGTTTCGTGGATCCCACGATGGCGGCGCGCCAGTGCGCGTCTATGGTGGTACATGGTCTATGCTGCACTGGTCTGACATCATAGCTGTACGTATGACGTCGGAGCAGACATGCGGCACCGGGGCTGCAGACAGCGCCGCCGGCTCAGCAGAGCTGATCGCGCGGATTGCCACAGGGGGCGGGCATTACTGAGGAGTCTGGCAGCTCCTAGTCGACCTCTTCCATCTTCGATGCCTCGTCTGCGGCGCCCTCGACTTCCTCGAGGGGGGGCAGGTCCTCGTCGTCCCCCAGGCCCTCGTCGTCATCGTCAATGCTAAGGCCAAGCTTGATCATGCGGTGGATGCGCCCTGCGAACTGTGTGGGCTCGTCCAGGTTGAAGCCAGAGGTGAGCAAGGATGTGTCGAACAGAAGCCAGATCAAGTCCTTGACCGTCTTGTCCGACTTGTCGGCAGAGGCTTTCTTTTTGAGCTCAGACATGATGGAGTGCTTGGGGTTGACCTCCATGGTCTTCTTGGACACCATGTAGGAGGTCATAGAGTTATCCCTGAGGGCCTGCGCCTTCATAATGCGCTCCATGTTCGCGGACCAGCCGTACTCTGAGGTCGTCAGCACACAGGGCGAGTCCGCCATGCGCGAACTGACCACCACCTTCTCCACCTTGTCGCCCAGAACCTCCTTCATAAGCTTGGTCAGCGGCTCGAACTCTGCCTTCAGCTCCTCCAGTTTCTTCTTCTCGTCCTCGTCCTCGAGGTCCAAGCCCTCCTTGGTCGTCGACTTGAGCTTCTTGCCGTCAAACTCCTTGAGCTGCTGCACGGAGTACTCATCGATGGGATCGGTCATGTAGAGAACCTCAAGGCCCTTCTTGCGCAACGTTTCCAAGAAAGGCGAGGAGGACACGGCTGCGATGCTCTCCCCCGTGATGTAGTAAATGTCATTCTGCCCCTCCTTCATGCGGTCCACATACTCCTTCAGGCTGATCATCTCATCTCCGGACTTCGAGGTGTGGTAGCGCATTAGCTCCGCGACCTTGGTGCGGTTGGTAGAGTCCTCGTGGACGCCCAGCTTGAGGCACTTACCGAACTGCTCATAGAACTTCTTGTAGTCATCCTTCTTCTCGGCGATCTCCGCGAACATCTCGAGGCACTTCTTGACGAGGTTCTTCTTGATCACGCGCAGGATCTTGTTCTGCTGCAGCGTCTCGCGGGAGATGTTCAGCGGCAGGTCCTCGGAGTCAACCACGCCCTTCACGAAGTTGAGCCACTCGGGCATAAGCTCGTCGCAGTCGTCCATGATAAAGACCCTTCGCACATACAGCTTGATGTTGTTGCGTTTCTTCTTGGATTCAAACAGGTCGAAAGGTGCCCGGCGCGGCACGAAGAGCAGCGCGCGGAACTCCAGCTGGCCCTCAACACTGAAGTGCTTCACGGCCAGGTGGTCCTCCCAGTCGTTGGACAGGGACTTGTAGAACGAGGCGTACTCCTCGTTGGTCACATCCTCGGACTTGCGCATCCACAGCGGCTTGTTCTTGTTAAGCTGCTCCCACTCGTGGGATACCTCCTTGACCTTCTTTGTCTTTTTCTTTTTCTCCTCCTTCTCTTTCTCCTCGTCGACCTCCTCGATCTTCGGCTCATCGCCTTCTTTCTCGTCCTTCTTCTCCTCCTCCTCGTCCTCGGAATCCGTAACCTCCTTCTCCTTGGACTTCTCCACGTACAACTCAATTGGGAACCCGATGAACTCCGAGTGCTTCTTGACCAGATCCTTCAGGCGGCGTTCCTCCAGAAATTCCGACTGGTCCTCCTTCAAATAGCAAATGATTTTAGTGCCGCGCTTGATCTCCCCGTGAACCATCTCTGTGTCCTTCTGCACCGTGAAGGAGCCGCCAGCCCCAGACTCCCAGATGTACTGCTCGTCGTCGTTGTTCTTGCTGATCACGCGCACCTTGTCCCTCCTTCAAATAGCAGATAATTTTAGTGCCGCGCTTGATTTCCCCGTGCACCATCTCCGTGTCCTTCTGCACCGTGAAGGAGCCGCCAGCCCCGGACTCCCAGATGTACTGCTCGTCGTCGTTGTTCTTGCTGATCACGCGCACCTTGTCCGAGACGAGGTACGCAGAATAGAAGCCAACTCCGAACTGCCCGATCATGGAGATGTCGCCGCCGGCCGCCATTGCCTCCATGAAGGCCTTGGTGCCTGACTTGGCTATGGTGCCGAGGTTGTTGATCAATTCGTTCTTGGTCATGCCGATGCCAGAGTCCTCGATCGTGATGGTGGAGTTGGTCTTGTCGGGGACGATCTTGATATAAAAATTCGGTTGGGCCTCAATCTTGTCGGGATCCGTGATGGACTCGTACCGGATCTTGTCCAAGGCATCTGACGCATTGGAGATGAGCTCGCGCAGAAAGATCTCCTTGTTGGAGTAGAAGGTGTTGATGATCAAGCTCATGAGCTGCTGAATGTCAGCATTGAATGCGAATGTCTCTGCCATGGCCGCAGACAGGGTTCACCAGTTTGCGCTGACGGCGAAGCCGCAAGTGAATAATGGCTTGAGCCCTGAGCCGAAATGGCTAAGAATTTAAAGACGAGGTAGATGATCGGCTCCCCCCTGCGGGTGCGGCGGACCTGGGGGGGAGGAGGAGGAGGAGGAGGAGGAGGAGGAGGAGGAGGAGGAGGAGGGGAGGAGGAGGAGGAGGAAGAGGAGCGAGGAGGAGGAGGAGGAGGAGGAGGAGGAGGAGGAGGGGAGCGAGGGCAGCGGTCCGGCCCAGACGGAGAAACGGCGGTCCAGCCGGTCAGAGGCAGAGAGGGGCTGACCAGCGTGCGAGCAGCAGTCCTGGAGAGGGGGGAGGGGGGGGGGATGGGAGGGGGGGGATGGGGTGAGGGGGAAGCGTCAGGAGTGGGGCCAACTCTGGGGAGGTCGTGGGAACGATCCCGAAGAAAGGGTCACTGGGCCAGACGAAGCCAGATCAAGCCCAGGATCAGGCCGGATCACGCGGGATGGAGTCGGATTAAGCGGGATCAGGCCCGAATTGGACGGCTTTCGACCACGGACATGACAGCCAAAACAGCTGAATTGTAACGACCCAGGAGTTGCAACCGAGGGAAGCGTCGAGGGTCGCGGATCGAGGATTCTGCTGGACTTCCCCTCTAGCTCTCGGCCCGAGTCGCAAGAGCCCAGGCGCCAGTTGGGTGGTTCAAGAACCTACGGGCCAACGCTAACAGACGTCTTGCGCCCACCGTCAGCAGGTAGAGAGGGGGAAGGGTCGGAGTCCAGGATCAAGGATCGGGGCTTCTGGACCTCGGAGCGGACAGTGAGGCGACCAGGGTGCACCGTGAAGGGAAGACTACTGGGTTGAGGGTTGGGTCCCAGAGGAACCTGCTCGAGGCTCTCCGCCTGGCCCGTGGGCGGACCAGGCCACCCCTCACGTGTGGTGGAGGAGAGTGGTGGTGGACGGGAACTGTACACGTGGGTCTTGGCCAAGTCGGAGCGTGCCTCACGATGCCGCGCGACGCTGCTCACGAAGGTAGCTTCGCGGAGGCGGGTCTCCCAAGCACACGCGCGGCGGACTCAAGGGAGAAAGGAGGGAGGATCCAGGCCATGTCTGGGCTTGGACTCCAGCGCGCAGCCTGCCAGGATGCCACAACCGCAAGTTGGCAGCGGTCCAAGCTCCCTGGAGGCACGCTTCAAGCACGGGTGCCCACGCTCGATCTGGCACCTCCTCCTCCTCCTCCTCCTCCTCCTCCTCCTCATCCTGCTCCTCCTGCTCCTCCTCCAGGAGAGGGGAGGAAAGCGGAGGGGAGAGGACGGCACGGAGGGGAATAACTGAGGAGAGGGGAGGAGGGGAGGGAAGAAGGGAGAGGGGTGGCAGCTAAACCCGACCTGTGGCCGAACGCTTCCTTGCTTACGGCCTCTCGTGACTGGAGGTGGGCCCCCACCGATGCCCTGATGGACTCTGCGCGCGGGGCGCTGGACCCCCCGGAGCCCGCTCTTGCGGAACATCTCTTGCGGCCCGCCTGGCGGCCGAGACGGAACCCCGCAGAGGGGGAAGCGTTGAATATGAGGATGGGGGCGACTAGGTAGGTGAGTCGTTTCGTGGATCCCACAATGGCGGCGCGCCAGTGCGCGTCTATGGTGGTACATGGTCTATGCTGCACTGGTCTGACATCATAGCTGTACGTATGACGTCGGAGCAGAAATGCGGCACCGCGGCTGCAGACAGTGCCGCCGGCTCAGCAGAGCTGATCGCGCGGATTGCCACAGGGGGCGGGCATTACTGGGGAGTCTGGCAGCTCCTAGTCGACCTCTTCCATCTTCGATGCCTCGTCTGCGGCGCCCTCGACTTCCTCGAGGGGGGGCAGGTCCTCGTCGTCCCCCAGGCCCTCGTCGTCATCGTCAATGCTAAGGCCAAGCTTGATCATGCGGTGGATGCGCCCTGCGAACTGTGTGGGCTCGTCCAGGTTGAAGCCAGAGGTGAGCAAGGATGTGTCGAACAGAAGCCAGATCAAGTCCTTGACCGTCTTGTCCGACTTGTCGGCAGAGGCTTTCTTTTTGAGCTCAGACATGATGGAGTGCTTGGGGTTGACCTCCATGGTCTTCTTGGACACCATGTAGGAGGTCATCGAGTTATCCCTGAGGGCCTGCGCCTTCATAATGCGCTCCATGTTCGCGGACCAGCCGTACTCTGAGGTCGTCAGCACACAGGGCGAGTCCGCCATGCGCGAACTGACCACCACCTTCTCCACCTTGTCGCCCAGAACCTCCTTCATAAGCTTGGTCAGCGGCTCGAACTCTGCCTTCAGCTCCTCCAGTTTCTTCTTCTCGTCCTCGTCCTCGAGGTCCAAGCCCTCCTTGGTCGTCGACTTGAGCTTCTTGCCGTCAAACTCCTTGAGCTGCTGCACGGAGTACTCATCGATGGGATCGGTCATGTAGAGAACCTCAAGGCCCTTCTTGCGCAACGTTTCCAAGAAAGGCGAGGAGGACACCGCTGCGATGCTCTCCCCCGTGATGTAGTAAATGTCATTCTGCCCCTCCTTCATGCGGTCCACATACTCCTTCAGGCTGATCATCTCATCTCCGGACTTCGAGGTGTGGTAGCGCATTAGCTCCGCGACCTTGGTGCGGTTGGTAGAGTCCTCGTGGACGCCCAGCTTGAGGCACTTACCGAACTGCTCATAGAATTTCTTGTAGTCATCCTTCTTCTCGGCGATCTCCGCGAACATCTCGAGGCACTTCTTGACGAGGTTCTTCTTGATCACGCGCAGGATCTTGTTCTGCTGCAGCGTCTCGCGGGAGATGTTCAGCGGCAGGTCCTCGGAGTCAACCACGCCCTTCACGAAGTTGAGCCACTCGGGCATAAGCTCGTCGCAGTCGTCCATGATAAAGACCCGCCGCACATACAGCTTGATGTTGTTGCGTTTCTTCTTGGATTCAAACAGGTCGAAAGGTGCCCGGCGCGGCACGAAGAGCAGCGCGCGGAACTCCAGCTGGCCCTCAACACTGAAGTGCTTCACGGCCAGGTGGTCCTCCCAGTCGTTGGACAGGGACTTGTAGAACGAGGCGTACTCCTCGTTGGTCACATCCTCGGACTTGCGCATCCACAGCGGCTTGTTCTTGTTAAGCTGCTCCCACTCGTGGGATACCTCCTTGACCTTCTTTGTCTTTTTCTTTTTCTCCTCCTTCTCTTTCTCCTCGTCGACCTCCTCGATCTTCGGCTCATCGCCTCTTTCTCGTCCTTCTTCTCCTCCTCCTCGTCCTCGGAATCCGTAACCTCCTTCTCCTTGGACTTCTCCACGTACAACTCAATTGGGAACCCGATGAACTCCGAGTGCTTCTTGACCAGATCCTTCAGGCGGCGCTCCTCCAGGAATTCCGACTGGTCCTCCTTCAAATAGCAGATGATTTTAGTGCCGCGCTTGATCTCCCCGTGCACCATCTCCGTGTCCTTCTGCACCGTGAAGGAGCCGCCAGCCCCGGACTCCCAGATGTACTGCTCGTCGTCGTTGTTCTTGCTGATCACGCGCACCTTGTCCGAGACGAGGTACGCAGAATAGAAGCCAACTCCGAACTGCCCGATCATGGAGATGTCGCCGCCGGCCGCCATTGCCTCCATGAAGGCCTTGGTGCCTGACTTGGCTATGGTGCCGAGGTTGTTGATCAATTCGTTCTTGGTCATGCCGATGCCAGAGTCCTCGATCGTGATGGTGGAGTTGGTCTTGTCGGGGACGATCTTGATATAAAAATTCGGTTGGGCCTCAATCTTGTCGGGATCCGTGATGGACTCGTACCGGATCTTGTCCAAGGCATCTGACGCATTGGAGATGAGCTCGCGCAGAAAGATCTCCTTGTTGGAGTAGAAGGTGTTGATGATCAAGCTCATGAGCTGCTGAATGTCAGCATTGAATGCGAATGTCTCTGCCATGGCCGCAGACAGGGTTCACCCAGTTTGCGCTGACGGCGAAGCCGCAAGTGAATAATGGCTTGAGCCCTGAGCCGAAATGGCTAAGAATTTAAAGACGAGGTAGATGATCGGCTCCCCCCTGCGGGTGCGGCGGACCTGGGGGGGAGGAGGAGGAGGAGGAGGAGGAGGGGGAGGGAGGAGAGGAGGAGGAGGAGGAGGAGGAGGAGGAGGAGGAGGAGGAGGAGGAGGAGAGAGCGAGGAGGAGGAGGAGGAGGAGGGAGGGAGGAGGGGAGGAGGAGAGGAGGAGGAGGAGGAGGAGGAGGAGGAGGGGGGGAGCGCGGGCAGCGGTCCGGCCCAGACGGAGACACGGCGGTCCAGCAGGTCAGAGGCAGAGAGGGGCTGAGCAGCGTGCGAGCAGCAGTCCTGGAGAGGGGAAGGGGGGGGGGGAGGGTCAGGGGGGCAACTCCTGGGAGGTCGTGGGAAGGATCCCGAAGAATGGGCCACTGGGCCAGACGAAGCCAGATCAAGCCCAGGATCAGGCCGGATCACGCGGCATGGAGTTGGATTAAGCGGGATCAGGCCCGAATTGGACGGCTTTCGACCCCGGACATGACAGCCAAAACAGCTGAATTGTAACGACCCAGGAGCTGCAACCGAGGGAAGCGTCGAGGGTCGCGGATCGAGGATTCTGCTGGACTTCCCCTGTACTTCTCGGCCCGAGTCGCAAGAGCCCAAGCGCCAGTTGGGTGGTTCAAGAACCTACGGGCCAACGCTAACAGACGTCTTGCGCCCACCGTCAGCAGGTAGAGAGGGGGAAGGGTCCAGGATCAAGGATCGGGGCTTCTGGACCTCGGAGCGGACAGTGAGGCGACCAGGGTGCACCGTGAAGGGAAGACTACTGAGTTGAGGGTTGGGTCCCAGAGGAACCTGCTCGAGGCTCTCCGCCTGGCCCGTGGGCGGACCAGGCCACCCCTCACGTGTGGTGGAGGAGAGTGGTGGTGGACGGGAACTGTACACGTGGGTCTTGGCCAAGTCGGAGCGTGCCTCACGATGCCGCGCGACGCTGCTCACGAAGGTAGCTTCGCGGAGGCGGGTCTCCCAAGCACACGCGCGGCGGACTCAAGGGAGAAAGGAGGGAGGATCCAGGCCATGTCTGGGCTTGGGCTCCAGCGCGCAGCCTGCCGGGATGCCACAACCGCAAGTTGGCAGCGGTCCAAGTTCCCTGGAGGCACGCTTCAAGCACGGGTGCCCACGCTCGATCTGGCACCTCCTCCTCCTCCTCCTCCTCCTCCTCCTCCTCCTCCTCCAGAAGAGGGGAGGAAAGCGGAGGGGAGAGGACGGCACGGAGGGGAATAACTGAGGAGAGGGGAAGAGGGGAGGGAAGAAGGGAGAGGGGTGGCAGCTAAACCCGACCTGTGGCCGAACGCTTCCTTGCTTACGGCCTCTCGTGACTGGAGGTGGGCCCCCACCGATGCCCTGATGTTCTCTGCGCGCGGGGCGCTGGACCCCGCGGAGCCCGCTCTTGCGGAACATCTCTTGCGGCCCGCCCGGCGGCCGAGATGGAACCCCGCTGAGGGGGAAGCGTCGAATATGAGGATGGGGGAGACTAGGTAGGTGAGTCGTTTCGTGGATCCCACGATGGCGGCGCGCCAGTGCGCGTCTATGGTGGTACATGGTCTATGCTGCACTGGTCTGACATCATAGCTGTACGTATGACGTCGGAGCAGACATGCGGCACCGGGGCTGCAGACAGCGCCGCCGGCTCAGCAGAGCTGATCGCGCGGATTGCCACAGGGGGCGGGCATTACTGAGGAGTCTGGCAGCTCCTAGTCGACCTCTTCCATCTTCGATGCCTCGTCTGCGGCGCCCTCGACTTCCTCGAGGGGGGGCAGGTCCTCGTCGTCCCCCAGGCCCTCGTCGTCATCGTCAATGCTAAGGCCAAGCTTGATCATGCGGTGGATGCGCCCTGCGAACTGTGTGGGCTCGTCCAGGTTGAAGCCAGAGGTGAGCAAGGATGTGTCGAACAGAAGCCAGATCAAGTCCTTGACCGTCTTGTCCGACTTGTCGGCAGAGGCCTTCTTTTTGAGCTCAGACATGATGGAGTGCTTGGGGTTGACCTCCATGGTCTTCTTGGACACCATGTAGGAGGTCATAGAGTTATCCCTGAGGGCCTGCGCCTTCATAATGCGCTCCATGTTCGCGGACCAGCCGTACTCTGAGGTCGTCAGCACACAGGGCGAGTCCGCCATGCGCGAACTGACCACCACCTTCTCCACCTTGTCGCCCAGAACCTCCTTCATAAGCTTGGTCAGCGGCTCGAACTCTGCCTTCAGCTCCTCCAGTTTCTTCTTCTCGTCCTCGTCCTCGAGGTCCAAGCCCTCCTTGGTCGTCGACTTGAGCTTCTTGCCGTCAAACTCCTTGAGCTGCTGCACGGAGTACTCATCGATGGGATCGGTCATGTAGAGAACCTCAAGGCCCTTCTTGCGCAACGTTTCCAAGAAAGGCGAGGAGGACACGGCTGCGATGCTCTCCCCCGTGATGTAGTAAATGTCATTCTGCCCCTCCTTCATGCGGTCCACATACTCCTTCAGGCTGATCATCTCATCTCCGGACTTCGAGGTGTGGTAGCGCATTAGCTCCGCGACCTTGGTGCGGTTGGTAGAGTCCTCGTGGACGCCCAGCTTGAGGCACTTACCGAACTGCTCATAGAACTTCTTGTAGTCATCCTTCTTCTCGGCGATCTCCGCGAACATCTCGAGGCACTTCTTGACGAGGTTCTTCTTGATCACGCGCAGGATCTTGTTCTGCTGCAGCGTCTCGCGGGAGATGTTCAGCGGCAGGTCCTCGGAGTCAACCACGCCCTTCACGAAGTTGAGCCACTCGGGCATAAGCTCGTCGCAGTCGTCCATGATAAAGACCCGTCGCACATACAGCTTGATGTTGTTGCGTTTCTTCTTGGATTCAAACAGGTCGAAAGGTGCCCGGCGCGGCACGAAGAGCAGCGCGCGGAACTCCAGCTGGCCCTCAACACTGAAGTGCTTCACGGCCAGGTGGTCCTCCCAGTCGTTGGACAGGGACTTGTAGAACGAGGCGTACTCCTCGTTGGTCACATCCTCGGACTTGCGCATCCACAGCGGCTTGTTCTTGTTAAGCTGCTCCCACTCGTGGGATACCTCCTTGACCTTCTTTGTCTTCTTCTTCTTCTCTTCCTTCTCTTTCTCCTCGTCGACCTCCTCGATCTTCGGCTCATCGCCCTCTTTCTCGTCCTTCTTCTCCTCCTCCTCGTCCTCGGAATCCGTAACCTCCTTCTCCTTGGACTTCTCCACGTACAACTCAATTGGGAACCCGATGAACTCCGAGTGCTTCTTGACCAGATCCTTCAGGCGGCGCTCCTCCAGGAATTCCGACTGGTCCTCCTTCAAATAGCAAATGATTTTAGTGCCGCGCTTGATCTCCCCGTGCACCATCTCCGTGTCCTTCTGCACCGTGAAGGAGCCGCCAGCCCCGGACTCCCAGATGTACTGCTCGTCGTCGTTGTTCTTGCTGATCACGCGCACCTTGTCCGAGACGAGGTACGCAGAATAGAAGCCAACTCCGAACTGCCCGATCATGGAGATGTCGCCGCCGGCCGCCATTGCCTCCATGAAGGCCTTGGTGCCTGACTTGGCTATGGTGCCGAGGTTGTTGATCAACTCGTTCTTGGTCATGCCGATGCCAGAGTCCTCGATCGTGATGGTGGAGTTGGTCTTGTCGGGGACGATCTTGATATAAAAATTCGGCTGGGCCTCAATCTTGTCGGGATCCGTGATGGACTCGTACCGGATCTTGTCCAAGGCATCTGACGCATTGGAGATGAGCTCGCGCAGAAAGATCTCCTTGTTGGAGTAGAAGGTGTTGATGATCAAGCTCATGAGCTGCTGAATGTCAGCATTGAATGCAAATGTCTCTGCCATGGCCGCAGACAGGGTTCACCGGCTAGAAAAGAGCCTGGAACAATTTGCGTCCACGGCGAAGCCGCAAGAGACTTATGGCTCAAGAGCCCTGAGCCGAAATGGCTACGAACGTGAAGACGAGGTAGATGATGAGCACGCTGGCGTGAAGAGGAAAGGTGAGCGACGACGAGGGGAACGAGAATGAGCCCAAGGAAGACGAGATCGAGTTGGACGAAGGAGGACGAAGAGGAGCAGCCCAGGAACGAGCTCCTGGCCCCGTGCGCAGAGGTCCAGAGGCCTCTGCGCAGATGAGAAGCACCCCAACGGAGACGCCGACGACGGCCAGGCCATCCGATGGAAGGCCTGCCCCCGCGACCCTGGCGACGGCCAGGACGTCCGCGCGCGCGACCACGATGACAGTGAACGGCGACAGCGACGGGTCCCTCTGGCAGCCTCCGGAGGGTTCGAAGCTGCGAAAGGGAGCCACGAGCCCCGCCCCTCGAGTCGGACCTCGAGGACGACGGCGACGGCGGCTCGGCGACGGCGGCTCGGCGACGACGGCGGCGGCGATGAAGGGCAACGCCAGGTGGGGTGGGGCAGCTCAGGCGGGAAACATCGACCTGGAATCGGCGATACGTCGCTGATCGATCGGGAATAGTGGGCCCTGGGACACACAAATAAGTAGACACAAATAACCGGATTCTCCATACTTTCCCATATTTTCTGGGGTTTTGTCTTCCCCCCCACTTCCCATATTTTCCCATACTTTCTGGAGAACCGACGATGAACTGTGTCTGTGTGATTTTTCCCCTCCTGACTCTGGGCGGGGTGGGCTCTCCTACCCCCTCAGCGAGGCGTGGGCGACTGAGGGCCGACGCGCCCCTCGAGCCCCTCGCCTCCCCTGACGTCGGGGGCTGCCGGGAGGGCGTCGTCCAGGAGGGGAGGCGCGCAAGTCATGGCCGGCGGCATGTGCGCGGCCAAGGGGGGGGGGACGCGCTGAAATGAGAAGAGGCACCATGAAATCTGGGGAGGTACCATGGCCCCCGCCATGATATCCACCCCCCACCCGGTCATCACCCGCCTCTTGGCCGCCCCCGACCCGAGCCTCTCACCTCCCCTGACGTTGCCCATGAGGTGGTGGCGACGGCCAGGCCTTCCGCGGGGAGGCCTGCCGCTGCGCCGCCTGCGGGCGCCCGCTCGCCCGCGCACCCCGCGGGCGGGTCGCGGAGGCCGCTGACGCTGCCAACAGCGCGCCGCGCCGCCTGAAGGGCGCGGGAGGGGGAGGTTTTGTCGTCGTCCGCCACCACCTCCTCCTCCTACTCCTCCTCCTCCTCCTCCTCCTCCTCCTCCTCCTCCTCCTCCTCCTCCTCCTCCTCCTCCTCCTCCAGCTCCTCCCCCATCTTCACCCTTCTCCTCCTCCTCCTCCCCTCCTCCTCCTCCTGACCCTCCACCTCCTCCTCACCCTCACCCTCGTCCACCTCCTCCTCCTCCTCCTCACCTCCTCACCTCACCCTCCTTCCTCCTCCCTCCTCCTCCTCCTCCTCCTCCTCCTCTCCTCCTCCTCCTCACCATCGTCCTCCTCCTCCTCCTCCTCCTCCTCCTCCTCCTACCTCCTCCTCCTCCTCTTCCTCTTCCCCCTCCTACTCCTCCTCCCCTCCTCCTCCTCCTCCTCCTCCTCCTCCTCCTCCTCCTCCTCCTCCTCCTCCTCTCCTCTTCCTCACCTCCCCTCACCCTCCTCCTCACCCTCCTCCTCACCCTCCTCCTCCTCCTCCTCCTCCTCCTCCTCAACCTGCTCCTCCTCCTCCTCCTCCTCCTCCTCCTCATCCTCCTCCTCCTCCTCCTCCTCCTCCTCCTCTCCTCCTCCTCCTCCTCCTCCCTCCTCCTCCTCACCCTTCTCCTCTCCTCCTCCTCCTCCTCGTCCTCCTCCTCCTCCTCCTCCTCCTCCTCCTCCTCCTCCTCCTCCTGGAGCGCTCACAGGGGCCGTCTTCTTCCATTAGGCAAGGGGCCCCGAAAAAGAGGTGGCTCACACCCCTGGTCGCGTCGGGCCAGGAGGGCCGCTTTGGGGGGAGCCCGTTCTTCGCGAGGCGGGGAAGTGCCGCTTTACACGCTCGGGTTGGCCTGGTACAGGGCCCAGTCAGGGTCAGAAAGGAACTTATGAGAGCCTGACCCTCCACATGTCGTGCACCACAACAGACCGTGAGTGTTCCAGAGATGGTGCGTGTGTTTGCCATGAAGATGCCACGGATGCCCCTTTCATGGGGAGCGAAGCCACTCGAGTACCTGCAGGGCTCGAGTGAGTGAGGGACGACTGACAGAGCGCATCAGACTGCCCCCCGATGGGTGAGGGGTATGAGAAGAGGTGAACTGGGCTGACGGGGCAATAGCACGGGTCTCCTGGCGACGAGCTCGAGGGGCCGCCGTGCGCTCAGCGAGAAATTCATATACGTGTTCAATCACAAACAAGTCTTATTTAAACATATGCATAAATAGATACATAAACGTACGCATGTGCAACTACATATGAACGTGCAGATGCACGTACATACACCGATATCTACACGCAATCATACACAAAATTGGCTGCGGATATCTATACCAGAACATACACGTATGCAAGTACACAGACATTAACACATACATGGGCATATGCAAATACAGTTACACGATACGTGAAAATTCATATGTGTATGTGCATATGCATATGCACATGCATATACGTATACATATACATACAAAAATGCATATGCAGGTACATACATACATATATCGATATATCTACGGTACATACACATATATGTATACATACATATACATATACACATACCTATACATATGCATACGCAGATATATAGAAATATAGATATGCATATGTATATATACATCTGCATGTACATATACATAAATATGTACGCATCCATATACATATACATAGACATATGACTACACATATTCACATACACACTCATACACATACGCGTACACATACATATGCACTTACACATACATATACATGTACATATACAGGTGCGTATACATATACACATACACATACATATGCATATACGCATACATCACATGGACATGTACACATAGATGTACAGACGCAGATCTACATAACAATATACATAGATATGGACAGATTGACAAACAAAATGCATAGAGAAGCATGGAACTGGCATGTGCATAACATATATACATAGCCGTATAATTAAACGTGTCTATGAACATATGCGTATATACACACATGTACTACAAATGTACACGCACATACACATACATAGGCACATGAATAGACTTGCACATTACCTATGCAAATACGTATGCGTAGACATGCAAGCAGTACACCTGACATCTACGCAACATACATTAAACCTGTTACAAACATAACAAACACGACATACATGATATACACAACTACATAGGTAGGTACATAGACACGTACATAGACACATACATATTCAGGTACATGTCCAGAAACAAGGACATGCACAAACACGTATAAGTACACAAATACAGATGCATAGAACTACCCATGAAGTTTCACACATGCACATATACATATACACATGCATACGGATATTGCATGTACGTTAGCATATAAACTAACATATGCATATACGTATGTGTGTATGCATATACACATACCAATGCATATACATAGTCACACAAAAGTGCAAATGCATTCACATGTTCATATACGTAAGCATAAACGCATATATATATATATATGTATAGATGTGAGTTTGCATATACATGTTAAAAACATATGCGTGAACAAAAAATAAATGCACGTACGTGTAATTATACACGTATACACACATACACATATAGATACAAATATACAAACCCACGCATATACATGTACATGGACAAGGACATGTACACTACACGTACACACAGGCGCATCACTGGCAAAGTACATATACATGGGCATACACGCAGTCACAATAATACATACATATACATATACATATACCTGCAAATCTATATATACACACAGATGGATAAATATATGAATGCGCATCAACATAAACATGGAATCATAGCCGTTTACATATACATATCGACTATTACAATTACACATATATGCACACCTGCCTACACATATATAAACGTACGCAGAAACATAAATGTACAACTACATGTACATAGATTGAAGCATCTACATACACGTGTACATATACACAGACAGCTATGTATACACATACATGCATGCAACCAATCGAACATACACACATGCATGCATCCATACATACACACATACATGCATACAGACATACACTATATACTTATCCGCCACCGGACTTCTGAGCACGGAGTGTGCGTGTCCTCAGGTCCTTTGCCCATTCCCCTAAGCCCCAGTTCTCTGCCCTGAAGAGTCTTTACGGGGCCCAGCATCCAGCTGCTCCAGTGAGCAAGGCGCCGCTCCGCAAAATTGGGTTGAGCGCCTCGCTCCCATTAGCGGGGCTGCGCTCTGGTAGAGGGCCCCGAACCAGATCCATTGCTTCGCACCAATTAGAGGAGCGCGCTCCGCTAATGGGCTGACCCAGAGGCTACCGAGAGGCCAGCCACGAGATCGCAACCAATATCCTAAAGGCCGCTGGCCCACAACCCAGGCACGGTGTCGGGATGGGCCGAAGGCCATGACATATGGTATCAGATGCACCTATCCAGAGGATTCGAGCTCAGAGGCGATTAGGTTAAGCAGTTAACTTTCTTCTGACTGGCTCGCTGGGGACATCCTCAAAATTTTGAACATCGGACGCGCAATCCACGCAGACCGTGATGAGAGGGTCCAAAAACAATGGACTGATGAGGTGCTAACCTAAAACCACCAGCAACCTTATGACTTTGAATAACCGTGGAAATGGTTATCAGACAAAACAAGTCCACGTCTTACATGATCCTGGGACGAGGGTTCACAGCCCCCCTCCCAGATGGGATGGGTCACAAGGTTCCACAGACCCCCCCCCCGGATGGGATGGAGAGGAACGCCGACGCCGACGCCGACGCCGACGCCGACGCCGACGACGACGACGACGACGAAGACGACGACCACTACCACCACCACCACCACCACCACCACCACCACCACGACGATGGCGCCACCGCCGCCGCCACCGCCGGACGACGACGACGACGACGACGAACCACCCCACACCTACAGGGGGAGGGGCACGGGCACCCTCCACCACGCCACGCCCACAGGGCCCCGACCACAGAGGGGGGGGAGCGATCCCATTCGCGAGGCCTTCGCGAGGCTCACGGGCGTACCCATCCAGCGGGGGGAGGGTTCGATCCCATATGCTTTGGGGGGGAGAAGGGGGTGGGGGGGGCAACACTGGATCATGCGTAAACTTGAGATCCGACGTGCTAAAGTTGTCCTCCTAATCTCCGAAGCGGCAGTTTTCGCTCGAGACATCCTCCGAACATTGACTTCGAAGATCCTTTTCAACTGCAATCGCAAGGTGTGGAGACCTGTTTGCGCCACACTCATGGCAGGTTGTGGCAACCCCACCTGCGTTCGACAGTGACCCCGCTGTTCCACCTCACTCCCAACTGCCATCGGGTGATCTTCCTTATCCTCCTTCTTCCATCTGGTTCTCCATCAACTTCTTCCCCCTCCTCCTCCTCCTCCGCCTCCTCCTCGGATTCGACTTCATAACCCTCATGTTATTCATCGTGTGCAATGAATACGTGCTGCTGCTTCTTCTTTTGAACGAGCCTTGGCGCGCACGTGCCACGCATATATGTAACATACCGTTTAAATGTACTCTTATCGTAATGTGTAACATAATTCCTTCCAGCCCAGACCCCCCAGGAAAAATTCGCGGGCACCATCCTGCCCAATTGTTCGAGATGCGCGCAGTCATGGCGACCGAGGGCCGTCACGAGCCACCCTCCATCCCCAAGCAACAACAGGCGGCAAAGCAAGCAGGAAAGACCAGGGCGGACTGCTCCCCCAGCAGGGCGAGGCGAAGAAGGAGACCTCAACCAAACCTAGGAGGGGGTGGTCTAGGTTTGTTCAAGGTGCTCGACAGGAAAGCCCGAAGCAAGCCTGGCCAGTCAAGCAATTCTCTCCATATGTTTCATGGGATTTCATGTTCCCTGAAAAGGCTTCCCTCACCTCGACAGCCCGCCAGACCGCGCAAATAACCACTAGACTTCCCTGTGCGGGCGATTAAGCATTGTGGTTTGGCGAGTGTTTGAGTTGACGTAGTGACTGTTAGAATGGCTGTGGTGCCTTTTTGGCATGTGTCTTTGCAGCGTAACCTACTCCGCCGCATCCTCATTCTCCTCCTCCTCCTTCTCATCATCCTCGTCCTCATCCTCCTCCGTCTCCTCGTCATTATCCTCCTGCTTATCCATCTCCTCTGCGTCCTTCCACCCTCTGACTCTCCCCTCATCCTCCTCATGATAGACGGATTTGGTCGCCCCGCCCCGCCGTCCACAGGTTTGCTCGCGGCGTGTTCCAGGAGAAGTTGTCGACTTGCTGCGTGAACCTTGGTTTGGGGGGGGCAGGGAGAGAGGGGGATGATAAGGAACGTGGAAAGGGGAGCACGAGGAGGAAGAGGTCGGTCCCTCCCTCCTTGCTCCTCCCTGCTTGCCCTTTCCGCCTCCCCCTTCCCCCTCCCCCACTCCCCATGATCCTCCACCCTTTGTTCTTTCTAGATCACTACTCCCTGTCGTACCCCAGACGTGTCAGTAGGACGCGCCACGCGTTTCGCCCGAGACTCCCTCGCAGTGTTCCATCCTGAAGCCTGAAACCCACAACGGCTACACGAATGAAGGGGGGTCAAAATGGAGCTATCGCCCCAGCGCCGCGCACACTCGTCACGAAAGCTTGCAATCGTTGCAGTGATCGAGCACAGGGTCGGCTTCAACATGGGGTTCTCGCCGTGGCGCCGCGCACCACTCTCTCAAGAACGGAGCATGGGTCGTATTCAGCATGGGGCTCTCGCAATAGCGCCGCGCACCTCCGTCTTAAACATCGTGAAGGGGCCCTGGGACACACAAATAAGTGAAATGTGTTCCCACATGTTCTGGGTTGTTGTTTTCCCCCACACTTCCCATATGTTCCCATATGTTCTTGGGAATCGACGATTAATTGTGTCTGTGGTTTTTCCCCTCCTGACATCTGCAACAGCAACATGGATGGAGGACGGCTCGTTTTCAAAAAAATAGGTTTCGCTTGGTACGTTCTGAAGATGGCTTCTTTTGTAAGCAGGGCTCCCGCTTGAGACTCGAAGGTCGCGACCAGAAGCGCGCGAACGTATGCAACAATTTGACGGCTTGGGGGGGGGCTTGTTCGAACTGGAGATCTCGCTGGACACCTCGCTACTCCAGATTTCGAAATAAAGGGAGGGGGGTCTCGTTTCGGGGGGGGGTCTCTTCCAGGCCATCTTGGAGGGCCTGGGGGGGTCTGGGGACGATGGTTTGGAGGGCTCTCCCACGGGGGGGGGTCTGAAATGGCTTGTCTTGGAGGGTCCAGACCCCCTCCCTTTTATTACGAAATCTGGAGCAAGCTGTATGATCAGAATATTCGAAATCGTGCGTATTACCTGCAAGGGTGCAAGGCAGGGTCTGTTCAAAGCAGGGCTTTCGCCTGAATGGCAGGTCCAAACAAAAAAAAACTGGTCTTGATCTCGTCCTCCACCTCTTGATCCTCATTATCCTCCCTCGCGCGAGCAGGAGAAGGATCGAGGAGAGGGTCCAGGACTCGTTTTGTTTGACGCGTTTGTCCTTTCCGAGTCCGCGTAGAAGGAGTGGAGAGAGGGGGCGGATGGATGGAGAGGACGGCGGCCTTGCTGACAGGCAGGGGGTGTTGTCAGAAGAGCCCAAACAGGCCTCCAAGAGGCCCCAAGAGGCCCCCAAGAGGTCCCTAAAAGGCCCCATGAGGTTCCAAAACGGCCCCCAGGGGGCCTCAAAACTGCCTCCAAAAGGCCCCCGAGAGGCCCCCCACGAGACCCCAACAGACATCCAAGAGGCTTCACACCCACAACCCAATCACGGTGGATGGGCTCGCCGTAGGCAGCTGGATATGTGCTTGGGGATACACTTTGGGAGGCTACTGGAGGCCCCTGGGGAAGTATAAGACGGTCAGGAGCACCAGCAGTCGGAAGCTGGGCGAGGGCTGCTGAAACCGTGGCTGCTAAAACGGCCCTCCCGGAAGCGGCACGCGAAACAATCAACGGGCTCCTTCCCGGAAGGACGAAGACAACTTCCCGGAGGTCGATTTTAGCAGCCACGGATTTAGCAACCCTTGCCCTGCTTCCGAAGCAGGCCTGGCCCCCAAATGCCCCCTCTGCGACGGCACCACTCGAGGTGCCCTCCGACCGCTGGAGTGTCCGCAGGGAATGTTTGTGGAAGTGCAGCCGGTACGATACTTCTGGCAGTGGTATCTCTGCCCAGGGCCGATGTATCTCCTGCAGAGGAAAAGGGAGACGAGGAAGCTAGGTCGGGTTTAAAGGCGTTCTCGACAGCGATCTTCGGCGTTCTCGAAGATGTCGAGGCCCAGACCTGGACGACGGGCTGCGCGGCGGGCGGCACTGCGGGCTGCGCGGCGGCCTGCACGGCACACCGGGGCGGCGGGCCCCAAGCTGCACGGCGTGCGCCGTCGGGAGAGCAGGCGCCTGGTCGGCGTGGCCACAACGCGGCAGTCCTCGATAGGGCCGAAAGCGTAGTGCAGAAGAACGTCCTTCAAGAGCAAGAAACGCCACCCACGCCCTCACAGAAGATCCTCCTCGGGGCCTGCGCCTGCCGTGGCGCAGTGCCTCGTCCCTCCCCCTGGCCTCTCCGACTCCTCCCAAGAGGGGGAAGGCAGGGGGACCAGCCTCGTGAGGAGCACCCCGTGCAGGCGAGGCCTCTCGGGAGAAGTGCACCCGAGGACGGGACCGAGCAGGGCAGGGCCGCCCAGTGCGCCACGGGGGCCCTCCGCCGGCCAAGAAACGCCGAACCACAAGATCACCGAGGGTACCCCCCCTCCCGGGATGTACAGGGGCGTCCAAATGATGCGAATCGCATTGGGGTACCATCCCCGAACAGACCTCGATCTCAGACCTCGGTCCGACAGTGTCCTGCCCGAGTCTCCTGCCCCACAAAAGACCCAGGCAAGAGAGCACAATGGACAACGAGAGGATGCCCTTGACTACCAGGAGCGATGCCCCGTCAGGAATGGAGCGCTGCACAAAACGGCAACACCCCCCATCGTCATAGTTTTCATTGGAATGTCCGCAGTTGGGCAGTTGAGAGATGCTGCGGGAGAACAGACTTCTGCCATGCATGGAAGGCGTTTGACGAAAATCACAAAACTGAGCAGCGTAATGGTTTGCCCAATCGCGGACACAAGGTTGCAGCCACAGAAGCAGCAGGTCAAGCTTCTGTCGCTCCTCTTAGCGCCGAGGTAACCGCAGGCTGGCGTCAGCAGACAGACGCAGAGGCACGCGGACGTGCAACGCGGGCGGAGGATGGAGAGCGGCAAGAGAAGGACGAGCATACACGTTCGGAAATCCGCGCGGACTCCTTTGGGAGGCGCGAATCTATGCACCAATCTGTCCGGGCCGTTCATTTGTGGGGCGCGTGGGCCAAAACGGTGTGAACGAAGTTTCCGCCAGAGGGCGCGAATGCCGTGCGCCCCGTCTGGGGCGCGCTCGGGCAGGCGCAGGCAAGGCCGCAGCGGCCCAAGCACCCATGGTGGAAAACCAAGGAATGAATGGACTGGGGCATATAGAAGAGAAAAAAGGAACGGCATAAACATAAATTGTTGGCGCTCCGCGCGGATTTCTTGGACCTGCGCTGGACCTCCCTCCCTGGCGCGCGGAACGCGCCAGGGGGCCCCTTCCCTCCAGCGCGGATCCAAGAAATCCGCGCGGAGCGCCAAAAATTCATGTTTGTGGCGTTTCTTCTTCTTTGGGAACCGAACTCTGTACACCGACGCTTTTTCCGGCCCTGCACTGAAATTTGCACGGGGAAACGGATCCTGGTGTTTACGGGACCCTGGTGTTTACATGTTTCGCTGCTTCCGCGGGAAACAAATTTTTAAAAAATACGCCACACCACCCCGACGTCTCCCCCGATCCTCAAAAAAGTCTGGGGAATGAAGAACAACCCGACACTGGCAATGCACACGTTCCAGTTTCCGATCTTCGAGTAGAGATAAACTCGCGCGTTGCTAATTTGACAGGCCCGTGGCCCGGACCTCTCAGCTCGGCGACTGCGATTCCGCGTCCGCCCACGCCCAAAAAAGAGAAGAGATACACTCCTCCGATCCCCGGGTCGGCGCGGCACCTCCCCGCACCGCCCCCCCAGGGCGGCGGGGGGGCGGCGCCGAAGCTGGCGCCTCCCGCGGCGCGGAGGAGGGGGGGGGAGGCGCAGCGCCGATCCCCCGAGGAGTCATATCGCGCGGCCCTCCGAGGGGTCTACCCCGAAGGGGCCCAGGGACACACAAATAAACACACACACACACACTCACAAATCCCAGGATTCCCTGTATTTTTCCATATGTTCTGGGTTTTCGTTTTCCCCCCCACTTCCCATAGTTTCCCATATTTTCCTGGGAGTCGACAATTAATTGTGTCAGTGTTTTTTGTTCCCTCCTGATACCCCTCGGTCGGGAGAAGTGTTGGAGGCCTGGAAGTGGGCACCAACACCAACACAGGGGGTTGCCTCCAAAGGGGGGAGATGATCCTAGATTTCGGTGCTGGTGGTACTAGTTCGGTCGCCTTGGAAGCCAGAAAATAGTCCCACCATCGCCGAGATCGGGATCTTCTTCCCTCGGTGGAGGCACACCGCCGAAATTGGTGTTGGTGACAACCTCTAGGCCTGCGAAAGTGGGTAGACCGACGAAGTAGGAAGGCGATGAAAGTACATTGGGTTGCCGCCCGCCCCCAAAAGAGAAGGAAAAGGGGAAGCCACTCGATTAATAGGAAAAACAAAACGCCACGAACGACGAAGTACCAAGTCGGACGTGGAAGTAGGACGGGGTAGACAGACGAAGTAGGGAGCGCCATCAACATCAACTTTTGGCGCTCCGCGCGGATTTCTTGGATCTGCGCTGACCCCCCGGCCTGGCGCGCGGAGCGCGCCAGGGGCGGCGCCGGAGGCGCCGTCGGGGGGGGCCCAGCGTTGGATGCGCGCGGGGCGCCAAAAGTTTATGTTTGTGGCGCTTCCCCTTCGAACAAAAGTAGATTGGGTCTCCGCCCGCCCCCAGGAGAGGAAGGAAAAGGGGAAGCCACCTCGATGAAGGAAGAAGGGAGGCGGCGAAAGAAGACTGGAACACGGGGGTCCAGAAGTGCCCACTCTCAACTGCCGATGGGTGTGCTCATACCGCCTTGCGCTCTTCAGAGGCTTACCAGCCAGACGAGCACCGACCACACCCCCGACAGGACAGCGGCCGCCAGCGTCGGGCGCGGCAGGGGTGCGCCTCCTGGGTCTGGAGCCGTGGCCATCGGGCCCCCCCCACACAGGGGCGGAGGTGTCCCCACCTGGCGCGAGGCCAGCGCCTCTCGGGAGAGCCAGCGGGCTCTGCTCGGCAGAACGGATCGGCTGCGCCGAGGTCTGCTGCAAGATGGTCCGAAGCTGGCAGTGCACCCCGGGCCAAGAGGGTCGAGGGCTCAGGGCGCTGTCGGCCCCCTCCGGGCCTCTGGAGACCTCCAGAGGCCTCCGAAAGTCTCCAGGGCCCCAAGGAGACCTCCAGAGACCCCCCAAGGGCTCGGGGGGGCCTCCAGGGACCTCTGAGGATCTGGCCGTTGAATGATCGAAATCGACCGACTCTTAGCCGTTCTGGCCGCAGTCTTTGTGCCCGAGGGGGTCTGTGGATCTGATGCTCCTGGGCCCGCAACTGCAGGCTGCCCTCAAGCGGAGATCTGTTCAATCGCTTGCACAATGCAATCGATCGAACTGAACCCGATACGTCTCACCTGCACCCCCTCCTCCTCTGGAGTATCGCCAGGTGCTCCGCACTGGGCGCCTCGACACTGTGGCTGTCCATCGCCCCCAATAAGAGGAGGAGGGCAAGCGCCACTTGGGGGGGCGTAATCAAATCGACCGATGCCACTCGGCACGCAGTATCGATTCGATCGAATCGCGTGCAGCCCTGGGGGCCTCTGGCTCCGTCGGCATCATGGAAGAGGTCCTGAGGGAAACGCGTCCTGGGTAACCACCTGGGCGCTTCCTCGAGACCGTTTTTTCATCCTGGGCCGTTTTTGCGAAGGGCCCCCAAAGGCCGAAGACAGAGCAAAGCCTCGGGACCCCTTACACTCAGGATACCCTCTCCCGCGGTGGCCAAGCTCTCGAAGATGGCCAACCGGCAACGGATCTGGAACCCGAAGACCAGCTGTGGCGCCGATGGCGTTTGCTCCATCAGGGCCAGGGGGGCGCGGGAGGTGCCGGATGGGTGACAGGGCAACTTCGACAGGCCAGGCAGCTCGAAAAACGACAGCTTCAGCCGATGGCTACGGAAGAGAGGGAGGGAGGTGGGGTTAAGGGGAGGGGGGGAGGAGGGAGGAGGGATGGGCGAGGGGGGAGGGGGGAAGGGGAAGACGGCAGGAGGGAGGAGGGAGGAGGGAGGAGGGAGAAGGGAGGAGGGAGAGGAGAGGAGGAAGGGGAGAGGAAGGAGGGCGTCTGAATGGAGAAGAGATGAGTTTATGATTACCGCCACGATCGCCCGCAGGTGCTTGGGGCAGAGAGAAGATCGAAGAGGCAGAAAGGAGGAAGGACGAGGGAGGAGAGATGGGGCGACGGAGGAGATGGAGGACGAGGGAGGAGGCCACTCGGAAGTGGGACACCCAGCAGTGAAGCAAACCCATCTTAGCAACAAAGGAAAGAAAAGAACGACGACGAGACGACGACGCGGCGACAGACGAAGACACAACAGAAGAGACACAACAGAAGAGCTGTGGGAGAGGCTCTTTTGAAGTCAGAGTGTGCCCTCATTGGTCCCAGCGTGTCCACGTGGCGACAGTCATCACGGAGGGAGTCGGCAGGGAGGCCGGAGGGAGAAGGGAGGAAACAGAACCGATCTGCTCAGACACGTTGCTTTCGGAAGCTGGGTACGTGAACAAGCAGGCACTCCCCCCTTGCAGGCGGAGCCACAACCAGAAAAAATCAAGGCGCAGGCCTGACGAGTCGACGACTGCGGCGAAAGCCGGCTAGCAGCAGCAGCCAGGGGAGCCAGCGAACCTGAGAAAAATTGGGGGAAATGAGGGCAGGATACCACGAAATCGGATCGGGAAAGCAAGTCGGCAAGCGAAATACTTGTCCGTCGCGGCGCGGCAGAGGCAATCCGCTCGCGCGTCGAGCAGCCCAGGCTACGGCGTTGTGAATTGCCCCGCATGCAAGGGGGAGGGAGAAGGAAGGGCGAGGCGGCACTCGAAATACATACAATCGGCAGAAATCGGCAGGCAGATCGAGAAGAATCGAGATCGACGTCCGCAAGCCCGAAAACAAAGAAATCCGAACCAAAGTCGGAATTCGGAGTCGAATCGAATCGAAATCCTCGAAATCGAGCCGACTCGAATCGACAGCGTCGAAATGGCTCCTTGGAGGGAGGAGGCCCCGCTGCGGGCGGCGCCAGAGCAGCACCAGCTCCCGCGATGGGTCGATGGACCAGAACGTCTCGGCGATGCCTGCGCGGAAGGAGGAGGAGGGGAGGAGTAGAGAAAGGCTAGGGGGGAGGGGGACGAGGGGCATCGAGGAGGAGGCCGAGCAACAAGAGCAAAGGCAGAGGGAGAGGGAGAGGGATGAGCCAGAGGAAGATGAGGGAGAAAGGGGGAGGAGGAGAAGATGATGAGGAAAGACAAGCAGGAGGAGGAGGGAGGGAGGGAGGGAGGAGGGAGGGAGGAGGGAGGAGCAGGAGGAGGAAGAGAAGAACAAGTAGAAGCCGGGTGAAGCATGAGGAGGGAGGTAGGAAGCAGGCGGAGGGGGAGACGGGGGAGGGGGTAACAGCCCCAGGGCCTTCGGAACCCTTTGCGAGGCCCTCCGTCAGACTGTCTGGAAGCTCTCTCGAAGCGGGTGGGGGGGGCTCTCGGAGACGTGCCGGGGACCTCTTGGGCCCCCCGGGAGCGGCCGGGAAGTCCTGGCGTACCGTGGGGAGGCTCTCCAGGGCGCCGTCGTGGCGCGCACTGGGCGGGCTCCTGGGCCGCCGCGGCGCCTCTGTCGGGTCGGTCCTCCTGTGCCGCTCTGGGGGGGGGGGCGCGCGAGGCCGCGTGCCGCCCTGCGGCACGACTCGGCCGCCCTCAGTCTTCCACCCACGGCAGCGGCTCAGCCTGTCCACGCGCGTGGAGGTTGCAGCGGCCCACGCTGAAAACAAATCCTCCTAACTCCTCCTCCTCCTACCTCCTCCTCCTCCTCCTCCTCCTCTCCTCCTCCTCCTCCTGCTCTCCTCCTCCTCCTCCTCCTCCTCCTCATCCTCTTCCTACGCCTGCTCCCATGCGTAATCCCCCCTCTTCCCACCCATCCTCCACCACCACCTCCACCTCTTCCTCCTCCTCCTCCTCTTCGTCTTTTTTCTTACGATCAGTATTATAGCGAGTACTATTATTAGTATTAGTGTCACTACTATTGTTTCCTATGTAAAAGATTGGCGATATCATTAGTAGTGTGATATTTATATATGATGGGTATTGTCAATATGAATATGTGTTCCTTAGTGTGATTATTCTTGTATTATGATCGGTAATAGTAGTATTATTAGTACTCCTCCTCCTCCTCTTCCTCCTCCTGCTCCACCTCCTCCTCCCTTCTCCTCCGTCCCCTCCTCCATTCCTTTTCCTTATAGAAAAATCCTCCCTGTCGCACCCCGAGGCCAGTCGAAAGGGCGGGCTACGTTTGGCCTGAAACTTCCTCACCGTGTATGGCCCTGACGCCTAAAACATGGTCACATGTTCACGGCTCGAGGGCGGGTGGTTTTCAAAATGTGGCTCTCTCGCATTAGCGCAGCGCACATGCATTAAAACATGCAAGATCTTCACGGATTGAGGGCGGATGCTTTTCAAAACGTGGCTCTCGCCTTAGCGCCACGCACATTCGCGTAACAGGCGCAACGAGGTTGACGGATTGAGAGCAGGTCGTTTTCAAAACGTGGCTCTCGCCTTGGCGCCGCGCACAGTTTGCAAGAAGTTCGTGAATTCCCATAGTCAACGTAACAGACATGGCGTTTTAGAAGGACTCTGGATTGTGAGGGCGCAACAGTTACGTTGATTTGTGGTGGTGAAGTCCCAGGAACGGCGTTATGGCACGATTCAGGATCGTCAAGACGCATCAAGCATGTTGATTCGTGGCGTTGGAATCCCGAGAACGGTGTGCTGGCACGCTTCAGGGTCTTCAAACGGAGTGGAAATGAACCGTTGTAGGGGCCTACGAAGAGGGAGCTTGGAGGGAGGGTGTACTCCAACATCGTTGATGAATATTGGGCTTACACGTATCCTCCTCCTCCTCCACCTCCTCCTCCCAGGCGCATAAAGTTGGACCAGTACCCCCACTACAGCAAGGGGGTACGAGAGCTGCGCCTCAGTCGCCCCCACGGCGTGCTCCCTGCGGCCCGAGGGGACCTTCAGTGGGAGGCCGCAGCCCAGCCTGTTTCTCCGCCTCCGAGCCTGTCGCAGACTACGTGGTGGCGGGGTGACTGGGAGAGGAAGGAAGTCGTGCTCTGAGCGTTTGATATATCGGCCGACGATCGCCCACGTGTGCAGCTGCAAGGTCGTCGGGCGATCTCACGTGCTCTGCAGGGTCCGACTCCGATGTCGGTGAGTCCGACCACGAGGGCTTGGAGTAAGCCATGTTTTGACCGCCTTGAAGACCAACCCAAGCCAAGCCTACTCCTCCTCCTCCTCCTCCTCCTCCTCCTCCTCCTCCTCCTCCTCCTCCTCCTCCTCCTCCTCCTCCTCCTCGTTCCTCGTTCCTCGTTCCTCGTTCCTCGTTTCTCGTTTCTCGTTTCGCGCCGCCGGTTCCAGGGTCTCTCACCCGCCGGCCCCGAGCAGGCTCCCCCAGCGCACTGCGCGGGCAATGCCAACCGCGGGTCAGTGACCCTTCACGGCGGGGTGCACGTGCGCGAGCCTGACTCCCGACTCCAGCCACGGCCACTGGTCAGTGACGCTGCACAGCTGGATGGCAGGGCATCGCCCTGACACCCGCCACCACTCAGTCGCACCTCACCCGCGCGCCGTGCAGCGCCAGCGCCTCTCGCGGGAGCAGCAGTCGGCTGCCGTCGCCACCGTCCCCCCAAGTCGCGCCGCTCCGAGCGCATGCGGTCCTCGTGCTCAGCTCGCGGCAGGCGGCCTCACATGCCCGAAGGCGAGCACTCCTCCTCCACCTCCTCCGACCAGCTGGCCTCTCCACCTCGCGGCAGTCCCGCTCGCAAACGGCAGCTTGGCGGTGAGGGTGCACCCAGAGCATGGCCACACTCTCACTCGCGACCAGAGCGCCAGCCGTCCGCCGCGCGCAGGGGCACCCTCAGGACGGGCGGCGCGGTCACCCGCCTCCCCCAGCCAGTAGTCCCTGGCGCCCCGCACACCTCAGCAGCGCCCGCCCCACAGACTAGACGTGTGCGGCCCCATGCCCTGGACCAACGAGGGCCATGGGCATCTCCTTCTGCGACCCTCGCGACGGCAGGTCGGCAACCGCCTGCAACTCGCGAAAGAGAGTGAGGGCACCTTCGCACGCGCAGAAAGCATGTGAGGTCCGGATACCCTCACTCCCCCGCACGCACCACGTTGTGCAAGCTCCCGCAGCATATCACTCCCTCCGAGTACCAGCAAGGGCCACCGCCAGGTGAACCAGCACACCGCCCACATCCAGTACAGCAGAAAGGCAACCTCCATGGCTAGCTACGTTCTCGACTGCAACTGCATCCATAGTATAAGCTGGCACGCGGCGGATTCGAACGCCGGCCGTTCATACTCCCGTAGCGCTGATCGCACCACCTCCCACCAGTAGCGCCGCAGCGCGGCATTGCGCGCGATGGCGAAGTTGACAGCAGCCGCAACGTCCCTCCTCAACCTCTCCACCTCCCAAATGTCCAGCAGCTGGCCCCCGAGCAGGCCCCGCCTTGAGGTGGCCCACCTGCTGCCACAGCGTCAACGCGATCGACCGCCTCGCCGCCTCACGCATCAGCGCAGCTGCTGGGAGGACCACAATAGCCAGCTCAAGCATCACCAACCTCAGCCGGAGCACCCAGCCGCACTGCGCCCAGCACAATACCCACTTCAATCGGGGGGACCTCCTGCGTCCGAAAGTCACTCAGCCCAAGTGATACTGGAGAGGGCTCAAAAGCGGTCTCAATCCCGTCGACTCCAACATCTCCGCACCGTGCTTCACCTTCGATCCACGCGCAGCTGGACCTGCGCGGCGGTGACTGGAGGTGGAACCCCCCAGCCTCCCTTGGCCAAGACCCGCCGTGCGTGAACGGGGCACGAACGTGAGCTCCGCATCGATGTTGATCCCAGCAAGCGACTGGCAAAGTGCCTCCTGGAACCCCTGTCCCTCCAGTGGAGTGCGAGGCTCCAGTAGGAAGCCCATTCAAGACGCACGCGCCCCGCCAGGCACATGAGTACGGCCTCCCAGTCCGCCAGGCCAGCCTCGTGGCACGAGCGGTCGCGCAGCGCACACTCTCGAAAACTGCAGGAAATCATGTACACGTTGATGAATCAGCCAGCCCTGTCGGCGTGTGGAAGACGTCGTCGTCGTCGTCGTCGTCGTCGTCGTCGTCGTCGTCGTCGTCGTCGTCGTCGTCGTCGTCGTCGTCGTCGTCGTCGTCGTCGTCGTCGTCGTCGTCGTCGTCGTCGTCGTCGTCGTCGTCGTCGTCGTCGTCGTCGTCGTCGTCGTCATTACCGTCGTCGTTACCGTCGCCGTCGACCCCCCCCCCGCTTCCCCTGGGCCCTCCTCCTCAAGCGCGCCAGCCCCTCTGGGTCCCGTGGCCCAAAAAACCTCAAGGAGGGCCAAGATTGCGCCTAGGGGCCTCCAAGACGGTGCACAAGGGCCCCGAATCGCCGAATTATCCGTCCCAGCTGCCAGAGATGACCTCCAGACTGTCCAAGACACCTGGAAGACGCTCCAAGAGGCCTCCAAGAGCACTCCGAAGAGGGCCCCAAGAGATAAAAATGATAGATTGTCCTTAACGCGTTTGAACGATTTTGGTGTTATCGCCTTCTCGGCTTCTCCCCGACGCTCTAAGACGGCCCAAGAGGTCTACAAGATCGCCCCAAGATAGCCCCAGAAATCTCCAAGAGGCCCCCGAAACAAACCAAGAAAGCCCCCAGACAGCCCAAGAGGCCGCCAAAACAGCCCAAGAGGCCCCAAAGACGGCTCCCAGAGCGTGCCCAGACAGAGGACTCGAAAGGAGCTGTGGAACCTTCGGCCCCAGAGCCTCCCAAGCGGCCCCAAGAGGTCCGCAAGAGACCCCCCAAGAGGCCCCTGGAGGCCCCCAAGAGGCCCCCAGGAAAATCCAAGAGGCCCCTTCAGAAGGATCACAAGAAACCCCCAAGAGGACCTAGAAGACCCAAGAGCCCCCCCCCCCTCGGCCACCTGTTCCATCTCCCTATCCTCCTCGCATGCAGGGTCGGCGGCACCAGCCGTGAGGCCAGGCCTTCACAAGAAGTTTCACTCCTGACACTCACCGGCATGAACTCAATCTTCCAACCCCCAATTTGAAGGCCGCCCCCCCTCTCCAGGGGGAGGAAGAGGAAGAAGAGGAAGGCGGAGGAGGGGCAGGAGGAGGAGGAGGAGGAGGAGGAGGAGTCCCTTCCCCCCCCCATGCTCCGACCCCCTCCTGCAAACTCCACTCCGAGCGCCTGCCCCTCCCCCCCGCCTCTGCCCCCTCCCCCTCGTGTCCCATCGACATTCCCCGCCTCAAAGTTGCAAGCCGCCTGCCCCCCCCCCCCTCGCCTCCCCCTCCCCCCCCCCTGCTCCAACGCCCCTCCTGCGCCTCGCTGCGAGCGTCCGCCCTGCCGCGCCTCCGCCCGCGCGCGGCGCGGGGGCTCGCTCCTCCGTAGCCGTACTCCCCCAGCTGGTAGGCCCCGGATTTCACGTCCGCGGCGGCGTCAACCCCGAGCTCGCCGAGGGCGTTCCACCCGAAGCGCCCCTCGGCGGGCCGCGGCATCGGCGGCGAGGCGGCGATGGCCGCGGAAGCCGGGGCTGGGGCCGCTCGGCGGGCGAGTCCAGTGCGGGCGCCAAGCGGCAGAACGGGCCCAAAAGGCCACCGCGCTGTAAGGATTGGACCCGTTCTGCTGCCCTTTCGGCGGCCAAACAGGCTCAGTCGGTGAATGCGCTTAGATGGCAGCCAGGTTGTTCGATCGTTGCTTTCCTCCTCCTACTCCTCCTCATCCTCCTCCTGCTCCTCCATCGCCTCCTCCTCCTCCTACTCCTCCTACTCATCTTCCTCCTCCTTCTCCTCTCCCCTCTCCTCCTCCTCCTCCTCCTCCTCCTCCTCCTCCTCCTCCTCCTCCTCCTCCTCCTCCTCCTCTCCTACTCCATCCATCCGCATCATCATCATCATCATCATCATCATCATCATCATCATCATCATCATCATCATCATCATCATCATCATCATCATCATCATCATCATCATCATCATCATCATCATCGATCATCATCATCATCAGCATCATCATCATCATCATCACCACCATCATCATCATCATCACCATCATCATCATCATCATCATCATCATCAGCAGCAGCATCATCATCATCATCAGCATCATCATCAGCATCATCATCATCGTCATCATCATCAGCAGCAGCATCGTCGTCGTCATCGTCATCGTCATCATCATCATCAGCATCATCATCATAATCATCACCATCATCGTCATCATCATCAGCATCAGCATTAGCATCAGCATCACCATCATCATCATCATCATCACCATCATCATCAGCATCATCATCAGCAGCATCATCATCAGCATCGTCATCATCATCATCAGCAGCAGCATCATCATCCTCATCCTCATTCCCATCCCCATCTCCGTCCTCATCCCCATCCCCATCCCCCTCCTCCTCCTCCTCCTCCTCCTCCTCCCCCTCCTCCTCCTCCACCTCCTTCTACTCCTCATCCTCTTCCTCCTCCTCCTCCTTGTCCTCCCTCCTCCTCCTCGCCATCAGCATAAAACCACCCTATGTACCGTCAACGCCACCTTTCCTCCTCCCCATTCTAATCATGTTCATCCTCACCACCACCACCATCATCATCAGCATCAGCAGCAGCAGCATCCTCATCATCATCATCATCATCATCATCATCATCATCATCAGCATCGTCATCATCATCATCATCATCATCATCATCATCATCATCATCATCATCACCATCATCAGCAGCATCATCAGCATCTTCATCATTATCATCGTCATCGTCACCAGCACCATCATCACCAACAACAGCTCGATCCACTGCATCATCACCACCAACAAAAACACCATCATCATCACCGTCACCACAACCACCATCCCATCATCATCATCATCATCATCATCATCATCATCAGCAGCAGCAGCAGCAGCAGCAGCAGCAGCATCAGCATGAGCATCATCAGCATCAGCATCATCAGCAGCATCGGTATCATAACCATCAACCTCATCAGCAGCAGCAGCAGCTGAATCGTCATTATCATCAGCAGCCACAGTAGCATCCTCATCATCATCTGCATCAGCATCATCATCGTCATTTACCATCTTCAATATCACCACCATCACCCTTATCGTCATAAGCATCATCTTCATAATTCCATCATCGCGTCATCAGCATCAAAACCCATCAGCATCTTCATCGCAACCACCGTCGTCATCAAAAACAGGAACACTATTGTCATCATCATCAGCATAAACAACATCTGCTTCATCATCATCGCCATCACCACCATAATCATCATCAGCATCACCATCAGCATCATCATGTTCTTCATCATCATCACCATCATCGACAGCCTCAGCTTCATCATCATCGTCATCATCGTCGTCGTCACCAGCATCGTCCATCCTAATTGTCATCACCGTCTGCATCGTCGTCAGCGTCGTCATCGCCGGCGTCATAGTCAGCGCCGTCGCCACCATCATCAGCATCATCATCATCACTAGCATCCTCAGCATCATCAAGAATTATCATCATCATCATCATCAGCATCAGTATCAGCATCATCATCATCGTCATCATCCTAATCATTGCAATCGTCGTCGTCAACATCATCATCATCATCATCATCATCATCATCATCATCATCATCATCATCATCTGCATCATGCTATCATCACCAGCACCATCCTCATCAGCAGCAGCACCAGCAGCAAGATCATCATCATCATCATCAGAAGCAGCAGAAGCAGCAGTATCATCAGCATCACCATCATCATCAGCATCATCATCATCATCATCATCATCATCAGCATCGTCATGATCATCAGCAGCAGCCGCATCATCATCAGCATCATCAGCATAATCATCAGCAGCATCAGCAGCAGCAGCGTCAACATCATCAGCATAATCATCATCATCAGCAGCAGCATCAGCATCAGCATCCTCATCAGGAGCATCATCATCATCAACAGCAGCATCAGCATCATCAGCAGCATCAGCATCAGCATCGTCATTGTCAGCATCATCATCAGCAGCAGCATCAGCATCAGCATCAGCATCATCATCAGCATCATCAGTATCAACATCATCATCAGCATCGTCAGCATCATCATCATCACTATCAGCAGCATCAGCATCAGCATCGGCATCATCATCAGCAGCAGCAGTAGCATCATAATCATCCTCATCATCCTCATCATCCTCATCGTCATTATCAGTATCACCATCAGGACATCATCATCAGCATCATCATCATCGTCGTCATCATCGTCATCGTCATCAGCATCATCATCATCACCACCACCATCTGCATCGTCGTCATCACCACCACCACAATCACCACCACCACCACCACCATCATGACCCCAACTTCTCACCATTCCACCTCGTTCCTCTCGCTTCCTCCGTCCCCACCTCCTCGTTCCTCCTCGCTCCCCCCAGACCGCCACTCGTTCCCGGCGGCCTTGGCGGTGACACCAGGCAGGTACCCACCGGGATAGTCGGCGACGTCCTCCCGGGGCGGCGAAAACCACAGGGAAGCGGAATACGCCCTTCTTGGAGGAGGAGGAGGAGGAGGAGGAGGAGGAGGAGGAAGAGGAGGAGGAGCAGGAGGGGGAGGAAGAGGAGGAGGAGGAGGTGGAGGAGGTGAAAGAGGAGGGGAGGAGGAGGAAGAGGAGGAGGAGGAGGAGGAGGAAGACAAGGAGGAGGAGGAGGAGGAGGAGGAGGAGGGAGGAGAGAGGGGGAGGAGAAGGAGGAGGGGGAGGAGGGGGGGGGGAGGAGGAGTAGGATGGGGAGGGGGGGAGGGGAGGGGCGGGAGGGGGAGAGAGAGAGAGAGAGGAGGATGAGGAGGAAGAGCAGCAGGAGGAGTAAAAGGAGGAGGGGAATTGGGTTGGAGCGGAGGAGGGGAGGAGGAGGAGGAGGAGGAGGAGGAGAAGGGGGGGGAGGAGGAGGGCCATTCTGGACCCTTGCGTGCCGCCGCCGCCGCCGCCGCCGCCCGCTGCCCCCCCCTCGCCCCTGCCTTGGAGTCGGCTCTTGCCCGAGCCATATTACGTGCGAGAAGACATTCCAGAGAGGTCTGCCACACGACCTGCGCGAAATACCCCACTTTCCACGGGATGTACCTCAGTTTTGTTTGTGGCACATGAAGTTCCTCACGATAAACGGGGACTACCTCGTGATCGTGAAATGTCTCACGCTCAACTTGATGTACTCGTATATTGGCGGCACGAAAAGCTCCTGCCAGATGGCACGGTCCGGGCAAGGTACACCAGTGTAGAGCGCGAAGCCAGAAAACTACAACCACTACAATTACTATCAAAACGATGGCCACCAGAACAACGGCTACTTCACCGACAAGCGTACGAGGGCAACGACTATGACGGCTACGACGGTCGCCGCGTCCAGAAAGCAATGGTCCAAGTTCCTGCGGCGTGCACGAACAGCCAGACAGCTGGCAGCACAACGATCCATGACCGCCCAGCTGCAGCTAAAAAAAATATCCTGGCGAAGGATCCAACCATATGCAAACGTGAATACCGCAGGGCAGGTGGGACGAAGCAAGAGGAATTCTATATGCGGCCACGATCCTCGTGAGGGGTGTGCCGAAATGGCCCGAGGCCGCCATGCGAACGCTGCCACTGGGGCCTTCGGTGGAGCTCCCTATGGGGCCACGATCCTCGTGAGGGATGCGCCAAAATGGGGCGGGGCCACCATGCGAACGCTGCCACTGGCGCCTTCGGTGGAGCTCCCTATGGGGCCACGATCCTCGTGAGGGGTGTGCCGAAATGGGGCGGGGCCGCCATGCGAACGCTGCCACTGGGGCCTTCGGTGGAGCTCCCTATGGGGCCACGACCGTCGTGAGGGGTGTGCCGAAATGGGGCGGGCCGCCATGCGAACCCTGCCAAGGGGCCACGATCCTCGCCTGGCGGGGGCCTTCGGTGGAGCTGCCTACGTGAAGTGACTGTGCCCGAAATGGCCCCGAGGCCGCCTGCCCGGGGCCGCCATGCGAACGCTGCCACTGGGCCTTCGGTGGAGCTCCCTATGGGGCCACGATCCTCGTGAGGGGTGTGCCGAAATGGGGCGGGGCCGCCATGCGAACGCTGCCACTGGGGCCTTCGGTGGAGCTCCCTATGGGGCCACGATCCTCGTGAGGGGTGTGCCGAAATGGGGCGGGGCCGCCATGCGAACGCTGCCACTGGGGCCTTCGGTGGAGCTCCCTATGGGGCCACGATCCTCGTGAGGGGTGTGCCGAAATGGGGCGGGGCCGCCATGCGAACGCTGCCACTAGGGCCTTCGGTGGAGCTCCCTATGGGGCCACGATCCTCGTGAGGGGTGTGCCGAAATGGGGCGGGGCCGCCATGCGAACGCAGCCACTGGAGTCTTCGGTGGAGCTCCCTATGGGGCCACGAAACGCTGTACTGGGTGGGTGAAACGCGGAGGAGGAGGAGGAGGGGGCAGAGGAGGAGAGGAGGGGAGACGCGGGCCACCGTCTCTTCAAAACGAGGACCCAACACCACAGGATGGTTGGGAACAAAACATTTACGAGCTGGGACCCGGCTACGCGAGCGGGAGGAATGGCAACCCAACTGGTACTGCGGGACTACGGCCGCACGAGCGGGTAGGGTAACGACAGCTACGTCATAGCAGTACACGGCGCACGTAGCCTCTGGTTACCCCGCGAAAGATAGTGATTTTGAAGAGGAAAGCGACGACCATAAGCAACGCCACGGACGCAGAGGAAGGGAGAGCAGAGGAAGCAAGAGAAGCAGCGGAGATTCAGAAGGCACAGGAGGCCAGAGGGCCGAGGATGCCAAGGAGGGAAAAGAGGCCAGCAAAGCCAGGAGGAAGGAGGTGGCCAGGAGAGCAGAGGAGGCCAAGAAGGCACAGAAGGCCAGGGAGGCCGAGGATATCAACCACCCCGAGGACCAGGCGGGTGAATCTTACCAGGGCAGGACGGATAGCAAAGATGATGTCATTCAGGGCGAGACGACCAGGAAGCCCAAGGACGAGCAAGAGGAGGCCAAGAGGCAGGGGGATTGTGGAGTTCCTCGGGATACCAGACGAGTTTTACCAGGTTTCACCCTTCGATTCATCATTAGTATCTCTCTCTCTCTCTCTCTATGTATCTCTTGCTCGCTCTCTCCCTCCGTCTCCCTCTCTCTCTCTCTCTCTCTCTTTCTCTCCTCTTTGGCCAACATGGATTGCAAAAATGAGACGCGCATGCCTGGGACATGCATGCCTGGCAGGGCCTAGCAGGGCCTAGCAGGGCCTAGCAGGGCTCTGCACGGGTTAACAATACCCAGGAGGGGCGAGCAGGGCTTAGCAAGCCCGATCGAGGGCTGCAGGGCACTGCTTATCAAAGCTTATCAAGGCTTGACATGATTAAGCCTGGTTTCGCGAGGCCACGCTGGACATGGGACTACCGCCGCTTAGTAGACCGTATCAGGGCGAGCGCGTACGATGGCCTAGAAGGGCTTAAAGGGGCTTAACAAGTGCTCGCGGAGCTTCGCAATGCTTAGCGGGTGCGCCTAGCAGCACTCACCGTGGCTTTACAGGATGTAGAAGAACTCAGCAGAACGTTGCAGGGCTTGCCATGTCATAGCAGGTTCTCGCAGACCTTAGCAGGGCTTAGCAACGCCCGTCCGAGCTCAGATCTACCACAGCTAAGCCGGGCATAGCAGAGGGTAGCAGGGCCGAGCGAGGGCCAGGAAGGCCCATTAGGGCTTATCAGGGCCCAGCCTGGCCTGCTAGCGTCTAGCACTACTCAGCACAGTCGTTCAGGGCTTAGCGGAAGTCACAAAGCTCTGCAAGGCGTCGCAGGGCCTCGCAGGTTCTAGTAGGGACTATCAGACCTTAACAGGGCTTAGCAGTGCCTAGCCGAGCCAAGCATGGCCTGGCAATGCTCTATAGAACCGAGCAGGGCGTGGCCTACCCGATCAGTGCCCAACAGAGCACACCTCGGCATGGCAGTGCTTAGCAGTGGTCAACATGGCTTAGCAGGGCTACAATGTCGAAGCAGCAAGGCTTGTCAGGACGTAGCAAGGCTCAGCAGAGCCTTGCAAGGCATAGCAGGCTTAGCAGAGCCTAGGAAGCATAGCAGACCTCAGCTGAGCCTAGCAGGACGTACCAATGCGCAGCAGGGCTCAGCAGGACAGGACTGAGCAGAACCTAGCACTGCTTAGCAAGGCGTACTAAGACTTAGCACATCTTAACAGTGCCTGGCAGTTAGCAGGGCCTATCACAGCTTAATAGGCCTAGGAAAGCTGGGCAATAGGGCAGATCATGGCTTAGCATGCAATAGCATGCCTCCTATCGAGGACTGGCATAACCGACCATGGCCTATCTGAACCAAGCAGGGCGCATCAGGGCCGAAAAGAGCTTTGCAGTGTCCAGCAGAACAAAATCTGGCTCACCAGAGAAGAGCATGGCTCGGAAGCGTAGCAGGCCCCCGCAGGGCTGAGCCAGGCTTAGCAATGCTTCGCAGGCCTCACCAGGGCATAGCAACACTGAGCGTGGCCTAGCATTGGTGAGGAATGCTTGGCGGCGCCCACCAGGGCGTAGCGGAGCCTGGCCAAGCTTAGCAGGACTCAGCAGACCCCAGCAGGGCGTGGCAGGCCGTGGCTGTGCTAGGCATAGCTCAGCAGAGCGTAGTGGGCTTACCATGGGCCAGGGCTTAGCAGGGCCTAGCATGGCTGCCCGGGCAATATTGATGGTTTAGCCGGGCCTATCCGGGCAGAGCAGAGAGCACAGGCTTCGCAGGGCCTCGCAGGGCTCATCAAGGTCTACAAGGGCTTAGAAGGTTTAGCGTACATGTCAGAGCGTCGAAGGGCGAAGCAGATTTTAAGCTGGCGTCGCAAGGCTTCGCAAGGCTTACCATGGAATGGGACGTCTTAGCAGTGCCAAGCAAGAGCTAGCATTGCATGTCAGGGCCTAGCAGAGCCAAACAGAGTTTAGCATGGCGTAGGAGGGCTTGGCAGAGCTTAGCGGGGCATATCGTGACTTTGCAGGGCGCTAGCAGGGCTCCTCAAAGTGACTTAGCAGCAGAGCTTAGCAGGGATCAGCAGTGGCTGACAGGGTTCATACGCAGGGCTTGGCAGGAGCTGGCAGGGCTCAGCAGTGCTTAGCAGGGGCTGGCAGTGCCCACCAGGACTGAGCAGAGTTTAGCAAGGGCCAGCAGGGTTTTGCAGGACTTTGCAGGACTTCGCAGGGCTAGCGGGGCTTAACAGGGGCTCGGAGGAGAAGGATGAGGAGGCGATCGAGGAGGAGGAGGAGGATTGTTGTTCCCCCCGCAGCCCCCTTCCCACCCCCACCACACACACACACACACACAGAGACACACACACACACACACACACAAAAAAAAAAGGATGGGCGCGGAGCTGTCCAAATGTTTTTGTTTGTTTGCTTGTTGTGGGGGGGGCGGAGACACCTGTGGAGGCGAGAAGGAGGAGCAGGAGCAGGAGGAGGAGGAGGAGGCGATCGAGGAGGACTTGTTGTCCTCCGCCCCTCCCCCCCCCATAAAAAAAACACGGAGCGGGTATGTCCAGATCGGTTGTTTTGTTTATGTTTTTTGGGAGGAGGGGAGAGAAGTGGAGCTGAGAACGAGAAGGAAACTGAGGAGGAAGAGGAGGAAGGAGAGGAGGACGCCACAGAGCACGGTGAGCATTCACAGACGCACGCGCCAACTCTCGCGGGCGCGCCCTCGACCGCGAGGGAATACACGATCCCCGTTATCGAGGCTAAGAGGTCGACCAAGACAGGGGAGGAGGAGGAGGAGGAGGAGGAGGAGGAGGAGGACCTCCAGGAGGAGGAGGAGGAGGAGGAGGAGGAGGAGGAGGAGGAGTGGGAGGCCTAGAGGTCGGTCAAAGCGGCGCAGACTACCGAGACCGATATCAATCGACCTGTTGTTGATTAGCTCCAGACGTGTACAGATAGCAATAAACTAGAGACAATTGAGTCTGAAGTCAACGACCCAGTCGCTTGCTCCTCTCATGTCACGAAGGACGGCATGAAGCAGGGGGCATGCCGAGACTGCTACCAACGGCCCTGGTGAGGACGAGTTCCAGACATCCACTGATGGCAAGAAGTACGCCGATCCCGAGTATGAGGTCGGCGATCCCGTCGACTGCGTTCTTCAAGCCACGGTGGGCGGCAAGAAGGCGACAGCCGCCGAGGACGGGGTCGACAGCCCCGCTGAGAGGGAGCCCCAGGCGCCCTCAAGACTGCATGAGGTTCCAGCGACTCTCGAGCCGTATGTTGGTGACCCCGTCGAGGGTGTGCACCAGATGGCGGCGGAGGCCCGCAAGACTGAGGAAGCCCGGGAGGGAGGAGCAGGAGGAAGAGACGAGGAAGTCGGGAAGACTGCGGAGGCAGTGAAGGCAGGTGAGGCCAAGATGCTCGACGAAGCCAGGAAGGATGAGGAGGTCAGCGCGGCCGCGAAGGCCAAGACTGCAGATGAGCCTGGGAAGGCAGAGAAGAGCAGGAAGGCCGAGGAGGCTGCGATGACCGTGGAGGCTAGGAAGGCAGAGGAGGCCAAGCACGATGCAGAAACAAGGAAATGAGAGGAGGTCAGGAAGGCCAAAGATACTTCGAAGAAGCTCCCAGACGCCCACAGGGAGGCGCAGACAGGCAGAGTGTGCGCGTGCAGGGCAAACCCACAGAGCCACGCGGGGCGAGAATGCGGCGCAGCTGGAAAGAGCGGCAGCCTGAGAAGGGGCAGCAAGCAACGGCTCCAGCGCTGGAAATTACACGCTGAAGCAGGACCGCTCGGCTGCGTTCGAGGGCAACCGTGCACCTCCGCTTGGCAGCCAGCTGCGCTGCGTGTCACGCCTGCTGCCAGCGCCTCGCGACGGACGAACGTTGCATGACATGTGAGACACAATCGAAGGGCTGGGGGGCTTCAGCACGCCAACGGAACTACCAGGATGAGAGCTACAGGCCGAACGAGAGCTGCATCCGCAAGAAGGGCCAGAGCCGGAAGGTGCGCGGCAGCCTGTAGGAGATCAACGGCCGAAGGGCCAGGAAGGTGCGGACTGCAACGGGTCCTACCAGGAGAAGGATGACTGTGAGGCAACGGAGGATTACCAGGAAAAGGAGCATTACCAAGCGAATGAGGGCTACCAACATAATGCCTACAACGAGTATAGGGTTAAGCCGGCTGAGCTGGGCTACGACAGTACCGAGATCGATGACGCGGTCCGGCAGGAGGAGGTCACGGGGGAGGCAGCGGGAAGGATCTCATAGTCCTGGGAAATGGTGGAGCAATACGAGGATCCAGACGTGCACGATCAAAGACGACCCTGACCGCTTCCCTTGGACATGGCGCATCACGGGCACAGCATCATCGTCAGAGGCAGAAAGCAGAGGGTCAACGAGGCCAGGGCTGTGCTCCATACACATGACATGTAGCCCAATCGCGCGAGAGATCGACGATGAAACTAAGACAGCATTGCGCCAGCTCGAGGAACACGGGGCTGCACACTGTCCTGGGCGGAGTGGCACATGTTGCGGCACAAAGCAGAGGGGAGGCGAAGGAGGAGGACGAGGAGGAGGAGGAGGAGGCGGCTAAAAAGACATCGACAGCCTTGATGGCACAGGAGGCCAGGAAGGCCAGGCCGATACAAGTGGACCAGAAAGTAGAGGTTGGCAAAATGCCAGAGGATGCCCGAAAGATCCAGGAGGTTGGGAAGATCAAGGGGTTCACGAAGGAAGAGGAGGCCAGGATAACCAGACGGGCTAAGGAGGCCAGGGCGACAGATGAGGCCAGGAAGGAGGAGGATAGGAATGCAGAGGAGGTTGGTAAGGCAGACGGGAACAGCAAGGCCGAGGGGGCCAAGAACACGGCTGCTAAGAAAGCAGACGCGACGAGGAAGGCCGTGCAAGAGGCAACGAACGAAGGACGCACCCTATGCCAGAACAAGCCCTTCAACGAGGCAGCTATACACACGGCACTCAAAAGGCTTACGGCTCGCCAGCGGCCGAACTGACGTCGGACTGCAATCGATCTTGTTCACGCATCGTGAATTATTATATCTATGTGTATATAGAATTACTAGTACCATCGCGCGCGCTGCGCGCGCGCTCAGGTTCTAGCCCAGGCCAGGGGGGCGCTGGATGATCTTGGACAGCGCTATCAAGCACAGGCGCGTGACATAGTCGTGCCTCCTGAGGGCCTCTTGGGAACTTCTTGGGTCTTCGTGGGGGCATCTGAAGGGCTTCTGGGGGATTCTACGTGCTTCCTCCACTGGCTGTTGGAGGCACCTCTTGGGTGCTTCTTGGGGGGGCGTCTTGGGGTTTCTTGTGGCCCCTTGGGGGCATCGTCGGGGTTCTCCAGGCAGTCGGAAGGTGATGTTCTGGAATCTGAAGCCGTCATTGGCCGTCTTGGCTGCGTGAAGGCCTGACTTGAGGCCACCTGGGGGCACATAGAGGCAATCCGGGACCTCCTGGGGGCCTCCTGGAGGCAGTTTTGATGCATCGAGGGCATCGTTCGGCTATCTTGGGCCCCTTGTACGTCTCCTGGGGGCCTTTAGGGGGAGACTTTTGGGAGCCTCGTCGGACCACTTGGGACTCTTGGGGCCTCCTGTGGGCCTCTCAGGGCGGAAGGATCTGCTGTTGGATTCGCGCTCTCCTTTTTGGGGCTCCTGGGCGTTCTCGGAGCTTCCCCAGGGCACCCGAGGTCTTCCCGAAGCGCTCCTGGGTAGTTCCAATGCATCACGCCGTCTTGGGGCCCTCTCGGGCCGTCTTGGGCGCCTCAGGCACCGTCTTGGGGCCCTCGTAGGCCGTCCTGGGGGCCTCTTGGAGGCCTCTTCGGGTATCTTGGAACGGTCTGGGGGGCCTCTTGGGCCGCCTTGGAGCGTCAACATGCCCAAAGGCTGAAAACTCTCAAACCCATCAAAAGACAAGGCAAAACGATGATTTGTGCCTCTTGGGGCCTTCTTGGGAGGCCTCTTGAAACCTCTTCGGCCCTCTTGGGAGCTTCTTGAGGGCCGCTTGGATCCTATTGACGGCCTCTTGGGGCTTCCTGATAGCCTCTCGGGGTGGAAGGCTCGGAGTTTCGATTCGTCTTACCCCTCTTGGACCCCTCTTGGGGCCGTCTTGGTGCCCTCTCGGGCCGTCTTGGACGCCTCAGGCACCCTTTTGAGGCCCTCGTGGGCCGTCTTGGGGCCTGTTGGAGACCTCTTGGGCTATCTTGGAACGGTCTTGGAGGCCTTTTGGGCCGTCTTGGAGCGTCGGAACGCCCAAAGGCTGAAACCTCGAAAATCAATCAAAAACCGATGGCAAGACAATAGCGTTTCTTGGGGCCTCTTGGGGCCTGTTGGGGGCTTCTCGGGGCCTCCTGAGAGCCTCTCGGGGTGCAAGGCTTGGATTTTCGCTTCGTGTTGCCCCTCTTGGCTCCCTCTTGAGGCCGTCTTGAGGCCCTCTTGAGCTGTCTTGTGGCCGTCCTCGAGGCCTCTGGGGCTCTCTTGGAGCGGACATTGGGGCCTCTTGGGCCGTCGTGGAGCGTTGGGAAACTGAAAAGGCGAGAACTCGAAAATCCAAACCCAGAGGAAAATAACTCATTTGTGCCTCCTGGGGCTCCTTGGGAGGCATCTTGGAGGCCTCTGGGGCCTCTTGGAGGCCTCTTGGACAGTCAGGGCTAATTCTAGGGTGATCTCGGGCCGTCATTGGTCGTTTTCGCGGTCTGGAAACACCATTTCTGGCGATCCGGGCCCTTCTTCGGGCGATCTTAAAGAGCCCCTGGCGCCACGGCAGGGCCCCTGGAGCCCCCCGTCCAAAGGCCCCGTCCCGGGTCCCGCAGCTCAGCGTCCCTGGGCCGTCGTGGCGCCCTCGTGAGGGCATGTTGGGGGCGATATTTGGGTGTCCGGGACCGTCTTGGAGCGTCGGGACACTGAACAGTCAGAACAGCCGAAATCCATTTAAACAACAAAAAAAAAAAAAAAACCTATGGAAATCAATCTCGTGGCCCTTTTCATCTGTGTTGGGGCTGTTTTAGGGCCCCTTTAAGCTAAGAGAGTAAGAACCCTTCTAGGCAGAGCCTAGGTAGGGAAAAACCTATGGAAATCCGCCGATCCGGCGTGTGAGTTTCAAGGAGTCTCAGCTACAGCCTCGAGGCTGAGCTTCAGCCTCTGGGGGGGTCGCCGGGGTGGCTCTGCCGGGGAAGGGGGGGTGGGGGGGGGGGGGGGGGTGCGAGTTTCCGGCGAACCCCGGGGCCGCTCCGGGGGAGTGGAAGATAGGGGGGGGGGGGGCGCCATGCTCCGCTTTTTCCGGCGCTTTGGAGGAGGGGGGGGGCCCAAGAGACCCCCAAGGGGTTCCAAGAGGGCCCCGAGTCGCCGAAAAATCGCTCCAAGACGCCCGAGATGGCCTCCAGACGGCCCAAGGTGTCTCCAAGACGCCCCAAGAAGCTTCCAAGAGGCCTCCCAAGAGGGCCCCAAGAGGCCAGAATCGTTGATTTTCATTGGTTTTCTCAGGGTTTTTAGCGTTCTTGCCTTTTCGGGCGTCCGACGCTCGAAGACGGCCCAAGAGGCCCCCAAGTCCGTCCCAAGACGGCCCACGATGCTTCCAACACGGCCCAAGAGAGCCCCAAGACGGCCCAAGAGGGCCCCAAGACGGCCCAAGAGGGCCTCTGGACAGCCCAAGAAGGCCCCAAGAGAGCCCCAAGAGGGGCCCAAGAGGGGGACCACGAACCGAAAGAACCGAGCTTTCCGCCCCAAGAGGCCCCCAGGAGGCCCCAAGAGACCCCCAAGGGGCCCCAAGAAGCCCACAAGAGGCCCAAAAGAGGTTCCAAGAGGCCCCAAAACAGCTCCCCAGAGGCCTCCAGACTGCCTCCGGCAGGCCCCCGGTTTCTTCCGCGGCACCGCCCAGGGCGCCACCGGCAGGATGTCCTCCGTCTCATCGTTTTCCTTCAAGTTATCGCCTCTTCCTCATTCTCCTCCTCCTCCTCTGCGACCTCACTCCTATCCCTCAACGATCGCGTCACCGAGTGCCTCTTCTTTGAAACATCCTCGCTCTTCAAACGCACATCCATACACACATGCATACATACCTACATTTAAACACATTTGCATACATAGAAAAACAATCTTCCAGACATACATACTTACATTCACACACATACACACATATTATCATACACACATACAAACATACATACAAACTAAATACATACATACGCGCACAAGCATACATACATACATACGTACCTACACACAGGCACACATGATCAATGCATGCATACATGCATGCACGCGTACATACACACACATATATCGTGAAACTCACCGCGTGCTCGAAACTTGAGAGAGACCGCGGGAAGTCGAGAGAAGCCGCGGAACGAGGCCTCTACTACTACTACCACTACTACCACACCACTACTACTACTACTACTACTACTACTACTACTACTACTACTACTACTACTACTACTACTACTGCTACTACTACTACTACTACTACTACTACTAATACTACTACTAGTACTACAGGAGCGTTTCCCAACTAGTATGTGTGTGTGGGTGATGCTGTGTGCGCATGTCTGCGGCGCAGGTTAAGTGGTGTGACTGTGTGTGTGCGTTTGAGTGTGCGCCCATAATTTCTGCGTCTGGAGAATAACCCCGAGCGACCCGGATCGGCGGCACTGGCCGAAGGCCACTACAATCAATATCGCGGCCCTTTTCATCCGTGTTGGGGCTGGTTTAGGCCGTCTGGAAGCGTCCCTGGCGCCTGGTCCTCCCATGGCGCGTCGGGGGCCCCTCCTGGGCCCCCCGCGCCTCGTGCGCAGGGATTTATATATATACACATATATATATATATATATATATATATATATGTAATATATATAGAAAAAAACAAGAAGAAGAAGAAGAAGAAGAAGAAGAAGAAAGACGAGTCACAGTCCAACTGCTCGAGCACCCTCCGCCTCAGTAGCCAAGACGTCAGAGCGCACAAGCCTCGCAGTCAAGGGCGAGCATACCCGCGCTGCACCTCGAGGCCGCGCAGGCATGTACCGAGCAGCTCTGATACGAACGGGGGGGGAGAGGCTTACAAGGAGGGTGCAATTACGAGGACTATCAGGACTTCAGGGACTGCAGTAGCGAGGAGCCCGCGGAGATTGAGGCGAAAGAACTATGGCCAAAAGAAGAGCTACAGCCAGAAGGACAGCTGCAGCCTAAAGGACAGCGATGGCGACAAGAACTCATACAGCTGGAAGAGCAGCTACGCGGGAAGCCACAGCCTGCAGAAGAGGCCGCAACGCTTGTTGTGGTCGCGACAAGGAAGCAAGGGGCCGTGACCAGGCACGAGGCGGGGCCGGACTGCGAGCACGTTGAGATGGCCAATCCCCACACCACTACCCAAGCTCAAGAAACTACTACGACCCCGCAAGCAGGATGTATAAACCAGGGTACGCCGTCTGCATCGCCACCCGCCTGGAGATGTACCACAGATCAGCTGCAGCCAGGCTCCACTTACGACATCTACAGCAGTATCACCAGGAATATGTGTCGTCCTCCGCGTTTACCCCCCATGGAGCCATACCAACGGGCGGCCTGGGCGCTCTGCCGCGCGCAGGCGTCTCCTGTCCGCCAGGTGGGAACAGGTTCCAAGCTGTGTCACGACTGATTATCTTGTTACGGGGAAGAGGGTGCGATTCGGCGGGGCCCGCCGACTAATTCGACCTGGCTCAGTTTACTCCTCCTCCATCCATTCATAACAACCCCCCCTTGTCATTAACAGCCGGGGACCCTCCCCCCTCCTCCTCCTCCTCCTCCTCCTCCTCCTCCTCCTCCTCCTCATCCTCCTCCTCCTCCTCCTCCTCCTCCTCCTCCTCAAGCGTCTGAGAATCCTCAATCGCGCCGAGACATCCTTTGTGGGACTCCAACGCCGCGAACCCACGCGGACGTCCTGGCAATCTTAAACCGTGCCAAAACACCACTCCTGGGACGTCGGCATCGCGAATCAACGCGACGGCTACGTCGTGACAACCCTAAATCGTACCGGAACACCTCTCCTGATACCATTCCTTAAATCGTACCGAAATCGTACCGGAACACCTTAAATCGTGCCAGAACACCATTCCTGGGACGTCGGCATCGCGAATCAACGCGACGGCTACGTCGTGATAACCCTAAATCGTACTCCAGATTTCGTAATAAAGGGAGGGGGGTCTCATGTCGGAGGGGGGTCTCTTCCAGGCCATCTTGGAGGGCCTGGGGGGGTCTGGGGACGATGTTTTGGAGGGTTCTCCCACGGGGGGGGGGTCTGAAATGGCTCGTCTTGGAGGGTCCAGACCCCCTCCCTTTTATTACGAGATCTGGAGTACGTCGTGATACTCCTAAATCGTACCGGAACACCTCTCCTGATACTTCATCCATACGAACCCTGGCAAGTGCTGCAAAGTGTTGAGGCGAATGCGCGCGGCGCTGTGGCGAAAGCCGTATGTTTCAATCGGAATGCCCTCCATCCTTGAAGCTGGTACTGACTGTTGAGACGAGAGTGCGCGGAGATGCGAGAGGCAGATTTTGAAAACGGACCGCCCTCCATTCTGGAAACTGCTACAAAAATTTAAGACGAATGTGCGCGGCGCTAAAGCGAGAGCCGCATTTTGGAAACCACCCGCCCTCCATCTTTGAAACAGTTGCAAGCGTCAAGCTTCAAGCTCACAAATGGTGAGGACGTCTCAGGCGAAACGCCCGGCTCGCACGACCGACACGTCTGCGGTGCGACAGTGAGGACTTATTCATAAGGAAAAGAAATGGAGGAGGCAGAGGAGGAGCAATGCAAACCCAAGACTCATCAACGATATTGCAATAAACCTTCCCTCCAAGTTCACTTTTCATAAGTTCCTACACTGATTCACTGTCACTTCAGTGAAATGCTGAATTGAAAAACAACCGTTCGAAAATCCGGACCTGCGCCAAAACGCCATTCCTGGGACTTCAAAGCCGCGAATCACCGTAACGTTTGCGCAATTGCGATCCTGAATCGTGCCGAAACGCCATTCCTGGGACTTCATCACCGCGAATTCACGTGACTGGTGCGCCCTGACATTCCGACATCTGGATAAAGCACCATCTCTGGGACGAGAACCATGAGGATCCTCGAAACTGCTGCAAACTCTTAATTCGAAGGTGCACAGCGCTAAGGCGAGAGCCACATGCTGAAAAGTAGCCTCCCTCCACCTATCAGACTCTTGCGAACTTTCATAAAGAATGTGCGCGGCGCTGAGGCGAGAACAACATTTAGAAAAAGAACCGCCCTCCATGCACGAAGCTCTTGCAAAATTGTAAAAACAAATGCTCGCGGCGCTAGGGCGAGAGCCACATTTTGAAAACTGACCGCCCTCCATCCGGACTACACTGCAAACGTTTAAAGCGAATGCACGCGGCGTTAAGTCGAGAGCCGTCCTCCATTCGTGAAACTGTTGCAATTCTCAAGCTTCAGAATCATCACTTGTGAAGAACCTCAAGTCAGACGCCGTCCCGCACTTTCGACCGGCCTCGGCGTGCGACAGGGAGGAATTATCCATAAGGCAAGGAAATGGAGGAGGAGGAAGAGGAGGAGGAAGAGGAGGAGGGAAGAGATCAACATGGAGCCAGAGATAGAGATCGACATGGAGGTGAAGATGGAGGTGGAGGGCGTGCGGAAGGGAGGGGGGGAGGGGGGGAAGAGGGAGAGGGAGTGGGGGGAGAGGAAAGGGACGGAGGAGAGGGAGGGAGAGGGAGGGAGAACGGGGCAGGGAGGGAGGGGGAGGGAGGAGGGAGGAGGGAGGAGGAGAGAGGAGGGAGGAGGAAGGAGGGAGGGGGGCGGAGGAAGGATGAAGGAGGGAGGAGGAAGATGGGAGGAGGGTCGGAACGGAGGGAGTGAGCGAGGGCGGGAGGACGGACGGAGGAATAAGGAGGAGGGGGAGGAGGAGGAGCAACAGCAGCAGCAACAGCAGCAGCCGAGATAAGGGAGGCTCTTGTAGCCAATGTTCCAACATACACGCTGTGTCGGATTGAAGTCCATCCCGCCGTTGCCAACTTATCATGCAACGCAGTGTTGTGTGCCAGCTGTTGCACACATTGCATACGCAAAATTGTATGCCAGTGCTGTCACTGTTGTCTCACTCTCCTTCTCCTACTCCCGCGCACAGCCGGTGCGTGGTCATCCTTGCTTGCGTCCTGTCGGCTGGCGAGGCGAGACCGACGCTTCAGCTCCGTAGCCATCAGGCCCAAAGAGGGAGTTAGGTGATGACGTGAACCGTGCTTCGCAGGCACAGCTCCCAACACAGATCCGGCTGCCCTGATGGCTGGAAGCGCTCGTCTTGTCCATGATCATCTCTGCTTAAGGATCCTCATACTGTTGCGTCAGCAGCAGCAGGGAGGGTGAGGAGGAAGCTCAGTCGGAGGAGGGTGAGGAGGAAGCTGAACGGACGAGGCTATCGCGGGGCAGCCGCAGACCGAGTTCCTCAGGCCGCTGGGAGGACGATGAGGTGGAAGGAGGAAGGAGTAGACCAAGAAGGAAGGAGGAAGGAGGAAGTAAGGAGGAAGGAGGAAAGAGGAAGGAGGAAGGAGGACGATGAGGTGGAAGGAGGAAAATATAAACATCAACCTTCGGAGGCCCAGGCGAATATCTTGGGTCGGAATTGGCCCGGGGCGGCGCCAAAGGCGAAGCCTGGGGGGTCCCGCGCCGACCCCAGAAATTCGCGCGGACCCCCGAAAGTTTCTTCGAATGCGGCTTTTCACTTTCGACTCTGGCAGCCCAGAGAGGGCCCCGAGCGTCCGAAAGCACAAGGGCGGGGTACAGCGGGTGTCTCTGGGCGCTGGAGGCGTAGGGGAGTGTCAAGGAGAGCGCCTGGCGGCAAGGTCGAAACCAGCTGCATGCAGCAAATTTCGTAACCCACGTTCCCAGTCTCCCCCCTCGTCCGGCCCGACCCTTGCCCCCTAGTCCTGGGCACTCCCGAGAACAGAGGGCTCAGCCAGCCAGTCGTGCTCAACCATCTGCCTCGCGGTCTCTGGCCGCAGGATGCGCGGGCCTGTCGCAAGAGGAAGCATCCTCATCGACCGCCGCACTCTTCTTCATCCTCTTGCTCCTCCTCCTCCTCCTCCGCCTCCTCCTCCTCCTCCTCCTCCTCCTCCTCCCTCCTCCTCCTCCTCCTCCTCCTCCTCCTCCTCCTCCTCCTCCTCCCCCTCCTCCTCCTCCTCCTCCTCCTCCTCCTCCTCCTCCTCCTCCTCCACTCCCCCGATCACCCTACCCCCACCGCCTCGTCCTCCCAACACTCCTCCCCCCTTCCTCCTCCCTTCTTCCCCTTCTCCCTCCTCCTTCTCCCTCCTCCTCCTCCCCTCCTCCTCCTCTCCTCCTCCTCCTCCTCCTCCTCCTTCTACCTCCTCCTCCTCCTCCTCCTCCTCCTCCTCCTCCTCCTCCTCCTCCTCCTACCTCCTCCTCCTCCTCCTCCTCCGCCCTCCTCCTCCTCCTCTCCTCCTCCTCCTCCTCCTCCTCCTCCTCCTCCTCCCCTCCTCCTCCTCCTCCTCCTCTCTCCTCCTCCTCCTCCTCCTCCTCCTGCTCCTACCTCCTCCTCCTCTCCTCCTCCTCCTCCTCCTCCTCCTCCTCCTCCTCCTCCTCCTCCTCCTCCTCCTCCTCCTCCTCCACTCCACCCCCGATCACCCTGACCCCACCGCCTCGTCCTCCCAACACTCATCCCCCCTTCCTCCTCCCTTCTTCCCCTTCTCCCCTCCTCCTTCTACTCTCCTCCACCTCCTCCTCCTCCTCCTCCTCCTCTCATCATCATCATCATCATCACATCATCATCATCATCATCATCATCATCATCATCATCATCATCATCATCAGCAGCAGCAGCAGCAGCATCAGCATCAGCATCAGCATCATCATCATCATCATCATCATCATCATCATCATCATCAGCAGCAGCAGCAGCAGCAGCATCATCAGCATCATCATCATCATCCTTCTCCTCTTCCTCCTCCTCCTCCTCAGTGCAGTGTCGGTGTCAGTATGGCCTTCGCTCGGGGCTGGACGGGGCGTCGTCCGCGTCGAGGTGGACTGCAGGGCGAAGTGAAGGAGGAGGGAGCAGGGAGGGAGGGGGGAGGCGGGACTAAGAAGAGGAGAAAAGGAGAGAAGGAGGACAAGGAGGATCGCCGTTTTCCGGCCCCAGCCCCGTAAAATTACCCGTTTTCAGACGCTACCCTTTTTGTTCATTAGGGACACCAGCGATGGGCTCCAGAAAGACGATTCGGGCGTTTGATGGTACATGTGCAGCGTCAAAATGTTCGGCTCAGCATGTTCTCCCATGTGCATGTGCACTAAACGCAACAGTACCTCCCCACAGTGTCGCGCTGGCCTTTCCTCTGCAGCCCGCGAACAGCTCGATGGAACGTCTAAGCGCGAAGCAAGGCACGAGTCCAAGACGCATCGAGGGGTACGACCCACACACACACACACACACACACACACACACACACACACACACACATCGGCATCAGGACGCAGGCCGGGAGGGGGAGGCCTTTTTGACTCCAGTCAGGCTCTGCGCGATCTTACCCGACTCCATAGGTGAGCGAAGGCGGCCTCGCCGCTAAAAGCAGCCCTGGGAACGGATCAGAAAAGCTGCGCTTGGCTGCCAGGAAGGAGGGGAGTTGATGGGGAAAAGAAGGGGCAGCCCAAGTGTCGGCCAGAGCGGCGGGGAGCAGAGCTGGGCGAGGGAGAGAGAAGGCAGGACGCAGCAGAGGGCAGGAGGCAGGATGGACGGCGGGATTGGACAGGTGCTGGACTTGTGTGTTGCGCGTGTCCCCCTGTCCTGCAGAATCCTTGCCGCGCTTCACTTCTCTGACATCGTTTGATCCGCCGCAGCGCGGTTCAGGGATAACGAGGGCGCAAGTCAGCGTGCGCGGCACCAAGTCCGCGACCCCGAAAGCCGCCGAAGGTGCACGTGAGGGCGGGAAGGGAGTGCAGGGTCTCCTCGGCTCCCCGTCTCTCCCCCTCGTCCTCTTCGCTCTCATCTCACTGGTCACCTTACAGCGGAGGCCAGCCCACAAGAAACCTTCCGCAAGGAACCCAACCCTGAGATCCCAGGACGTCCATCGACTTTTGGTGTGGGAACGTCACGCTCTCCATCGCTAAACACCCTCGAAACCCACGAAACCCAGGGCACCCTGGAGGCAAGCAGGGTGCTTGTTGGCATGGGCCCCCACTGTACTACCAGCAGAGAGGAGGGCCCCATGAGGAGAGGGGGGGGGAGGAGCGACAGAGCAGTGTGCTCAGGGGCGCGCTGGCCCCCTCTGCGAAGCGTCCCTCCCCGCCGCGCCTTCGGGACTGAGCTGGCCTCCACGAGCGACCATGAGGAAAAAGCGAGCCTCCAGTGGCAATAGAAACGGGACAGAAAAGGGAGGAGGAGGAGGACGACGAGGAAGACGAGGAGGAGCAGCAGGAGGAGCAGGAGGAGCAGGTGGAGGAGGCGGGAAAGGTTCACTTACCACGGAGGGGGCTAAGGGAGGGAGAACGAGAGGGACAGAGAAGGCTGCGGGGTGGCGTTCGAAGGGCGACAGATTGCACCCTTGTAGGAGGGGGGGGGAGGGGGGCGAAGATAGAGGGGAAGGTCGAGGAGTAGAATGATGAGAAGAAATGGAGAAGGTGGTGGCGGTAAGGAGGAGGGACGAGGAGAGGGGAGCGGTGATCGGTGACACACTGAGTGGAAAGCGGGGTGCGAGAGCAGCACCTGTCCAGACGGAGAGACAACTGGACTCAGAAGCAGAGAGAGAGAGAGAGACGGAGACACGCAGGTGCAGAGGCAGGAAGGCAGAGGCTGAGAGACTAAGAGATCGTGGGCCAGAGACCGGGACAGATACCGCAGCGACGGGGACAGGTCTGGGGACGGAGGCGGAGACGACGCCGCAAGCGGGTGCAGGCGGGGGCGCAGACGGAGGCAGGCAGGGCGAGACTGACCGACCACCTGAGGATGATTCGGCACGAATCCCACCTCGAGCCAAAAACACCCACCCGCCCCCGCTGCAAAAAGCATAGCACCTCCTCGTGGCCCTCCCTCCTCCTTCTTCACCCCCCTCCACCTCCTCCCTTCCGGAAGTATCCAGTTTGGCTCGAGCCACATCCGGGTCCCGCCCCACCGCCGTGACCCAGACGATGGCGCGCGCGACCCTGGCGCGCGCGGACGGCCGCTCGCCTGTCCGCTCGATGGGATGAGGCGGCAGGCTGGGCATCGCGATGCACCACGGCATGGCCGTCGCGACAGGGGCGACAACGGCGAATACAACAAAGCTCACGCTGAAGCTACGGGAGGGCTGCCCGGTGCGCTTGGCGGCGGTCGAGGGCATGCACACTGGTGGATCGCTGGCGTCCGAGGAGACCCTGGTACCCTGGGCTGCGGCGGACATCGTGGCGGCGGTGGGTGGCGCTGCGCTTGCCAAAGGTCTGCAGAAGCAGCGGGCGGTGGGGAAGCACGCACCTTCGCACGCGGTGCGGCGGTGGCGCGCCGTCGACGAGGCGGCATCGCTGTTGCGGCACCCCAGGACGTGCGGGCTGACGGTCGCTGATGCGCCGAGCTGGACATGGCAGGGAGATGGTGGCAGCAGAGCTGCGGCGTTCAGCCTCGAGGAAGACGACGCCACGACGCAGCACCAGGGCAGCGAGGAGACACAAAAGCTGGGCAGCGAGCGCCACCCCGTGACCAGAGTGCATGGACTGCAGCGCGAAGGAGTACGACATCGACGACGAGGACAAGTTGGTGGGCACGCAGGGCGTGGGCGAGAAGCCGAACAAGCAAAAGCTCAACGACTGGGAGTGCCACAAGCAGAACGCGTTCCTCGGGGAGTCGACGCCTTCAAGGCGATGCTTTACGGGGTCTGGGCAGACATCATGCAGCTCACGCCGTGGTTTGCATGCGTCGCGAACATCAACACGGTGCCAAAGATTGTTGCCCAGGATATCGTCACGCACAGGGCCGATGAGACCGTGGAGGCAAAGAAGAACATGGCCGAGGCGAATCCCTGGATCGGGACCAACATCGTTGCTGAGGATGAGGCGGCGGCGAAGAAGTACACGGCCGATGCGAAGCCCCAGGCAGAGAAAGACACGGCCGATACCAAGCCCACCATCGAGACCGACGCCGCTGCTCAGGATGAGACGGCCGCGGAGATGGAGGCAGAGTGCACGAAGGACACGGCCAGTGCGACGCTACAGGTCGAGAGCACGACCACTTCTCAGGATGAGGCAGCGACGATGGCACTCAAGGCGAGAGTCCAGCAGCTCCTTGAGGCAGCCAAGCGGGACGAGAGAATCGACATCTCGGACGCGGAAACCGTCGGGGGGTCGTGGGTTGGTCAGTCTCCCGCGTGGTGGTGGAAAGGACCCAGGCCTGAAGCCCCCCGCGGTGTGAGGAGCATCGATCTTTGGCGCACCGCGCCCCTCTCTACGAAACCTCCCCCCCTCCCCTCCTCCTCCTCCCCTTCCTCCTCCTCTGCCTCCTCCCCCTCCTCCTCCCCCCTCCTCCCCCTCTTCCTTCCAAATAACTCCGCCCTGTCGCACCCCCAGACGTGTTGGGGCCTCAGGGCGGGTTGGGCGTTTCGCGTGAGACTTCCTCACCATGCATGATCCTGAAGCTTGGAATGTGCAACAATTTCGAAGATGGAGGACGGCACGCCTTCGGCGAACATTCACTCTTGAAAGTTTAAACAAGTTTGATGAACTTAGGGTATTTTCAAGATGTGGTTTTCGCCTTAGCGCCGCGCACATTCGCCTTCACAAGTTGCAACAGTTTCACGGGTGGAGGGCGGTTCCTGTTCAAAATGTGACATTCGCCTGAGCGCCGCGCACGTTCGTCTTAAAAGTCTTCACCAGTTTCAAGAATTCGTATGGCTGAAGTCCCAGGAACGTTGTTTTGGCATGACTAATGCTTGCCAGGACGCACCGGTCACGTTAATTCACGGCCTTGAAGTCCCAGGAATGGCGTTTTGGCGCGATTGTTCTCAGACCGTTGTCTTCCAATAGGGCACTTCTTGGACAGAGGGTTTATCTTAACATCGTTGATGCGTGTTGGGATTACACTGGTCCTCGTCCTCCTCCTCATCCTCCTTCTCCTTGTCTTCATCGTTCCTCTCCCACTCTTTTCTTCCCCCCCCTTCATCCCTCTTCCTCATCATCCTCCTCCTCCCCTCATTACCCCTCCTCCTCATCCTGCTTCTCCGCGTCGAAAGCTGCGGCCCCTTGTCAGGCCATGCCCAGTGGCGCAAGTGAGCGCCGAATGCTGGCCTGATCGTTCAGAGTACTCACCAGGCCACCGCCGTTGTGGCCCATCATCCCGCCCCCAGCGATCACCGGGCCCACGTTCGGCTTCGCCCACCTGAGGAGGGACAGCAGAACCAGCGGGACAGCGGGCGATCGAAAACAGGGCACCTCGCTGAAGGCTGGATGTATCCTGCAATTGCTACTGTTCCTGATGCTGTGTCTGCCAATCCTTCTGAGTCAATCCTTCTGAACCTTCCACATTGTATCGTCATTCCTATGATCCTCCCTCTGTATCCTCCTCCTCGGCATCATCAGCAGCTACATTATACTTACCATCACCAACACCACCACCTCCATTGTCAACGCCATAATCATCAGTCGCACCATCAGCATCGCAAACCGTCATCAGATTCAACCAAACTATCAACCACACAGTATCATCACCCGTGTCAACAGTAGTAGAACGCTTAGCGTCATCATCATCACCATCACCACCACCACCACCACCACCGTCATCATCATCATGATCATAAGCATAATCATCATCATCATCATCATCATCAGCAGCAGCATCATCAGCATCATCATGATCACCATCATCGTCGTCATCATCGTCATCATCATCATAAGCATCATCAGCATCCGCATCAGCATCCGCATCAGCATCAGCATCAGCATCAGCATCAGCGTCAGCAGCATCACCATCATCACCATCACCATCATCATCGGCAGCATCATCAGCATGAGAATCATAATCAACATCAGCAGCATCATCGTCAGCAGCAGAATCAACATCAGCATCAGCACCATTGTCATCATCATCAACAGCATCATCATCAGCAGCCATCATCATCATCAGCAGCATCAGCAGCGCATCATCAACATAAGCAGCAGCAGCAGCAGAAGTAGCATCATCATCTTCAACAGCAGCACCATTAACTGCATCATCATCAGCAGCAGCATCATCAGCATCAGCATCATCACCACCACCACCATCAGAAGCAGCATCAGCAGCATCCGCATCAGCATCAGCATCATGGTCATGATCGTCGTCATCAGCATCATCATCAGCATCATCATCAGCATCATCAGCATCATCATCGTCATCATCATCAGAATCAGCATCATCAGCATCATCATCAGCAGCATCAGCATCATCAGAATCGTCATCGTCGTCAGGAGCAGCAGCAGCAGCAGCAGGCAGCAGAAGCAGCGTGGTCATCCCTCTCGTCCCCCGGGTCACCCCCTACTTACCTCCTTGTCCACCTCACCGTCCTCATCCTGCGCCGCCTCAGTCCTCCCAAATCTGCCTCAACCCTCATCCGTCTCATCCTCCTGCTACCCCGCCTTCTGCTACCCCGATTCCTCCCTCCTCCCTCCCCTCCTCTTCCTCCCTCATCCCTCCTCATGTTCATGATGTTCCCCCTCGTCCTCCTCCACCTCCTCACTCCTCCTCATCCTCCTCCTCATCCTCCTCCTCCTCATCATCATCATCATCATCATCAGCAGCATCATAATCATCAGCAGCATCATCGTCATCATTTGCATCATATCATCATCAGCATCAGCATCATCATCATCATCATCATCATCATCATCATCATCATCATCATCATCATCATCATCATCATCATCATCATCATCATCATCATCATCATTATTATCATCATCATCATCATCATCATCATCAGCATCATCATCATCATCATCAGCATCATCATCACCACCACCACCACCATCATCATCATCAGCATCATCATCATCAGAATCATCATCATCATCATCACCATCATCATCATCATCATCAGCATCATCATCATAAGCATGATCATCATCAGCATCATCATAATCAGTATCATCGACATCATCATCGTCATCATCACCATCAGCAGCATAATCATCATCATCATCATCATCATCATCAGCATCATCAGCATCGTCATCATCATACTCATAATCATAAGTATCGTCAGCATCATCATCAGCAGCATCATCATCAGCAGCAGAAGCAGCATCATCATGATCAGCATCATCATCAGCAGCAATAGCCTCATCAGCATCATCATCAACGGCGGCAGCGACATGATCATCATCATCTGCATCATCAGCATCATCATCATCATCATCAGTATCATCAGCAGCATCGTCATCATCATCATGAGTACCATCGTCAGCAGCATCATGGTGATCATCATCATCATCATCAGCAGCATCATCATCAGCGTCATAATCATCAGCAGCATAATCGTCATCATCTGCATAATATCAGCATCATCATCATAATCAGCATCAGCATCATCATGAACATCATCATCAGCAGCATCATCATAATCAGTATCATCGGCATCATCGCTATCAGCAGCATCAGCATCATCATCATCAGCAGCATCATCATCGTCATCATCATAATCATAATCATCAGCCTCGTCAGCATCATCATCAGCAGCATCATCATCAGCAGCAGAAGCAGCATCATCATGATCAGCATCATCATCAGCAGCAATAGCCTCATCAGCATCATCATCCACGGAAGCAGCGACATGATCATCATCATCAGCATCATCAGCATCATCATCAGTATCATCAGCATCATCGTCATCCTCATCATGTTTAACATCGTCAGCAGCATCATGGTCATCATCATCAGCATCATCATGAGCATCAGCATCGTCATCATCATCGTCATCGGCATCGTCATCGGCATCAGCTTCATCATCATCAGCAGCATCAGCATCATCATCATCAGCATCATCAGCCCCGTCCTGCATGCCCTCCAAATCCTCCTGGTGATCATCATCCTCTGTTTCCCTCCTCTCCTCTCCTCTTCTCTCCTCTCTTCCTCATCTTCCTCCTCCGCCTCCTTCTCATCCTCATCCTCCTCCTCCGCCTCATTCTCCCTCGCCTCATCCTCCTCTTCCCTCTCCTCTTGATCGCCTGCTCTCGCTCGGCGTCTGCCCGTCAAGCCGCACCAGCTCCGAGGGGATCTTCGGCGCTGGCCTGGGTGCAGAGCTACCCGTCCCCATCTGTGCTCTCCTTATTCGATCCCACCCCCACCTCACCCTCATCTGCTTCCCACCCTCCTCATTCCTCCTCCCCTCCCATCTCACTACCCAGTCTCCTTCTCATCATCCTCCTCCTCCACCTCCTCATCCTCCCACATTATCCGCATCATCATCCTTCATTTGCTCCCTCCCCCCTCATCCATCCTCATCTGCATGATACTCCTCCTCCTCCTCCTCATCTTCATCATCCGCCTCCTTTTCATCATCATCCTCTTCCTCCTCCTCATCCGCCTCCTCCTCCTCCTCCTCCTCAGTCTCCTACTGCTCCTCCGCCACGTCCACCTCATCATCATCCTCTTCCTCCTCCTCCACTTCTTTCGTTTATTATCCTTATGATTATTGGCATGATGCTTATTCTTATTAGTATTCCTCCCCCTCCTCGTCGTCCTCCTCCTCCTCCTCTTCTTCCTCCTCCTCCTCCTCCTCCGCCTCCTCCTCATCCTCCTCCTCCTACTCCTCCGCCTCCTCCTCCTCCGCCTCCGCCTCCTCCTCCTCCTCCGCCGCCGCCTCCGTAGTGCCTACCGTTAGCCCTGGCGAATCACATGCTTCGGCTCGGTAAAGAAAGAGCCTGTGTCTGCCCAGGGGACAGTGGCGGGCTGCTGCCACGCTAGCACCACTATGCAGGCCATCATGCTTAGACCGTTGCAGAAAAATCGCCGTCAGCTTCAGCTTGGTATCCCTCGGGGGCTCATGGACGATGTGTCCTTCCAGTGTGTAGGCGAGAATGCGAAAGAAGCTGGCATCGTTTTTGATGCTGTGGCGGCTCCTGTCCAGGACACTCGGGGCATAGGCTTTCGACTCCAGCCGTCCAAGTCGGGGCAGCTTGCCTCGAGTCGTGAAGCTGCGCGGGCGGGAAAGGCGAAGGCTAAGGTTTCCAGGCTGTCGGCCTTCAGGATCGCCAGGAAATTAGGGCATGATTCCTTCGCGGGTGGCACCGCTCATAGGCCCCAGGAAAGAAAGCGTTTAACGTCGGTCCTGGGACCCCGCGGCAGGTTGAGGGCCCTCAAGAGGTCTGGTGGTTTGAAGGCTCGGGCCCTGTGGAGAACGGGTGCCATGCCGTCAAAACGTCATGGAACTGGAGTGGACGGCCTCACAGACACCACTCTGATGAGGTTGCGTTCTCTTGCGGGTGAGCCTGTGGGGGCCCGGGAAGGGGTCACTTCTTCAGCAGCGGCATAAACGTGCTCGCAAAAAGACGGGATGCACGGCCCTACCGTGGACTCCACCTGCCCCCTGGCCTTAGGTCGGGCATGTCCCCCTACAGGCGGATCTGGGACGAAAAAAATCAAAACGGTCCAAAAATGTGGCCGAAAAGTCACCGAAAAATCGTCCCCCGAATTTTTGAATATTCCTTCTGTAGAGGGACAGGCCCGACTTCACCCTGGCCGCGCGCCACGCAGCGCGGCTTTGGGACGGCAGGACGTCGGCGTCTCGGCTGCGTGCTGCGTGGCAGACCATCCACGACCGCATCGGTCAGAAGGGCAGCGGGAGACTGTGCCCTGGTCCCGTCTCGGCTGTCACCCGCAAGCTCAGGCGCACCGGGTGGGACAGGACCGCCCCGCATCTTTGAACATCTGACCGGTGTGATAGCATGTTCGTTGCGGGAGTGCTCCCCTGACTGCGGGGCCGCCTTCGCCTCCATCGAAGAGAATAAGCAGGCGGGGCAACTCCTCCCTGCCGACGTGTAGGAGCCGAGGCAGAGCTTACAAGATAAGGGGAGCTGTTCTCTCGGGGCCTCAGAGTGGGATGCGGTTTCTCTCCTCTACGCGTTGCCTCGTACTCCCGTGAGGCTGCCGCCGGCGCTCGCCGAACCCCCAAATCCTGGAGTGGGGCCTCTCTCGGGGTCCTTGGGACCCTGGTGCTTTTCACCGACTGTACAGTCAACCCGTAAAATAAGGAAGCACGATAAGGATACCAAGGGCCCTGGAAAGCCATATCGACACTTTGCGAGCGGGACGCGGCCACCGAAAGCGGCCAAGGATGAGCGAAAGGAAAAGGGTGCAAGGGTAATCCTTATGATGCGGGTTGGTTCGCGGGGTCAACTCCCGAGGCTTCCAGATGCGGCTGGACGGTAGTTGAAATCACGGCGGATGGCTGGCCCCTTCAATCGAGATTCAGAGGGCTGCCTGGCCGTTTCCAGAATGTTCCCAGAGGAGAGCGCTGGGCGGGACTCGAGGCCATGCGAGTTGGTCCGCCCTGTCTGACCATTGATAATGATAATCTCAATTTTTTCGGGAGGCCCAGACCTGGAAATCACAGCTCGAGTGCGGCATTGCGCGTCACGCTTCGATCTGGCGCAAGATATTTCGGCCGGTGGCCGCAGCGCGTGTGGACCCCAGCGCACAGATCGCGGGATGCTCTGGTGGACTCTGGTGGGGTGCTCGTTCTGCACCGACTCATAGGCAATGCCTAGGCAAATTGGCTCATCAAGCTGGGGGCCAAAGATGTGGCTGTTGCACAAATCCCACCAGCCCTTTGGGCGTGAGTGGTTTAGCGAGCTCTCTCTGTTCTCAACCCCCCTTCTTCCCCTTCGGGGAGGGGTTTACCCCTCCCCCTACCCCCTCCCCCTGGACCTGGAGAGGGGGTTTCGCGGGTCGTTGGAGGGGTCTTTTTCGACTCCTGGGAGGGCTAAAATTTGACACCCCTCACGAGGATTCTGGCCCCGACGGGGGGGGAGGAGAAAAGTGCTCGCCCC
>CAUYUJ010014372.1:258050-270550 GCA_963575745.1 Prorocentrum cordatum | reverse complement strand
TTCCCGTTCTTGATTCCTTGTCCTTATGATACCGCAGGAAAAGCCCAATCCGATTTTTTGGGGGCTATAGAGCTATAGAGCTGTAGGGCTATAGAGCTATAAGGCTATAGGGCTATGGGGCTATAGGGCTATTGGGCTATTGGGCTATAGGGCTATAGGGCTATAGGACTATAGGGCTATAGGGCTATAGGGCTGTAGGGCTATATAGGGCTATAGAGCTACATACGGCTATGTAGGGCTATAAGGCTATAGGGCTATAGGGCTACAGTGCTATTGGGCTTTCGGACTGTATGGCTATGGCTATAGGGCTATAGGGCTACAGGGCTATAGGGCTATAAGGCGCTAGAGCACTCGGGCACCCGGGCACCTGGGCATCCCCGGGCACCTCCAGGCACCTCCAAGCACCTCTGGGCACCCCCAGGCACACGGGCACCTGGGCACCACCCCCGGGCACGGCCCGGACACCCGAGCACCCGGGCACCCGGGCCGGCCACCGAAATCGGCGGCCCACCTCACCTAACCATATGAATCCGCTAGGACCCTTACACAGGCAAGCTCTGATTGGGGAATAGATAATTTCTCCCTGTCGCAACCCGAGGCCAGCTTTTAGGGCTGGCTGGGCGTTTCGCCTAAGACTTCCTCACCATGTATGACTCTGCAGCTAAAAAATTGGCAGCAGCTGCACAGATGGAGGGCGGGTCGTTTTCAAAATGTGGCTCTCGCCTCTGCGCGGCACATCTTCGTTTTTTTTTTATGTGCAAGAGCTTCACGGGTTGAGGGCGGGCCGTTTTCAAAATGTGGCTCTCGCCTTAGCGCGGCGCACATTCGTCATAAAAATGTGCAAGAGCTTCACGGTTGATGGCGTGTGGTTTTCAAAATGTTGCTCTCGCCCTAGCGCGGCTCACATATTTTAAAAAATGTGCCCCGCGTACCAGAAATGGTGTTTTGAAAGGATTCAGGATTACGCGGGCGCAACAGTTACATTGAGTCGCTGTTGAAGTCCCAAGAATGGCGTCCTAACACGATTCAGGATCGTCAACTCGCAATAATCGAGTTGATCCGTGGCGATAGAATCCCGAGAACAATGTTTTGGCATGCTTCAGGGTCTTCAAACGGTTGTCTTCCAACGAGGCAGTTTCCTCAATGGAAAAGCACCGTTGTAGGGGCCTATGCTATTGTGAGCTTGGAGGCAGGGTTTATTCCAACATCGTTGATGACTCTTGGGTTTACACTGGTCCTCCTCCTCATCCTCATCCTCCTCCTTCTGCGTTACTTTTCCCTCCAACCTCCTCCCTCCTGCCTCCGCCTCCTCCTACTCCTCCTCCTCATCCTCCTCCTCCTCCTCCTCCTCCTCCTCCTCCTCCTCCTCCTACTCCTCCTCCTACTCCTCCTCCTACTCCCCTCCTCTTCCTCCTCCTCCTCCCTCTCCTCCTCCTCCTCCTCCTCCTCCTCCTCCTCCTCCTCCTCCTCCTCCTGCTCCTCCTCCCCATCCTCCTCCTCCACCTCCTCCTCCTCCTCCGCCTCCTCCTCCTGCCTACTTATCGTCCCCTCCCCCTCCTCCTCCCCCCTCGTTCCTCCTGCCTCCCTCCCCCCTTCTCGACCCCCCTCCTCATCCTCCTCATCATCAGCATCTTACTAACCATCGTAATCAGGTCGTCATCCTCAGCCGCAGCATGTGGTCACTAACACATCATCAGCATCATCATCATCATCATCATCATCATCATCATCATCATCATCATCATCATCATCAGCATCATCATCATCATCATCATCATCATCATCATCATCATCAGCATCATCATCATCATCATCATCATCATCATCATCATCATCATCATCATCATCATCATCATCATCATCATCATCATCATCAGCATCATCATCATCATCATCATCATCATCATCATCATCATCATCATCATCATCATCATCATCATCATCATCATCATCATCATCATCATCATCATCATCATCATCATCATCATCATCATCACCATCACCATCACCATCATCATCATCATCATCAGCAGCATCATCATCATCAGCATCGTCATCATCATCATCAGCAGCATCAGCATCAGCATAATCGTCAGCATCAGCATCATCATAGAAATCATCATCAGCAGCAGCATCGGCATCATCCGCATCATCATCAGCATCATCGCCATCATCACCGTCTGCATCATCATCATCATCATCATCATCATCATCATCATCATCATCATCATCATCATCATTCATCATAATCATCGTCATCGTCATAAGACTCATCATCGTCATCGGCATCATAATCATTAGAATAATCAGCATCATCATCACCACCATCATAAGCATCATCATCCTAATCATCATCAGTATCAGCATCCGCATAAGTATCAGCATCAGCATCATCATAGACATCATCATCAGCAGCATAATAATCCGCATCACCATCATCGTCCTCATCGTCATCATGATCGTCTGCATCATCATCATCAGCATCAGCATCATCACCATCAGCATCATCATCATCATCGTTTCCATCAGCATCATCCTCATCAACATCATCAGCATCATCATCATCATCATCAGCATCATCATCATCATCATCATCATCAGCGTCATCATCATCATCATCAGCATCAGCATCATCATCAGCAGCATCGGCATCAGCATCAGCATCATCAGCATCATCAGCAGCATCATCAGCATCATCAGCATTAGCATCAGCATCATCATAAGCATTACCATCGTCATCATCAGCATCAGCAGCATCATCAGCACCACCATCATCATCGTAAACAGCATCAGCATAATCATCATCAGCAGTCTCAACATTGTCAACGGAGCCCTTGCTGGTTTTCAGAACGCAACCCTTGCTGGACACTTGCTTGATCTATCTGACCCGACCCCTTCGAATTCCCTCCACGTTGTTGCTTCCATACGGGGCTCTCGCCTGAACGGCAGGCCAGTGGGGTGCTTGTCAATCCAGCGAGCGCTCGCCGCATTGAAAAGGAAAGGTAATGCTTGCAGGGACTCATGATTGGGGGTCTTGGGGTGGCAGGTGTATCGCAGCTCGTTGGCGCATCCTGGAATTGCTCTGGTTCTCCTCATCAAGGGTCAGGTAAAACTTCCCCCTTCACCCCGTCATCTTCGCCATCGCCATCCACCGTGTACAGGCGGAACCATCACCATCACCATCATCATCACCATCATCATCATCATCATCATCATCATCATCATCATCATCATCATCATCATTATCAGCATCATCGGCATCAGAATCATCGTCGTCTTCGTCGTCCCCATCACACCATCATTATCACCAGAGTAGGCCGTGACGATCGACACCCTTAGCATCACCACCATTATCCACATTAACACCATCATCATAATTACAATCACCACCATCACACTTGTTCAAATCCAGGCATCCTCGTGTCACGATGTGAATTCGTGTAACAGGGCGGTCGGGATGACCCGAGAAGTACAGGAAAAATGAAGCATCACCACCACATCACTATCATCAGAGTCGCCACCACCACCACAATAGTCACCATCATCATCACAACTACCATCGTCACAGTCATCCTCCACATCATCATCTACACAACCATCAGCATCATCATCATCACCATCATCATCATCATCATCATCATCATCATCATCATCATCATCATCACCATCACCATCATCACCATCATCATCATCACCACCACCACCACCAGCACATGCATCGTCGCCTTCGCCGCCGTCATCGTCATCGCCACGTCATCGCCATCATTCCCGAATGAGGGCCGCCTTAGGGACTGATGCGCGGCCAAAGCTGTGACTGTCTCTTATTTATAAGGTTGTCATCAGGTTCCGTCTACAAATCTGGAAGGACCACTGGGTCCACATTCCGTGCGTGTCCGCAGGAGACGGCGCTGGAATTACAACTAGCAACGTGATAAGACACAGGACCCCCCCAAGGCAGGCCCCCTGACACGCCCTGGGGCACGTCACCAGGCACGTCCCCTGATGCGCCCCCTGACACGCCCCCAAGCCTCCCACGTCCAGAACACGTTCAGGCTTCCCACGTCCAGGAGAGTGGCAGTGGCACGGTACTCTCGCCGGTCCAAATATCGCAAGCCCAGAAACTGCACCCTAATGAAAATAGGCATTGAGACCTACGCACAAGAAGGCCAGCATCATGCTATTACGGTTGCTTGCCTCCTTCCCAGACTCTCCCTCCTGCGTGTTCGTCCCCCTTGGCCCCCTCGTCCTCCTCTCCCTCCTCCCTCCTCGTCCCCCTCCTCATCCACTCTGCTCCTCATCCTCGTACTCCAGCCTGGTCATCCAACCCTCTCCCCTCCTCTCTCCCTATCCTACTCCTACGACTCCAGGTATGCGAATCGTGCTTCGCCTCCTCATCCCACACCTCCTCTTCCTCCGGTTCCTCCTCCTCCTCCTCCCAATCCTCCTCCTCATCCTAATCCTCCTCCTCCTCCTCCTCCTCCTCCTCCTCCTCCTCCTCCTCCTCCTCCTCCTCCTCCTCCCGTCCCCGAGGCCGCCCGCGGGTCCCGCATGCCCAGCGGCGCGAACAACGACTCCTCCATGAACTGCTCCAGCGCCTGGCGAGCTGGGATCGGGCAGAGCGGGATCGGGGAGAGAGGGTGGAGAGAGGGCGAAGATAGCACGGGGGAGGCAGGGGGAAAAGCGGGGTTAGGAGGCGACTCCTGGAAGGTTTTCGCCGGAACGACTGACGGCAGTCAGGCCCCATTAGGGGGGCTACTCGGACGGATCGGACCCAAATTAACACCTGATTTAGCATAGCTGAGCCGGATCAGGCCAAATGAATTGGGACTGGAGCGGTTTAGGCGGGATTCCAGATACGAGAACCACTGCTGAATGCAACCTCCCAAGAGTTGCATTCTCGAGGAAGGGAAAGAGGGAGGGAGGGAGGGGGAGAGAGGGAGCTCCCGCTCCCTTTCCGCCCAACTTCCCCAGGGCCTCCCCCTCCTCCTCCTCCTCCTCCTCCTCCTCCTCCTCCTCCTCCTCCGTAGCCATTTTGGCTCAAGACTTATGCTTTGGCGGGCTGAGCCCGCTTTGGCAAAAACGGATACCGCTAGTCCGCGGCAGCTAACTGTGTGTACGGAGGTCCCTCGGTCGAGGGGTTCGCGAGCCTCCAACCTGACTCCCCAGCCGTCGCAGCCATGGCCCTTCCGCCTGAGAAGCAGGATTGGCTGTGTCGCTTTTGTGTGCAGCGCTCTGGTGAACCTTGGGTCAATCCAGGGTACAAGATGTACTGTGCTGGGCGGGTCACAGACGGGTGTGGAGGGATGCACAAGGGAGCGTGTTTCCTTCGCAATGTGGAGCCCAAGGTCCCGTCGGTGCGCAAGCCCAAGCCCGAGCGCTCCCCTCCGTGGGCAACGGCATCGGACACGGCCAAGTTGATCGCTCGGCTGCAGGCGGAGGTCGCCGAGCTTCGCAAGCAGAATGCCCAGAAACTCCCCAGTGGGGCGCAGCCTGGGGTGCAGCTCGCCGAGCAGAGCAAGTCGGAGGATGATGAGGACGCTAAGATTATGTTGCAGGTGGGGGCTCAAGAGGGCATCCATGCGGCATGTGTCTGCGTGCCAGGCATGGAGCAGGTGGCTGCCGATGCGCTGGCGGCCAAGAGCGCGTTGCTGGAGAGGAGGCGTTCCAAGCAGCCGCTGTGTGCGCAGATTCGGCAGTTGTCCACTAAGCTGCAGAATGAGACGTCTAAGTTGCAGAAGTTGGAGAAGGTTGCGTCTGCTAAGGCGGCTGAGCTCTCGCAATTGCAGAAGGATGCGGCAGAAGCTGAGTCTAAAGCAGCAGCCCAGAGGGTGGTCATCGTGGAGCTCGAGGGCCAGCTGCAACAGCTGGGAAAATCTGCTCCGCAGCCTCCTGATGGTGCTAAGCCTGCTGCTGGCGGGCAGATCGACACGTCGGTGCTGGACGCGTTGCTGGCGGCGGCTGGCATTCATGGAGAGTTACTCGTTGCGGTCAAGGCCAACCCGCTGGTGGACAAGCTGGTGGTACCTGTTCAGGCGTCTGATGGGGGCGGGGTATCCACTGGTTCTGATGGCGAGCCGTCCCAGAAGAGGCCGAAGCTCACGGAGCCTGACTTTGACGGGATGGAAGAAGACAAGTTGCGGGAAGGTCTCCCGGCAGTTGGCTTCGTCGGAGAGCTACCGTCAGAAGTTGAAGAGTTGCGGGCGATGGCCAAGAAAACCTTCAGTGGCGCGACGGCCTGGAGCCCGTATTAATAGCTGGATAATCATGCTCGTGCTACGATGTTTATTGTCGTTCGCCATGATGATGTCTGGTTCTTTCTCAGGCTCGTTTCTGCCTACTACCTCGACCTCGGGGGGTTCGGCATGCAGCGCTGGGAGTTCGGGGGCGACTGGTTCCTCGGCGTCGAGCGGTGCACTCACTGGGCCTGTTGCGAAGCAGGCTCAGCAGAGGTCGCCACATGTGCTACCTCCTCGTGGCGAGACATGGTCGACATGCGGCTCGTCTACTTCGATTTCCGACGCCAGCGGCTGTATGCACTGCTCACCACCTTCGCCCTCTGTGGCATCGGGTGGCAGAGGGTACCAGCAGCCGCAGGCGATTCTCTCGCCCCATGCGGAGCTCGCAGCAGTTTCGAAAAACGTGTCAGGACAGCCGCCTGCGCAACTTTTACATGCAGGCGGGCGCGGTGGCGATGAGAGGGTGGTCAAGGGCCTCATCACGACGGCGAACGTCTCGAGCGGCGGCCCTCTCATCAAGTTTTTAGCAGCTGGCCCGCCCAGCTCCATTATCGCGGTGCAGGAGCATCATGGCATCTTGTCTCGGCTGGGTTCGTTGCAAAATCAGGCGAAGGATCTCGGCTATCATGGTGTGTGGAGTGCTGCGGTGCCGTCAGAAGGTGGTGGAACCTCTGGTGGTGTGGCGATCCTCACCAAGACGCACATCTCGGTCACTGCGGCGCCCTACTTCGACCAGGACATTGCGCCTGGAAGGCTTTGTGCTGCTCGTTTTCACTGGGGAGTGCGCAATGGCATCGTAGTTGTGTCAGCCTATTTTCACGATTCGGTCGGAATCAATGACGAGAACGCGTTCATTCAGGCCCACCTGCAACACTACTTGCTGTTGCTTTCGGCTTTAAAGCTTGATTGGGTCTGTGTTGGCGACTTCAACATGAGCTCGGATGTGTTGATGACAGGTTGGAGCCAAGGGTTTCCAGGAGTCCACTGTGTGCCGCGGGAGAGCACTTGCGTGAAAGGCCAAGGCAGCATCATCGACTTCGGCATTGTTTGCAGCAATTTAACTTTGCGGGTGGACCCACCTTGGGTGGACCAGGAGTCGGAGCTGTACCCACATCACCCTGTTCACTTTCCCTTGGCTGTGAAAGATGTTGAGGCGTGGGCTCGACTGCCCGTGGAGCCTCGTGGCTGGGGGTCCGAGGCCCCGATTGGCTGTGCGCCTTTCCCGCGGACTCATGAATGGGAACGTGCATTACATTGTGTTCTGACAGCTGAGGGCCGGGTGGGCCTACAGCGCGCTTGGGACCAGGTGTTGCATAGTATTGAATGTGAGCTTTCTGATCGATGGGGACACAGACATTCGGATCGTTCGTCGCATGGAGGCCGTGGGTGTGACGTTGCCTGTCGCATGGCGAAGCTTGAGTGGAAGCCCCCTCGGCGGAGAGTGTACCAGACCCCGCAGGTGGCGGTGCTGCAGGTGGCGGCACGCTGGCTCAGGCATGGTCGCCCTATGTGGCAGCAGGTTTGTGAGCTTGGGCAGAGGCTGATGGCGGCCAACGTGGTGTGCTCGGTCACTAGTGGTCAGACTTCTCGATTAGTTGGGTTGCTGTGTGAGCTGAATCAGTTCTACTTGAAGATTGGTCGGGCGTCGGAGACGCTCGGCAAGCTGGATGTGGACCTGGCGCAGTTCTTGGCTCGTGGCATCACTGTCTGGACAGACCCTGTGGCTGGACACACAGTACAAAGCTTCCTGGATCGTGCTGATGACGCTAGGAAGAAGTTCGAGCGTGAGCAAGGGGCCAGTTGGCGTCAGTGGGCTTGTGATGCGTTAAGTGGCGGTGCTTCAATGGCGCATCGTTTTACCCGTGTTCATCCGTTGCAGGAGGTGCTGGAGCAGACCACTCGGGCCAGCCCCCATCAATTAGTGCAGCGAGAGATGGATAAGTGGAAGAAGATCTGGACGGTGCATGGCCTCACGCAGTGTTCTCGGCCCTCCGACTTCGACGACTGGGACCACCTGCCCGAGATGTCCGTGGCCATGCTGCGGTGTGTCTGCCTGAAGTTCAAGGCGAAGACTGCTGTGGGTCAGTCGGGGATTGCTCCTCGAGCGTTGTGGCACCTCTCGGACGCAGGTCCCATCGTGCTGTCAAAGTTGTTTCAACGGTGCGAGATTTTGGGATTCTGGCCAGACAATCGCATATTCACCACGCTGGTTAGGCTGCCGAAGGAAGGAGGCGGGTCTCGTCTCATCGCTTTGGTACAGACGCTGGTTCGTGTGTGGGCTAAGGCCCGCAGCTCCATCAGTCGGCAGTGGGTTGCTCAGACAGACCTTCGAGATGTCTGGGGAGCTGGAGGCGTTGCTCGCACTTCCTCGGCGGCGGCTTTCGAGCATAACCTGATGGTGGAGGTCGCGTCGCTGCTTGGCTGGCACACGGCGACGGCGGCGGTGGACGCGTGGAAGGCCTACGAGTCCGTCAGCCCTGGCGAGCTGATTAGTGAGGCCCGCCACCATGGTTTTCCTCTTCGGCTGGCCTGGATGGTGATCGAATACCATCGCCAGCCGAGGGTACTGAAGGCTTTCACTTCCTATACAGAGGCCTTTGTTTCCTGGCAGGGCATGCTTGCAGGCTGTGCCCATTCTACCTCCCTCCTCACGCCCTTCACCCTGCGCTCTGTGCGGCGTGTCCGAGCGAGCGGCGTCGTGCCTCGCGCCTTGGTCGATGACCTCACGATTCAGTGGGCGGGGGTGGAGGCGGGTGGGATCTCTAAACTTTTTACTGCGCTGGCCAACTTTAAAGCTGATGTTAAACCTCTGGGGATCGTTATCCAGGACTCGGCCTCGGGGAAGTCTGGCTGCGTGGTGGCCAATCGCAAGGCCCTGCGGGCCTCGAAACCCTGGGCCCGAGCGGTTCGGCTGAAGCCAAGCGTAACATGCGTAACCTTGGTCACGAGCTCTCTGGGCGTGAGCGCAGGCGGCCACTCACCCGACAGAGAATCGCTAAGCTTGGTCGTCGCATGAAGCGTGTTTATCCTCTGCAGAAGGTGGCAGGGACTCGCGTGTCCGTCCTGTGGCGCACTGGCCTGCTTCCAGGTGCTAGTCATTGCTGTGCAGTTTCTGGGACCACGGACGCCGAGCTTCGGAAGTTGAGAGCTGCTGCGGGGGCTTTGGTTGGCGCCAAGGGTCGTGGGGGGTCCCTGACGGTCTACTTGGCGTCTCAGTCGGATCCGTGGTGTGACCCGATTTTTGAAGCCACGATCGCCCCAGTCAAACACTACGCCCAGGTTGTTTGGATGCAGACTGTGCCCCTGGGGACTCTCGAGAGGCCCTGGAGGGCCCTGGCCGAAAAGCGGGGTCAGAAATTCTCCTGGCTCCATGCCTCGGGCCCGGTTTCGGCGGTGGCGCTGTCTCTCCTTCGCGTTGACTGGTGCATGGAGTCTTCTGTGCTGATCCGTTCCGATCAGGGAATGGTGTACTCTTTGCTACAGATTGATCCGCAGCATTTAATCAAGTTGCTTCGTGCTGGCATCCAGCGCTGGCAGATGCGTCGCATCCAGGCTCATTTTCCTGGTTTCCCCGCGGACGCCGAGTTGTGGCCCCGTGGGATCCGCGCCTGTGCTGGGTCCAAGTGGGCCGCGCTCAAAAACCCCAGGTCGGCTGGAATCCTTCGGTCTCTCTGGTCTGACTCCTGGTGGCCCCAGGCCAAGTTGCATGACAAAGGGCTCGCCCCCGATCCTAAGTGTAGGGGCTGCGGAGCGGACAGAGAGACGTGTGGTCACCTGTTGCTCGAGTGCCCTGTGCTGCGTGAGCAGCTGTTGGAATTTGAAGATGAAGTTCCGATTTCTGAGTCCCTGGCCAAAACTCGTGATAGGTTTCTGGACCAGGGGCCTGTTGGGCGCCCAAGGGCCGCTCTGGACCCTGAGAGTTTTGAGTTGTCGGTTGGGCTCCCGTTGCTCCCGATGAGACCTCCTGACCCTCCGCGTGACCCGCCGATTTTTTGGTGGGGGGATTGGGAATCTGATCCCTCGCAGTGGTCCAATGCTGCATTCACGGACGGGTCGGGTATGTGGTCTTCTCAACCAGAGATTAGGGCGTGTGGCTGGGGCGTTGTTTAGCTGAGCGCGTCGGGCACGCCACTAAGAGCGTGCTATGGCAGGCTCGGAGGCGCCAGTCAGACGGCTGGCGAGGCCGAGCGGGTCGCCTATTTGCGGGCGGTGGAAAAAATCCCGTCGCTGCAGGTCATAGTCACTGATCTTTTGGGCCTGGCCAATGAAGCTCAGGAGTGGAGTGCGGAGTCTGAAGGTCCAGGGGCTGAGCATGCCGCTGTGTGGCGGCAGATTCGCGCGGCGGTCGTGCGTCGCGGAGGGGTCCCGCCCACCACTCATTGGTGTCCTGCCCATAGGGACCTGTCGGATGCGGCCCTGGCGACCCCTGGATCTGGCCCGCCGTTTGTGTACGTCCTGGGAAATGCCTGGGCTGATTTCTTTGCCAAGGCTGGTGCTGCCAGCCAGATGGTTGGACAGGGCACGGCTGATCTGTTTCGGATCGCGCTCAAGGAGTGCCAGGAGTTCGCCAAATATCTGGCTTGGGCTGGGGGTCGGGCCATTGATCTGGGGATTGGGGCGTCGTCGTCGTCGGAGGGAGCTGCTCGTTCTCGTCCGAGGCCTGGCCCCCGCCCAACCCCCGTTGAAATTTTAGAGCCTGGTGAGCCCCTCTCGTGCCACAGCATGTATAGGAGCGACGCCGCCCAGGAATGGAGATGCAGGCGGTGTGGAGTCGCCACCAGGACTGCAGCTGGTCTCCGCGCCCTCAGGTCCTGCTCGGCGCGCTGCACGCCGACCGAGGTGCAGCGCTGGCAGGCCGCCCGTGCTCTCTCTCGCTGCTCCGATTGGAGGCCGACCTCCGATGCGGTCCATGTCGCCCTGGAGGCGGCGGCAAGGGTCCTTGAGACGGGCCCCACCTGGGCGCCGAGCTCTGGGGAGGGCTCTGGGGCTCGGCGTTTTGCCGACTTGGCCCTGTTCCGCGACCTCGGCCATCGGATGGCTGAGGCGGGTGCGTACGTCTTCTGTGTGCGGTGTGCGTGCTTCGCTGGGGAGTCTGGGAGGGTGCTTGGTCTCAAAGCCCCTTGTCAGGGACCTTCGGAGGTCCCCAAGACTCTCAGCGCTCAGATGACCCGCCTCCAGAGGTTGAGGAGTGGGCTGCCGCCTAGATAGCGGCTGAGGGTCCTGGGTCCTGGCTGATACCGATCTGGGGCCCTCGAGTTTTTGTTTATTTATTCGGTGTAGAGTGGGTTCGGGCGACTTGGACTCACCTTCTACTGGCGTCCTCCTCCTCCTCCTCCTCCTCCTCCTCCTCCTCCTCCTCCCTCCTCCTCCTCCTCCTCCTCCTCCTCCTCCTCCTCCTCCTCCTCCTCCTCCTCCTCCTCCTCCTCCTCCTCCTCCTCCTCCTCCTCCTCCTCCTCCTCCTCCTCCTCCTCCTCCTCCTCCTCCTCCTCCTCCTCCTCCTCCTCCTCCTCCTCCTCCTCCTCCTCCTCCTCCTCCTCCTCCTCCTCCGGCGCGCCCTGGGCCTGGTCGACTCTGCAGGGGAGCGCGGGGCAGTTCAAGCGGGGGGGGGGCGCCCGCCGCGACGGCGCGGGGGGGCCAGCGGACGTGGTGAAGCGCAACCCAATGCTGGGGCCCCTCCCGCGCGAGGAGCCGTCGGGCTGCCCCCCAAGCCAAGACTTGAGGGAGCGAGACGCGAGAGAGGGACGGAGGGAGGGAGAGAGGGAGGGAGGAGGCCTCGCTCCGATTCGGGCCCCGAGGCCCTCACGGACCGATCCAGGATCTGGGTAATTGGACGCTTGGAGCCTTTTGTGGGCCAGCAGGAGCCTCTGGAAGCTCACGGAGGCGTCCCTAGGCCTCCGAGATCTCGGGGGCCTTCGGGGGGGACAGTCACGGATCGATTCGGCTCGAGGAACCCTGCATAGGCACGAGGTCGAGATCTCTACTTCTCAGAATGGCGACGTTTCACGGCGTCGACGCCCAGGAACCTCCCACGAAAGGCTGGCGCGTAGCGGCGGCGAAAGGCGGCGAAAGATGGCTCGCGGCTCTGCGCCACGGGAGGGCCTGTGCTCGCGCAGGTGACCCCGAAGGCAACTCGGACCGCGAACCTCCCAGGTCTCGCTCTCCCCACCGTCGGTGTTGCCTCTCCCCCCGTCGCGACGTCAGCCTGGCCCGAGACTACCTCGATCACGCGGCTGATGACGTCCAGACCATACGAGCCCGCTGGCC
>CAUYUJ010014372.1:220550-255550 GCA_963575745.1 Prorocentrum cordatum | reverse complement strand
AAACGTCCAGAAACTGGCCGACACGTTTTTCACGTCGCCTGGATCTGAGTGGTAGAATTTGTGAACGTCGGGATACTTTTGGGGGGCCTGCGTAGACCTCTTGAGCCTCTGGCGGCCTCCAGGAGCCTCCAGGGGCATCCGGGAATCTTTTCGGTCGCCCTGCGGCGATGGGGGGGACGATGCCGGGGTCCAGGCCGAAGGGAGGATGGAGCAGGAGAAGGAGGAAGATCTTCCTGCGTTCTACGGACTGCAGGTCGCGAAGAGGGAGAAGACGACGAGCAGGAAGAGGAGGGAAAGGAGGAGGAGGGCAAGGAAGTGGAAGGATAGGGGGGAGGGGAAGAAGGGGCAGAAGAAGAGTCTCAGGAATGTCTGGGTAGATGTCACGGACTCAAGGGGGGATCTGGAGAGATCTAGGGGAGAGGGGGATGGGGAGGGAGAGGGGGAGGGGGATCGAGGGAGGGAAGAAGGGGCAGGGTAGCCATGCGAGACCATCCCCCCTCCCGCCCCCTCCTCCCCCTCCCGCCCCCTCCTCCACCTCCTCCTCCTCCTCCTCCTCCTCTTCCTCTTCCTCTTCCTCATCCTCTTCGTCCTTCTCCTGCTCCTCCTCCTCATCGTCATCATCAGCATCATCATCATCATCATCATCATCATCATCATCATCATCATCATCATCATCATCATCATCATCATCATCGTCGTCGTCATCGTCGTCATCATCATCATCATCGTCGTCGTCATCATCATCATCAACAACATCATCATCCCCATCATCATCGTCATCATCATCGTCATCATCATCATCATCATCATCAGCATCATCAGCAGCAGAAGCAGTATCACCATCGTCATCAGCAGCATCATCATCAGCATCAGCATCAGCATCAGCATCAGCATCATCATCAGCATTATCAGCCGCATCATCCTCATCAGCCTCATCATCCTCATCCTCATCCTCATCCTCATCCTAATCATCATCCTCATCATCAGCAGCAGACCCAGCAGCATCATCATCATCATCAGCATCCTCATCATCCTCATCATCATCATCATCATCATCAGCATCATCCATATCATCAGCTGCAGCAGCAGCATCATCCTGACAAGCATCACCATCATCATCAGCATCATCAGCATCATCATCAGCATCATCATAATCATCATCATCAGCAGCATCATCATCGTCATCGTCATCATCATCAGCAGCAGAATCCGCATCATCATCATCATCATCATCATCGTCAGCACAATCATCAGCAGCAGCAGCAGCATCAGCAGCAGCATCATCAGCAGCAGCAGCATCAGCATCATCATCATCATCATCATCATCATCATCATCAGCACGATCATCATCGTCAGAATCATCACCGACCTCAATAGCCTCATCATCATCAGCGGCAGCATCATCACCATCAGCATCATCATCAACGTAATTATGAGCATCAGCATCATCGTCAGCATCATCGTCAACAGCAGCATCACCATCAACGGCATCATCGGAATCAGCATCATCACCGTCATCATTGACAACATCATCACCATACAAATCATCAACATCATCATCATCAGCATCATCTTCATAACCATGTTCATCAACATCATCATATTCATCAGCAGCATCATCAACTTAAGCATCATCATCATCGCCATCAGCAGCAGCAGCATCGGCATCAGTATCGGCATCGTCATACTCCTCCTCCTCCTCCTCGTCCTCCTCCTCATCATCCGCATCACCATCACCATCACCACCATCATCATCATCATTATCATCATCGCCAAAATCAACATCATTTCAATCGGCATCGCCATCGCCATCTCCATCTCCATCTTCGTCATCATCACCATCATCATCGTCATCGTCATCGCCGTCGTCATCGTCATAATCAGAATTCTCATCATCAACAGCACCAGCATCATCAGCATCGTCAGCATCATCATCATCATCATCATCATCATCATCATCATCATCATCCGAATCATCATCATCATCAGCAGCAGCAGCATCATCACCACACCACAACCATCATTATGATTGTGCTCATTAGTATCATCATCAGCAGCAGCATCACCATCACCACCATCGTACTCACATTCATCAACTTCATCAGTATCGTCATCATCATCATCATCAGCAGCAGCAGCATCATCAGCATCATCATCATCAGCATCCTCATCCTCATCCTAGTCCTCCTCCTCCTCCTCCTCCTCCCCCTCCTATTCCTCCTCCTCCCCCTCATCCCCCTCCTCCTCTTCCTCCTCCTCCTCTTCCTCCTCTTCCTCCTCTTCATCCTCCTCCTCCTCCCCTCCCATCGTCCCACATGTGGGACGTGGGATGAAGAAACCTGATGGGTGCTACGAAAAAGTCTAAGAGAATTGCGGGTACCTCCAACACTGCCGTGTCGTGTTCGCGACCCCGGGGGGGGGGAGAGCCCCCCCCGACAGCCCGGGCGCGGGAGCCGCAAAACGCACGCACCTCGATGCCCCGACAGGTCCTCTCTGCAAGTCACGTCGCTGCTCTGCAGACCAGATTCGGGACAGCAGACGTAGGTACGCGGCGCCACGGGGAGGAGAGGCACTCCTCCTCCTTCTCCTTCTCCTCCTGCCCTTGCGCGCGTTCCTCGTCGCCCGCCTCTCGCGTGATGATCATGCCGTCTGCCGTTTGCTGGGGTATGTAGTATCCCTGTGGGTTGGGGCGGGTGCATCGGCGGCCTGCCCGACGCAGGCAGCGTCGCGGGCTCGACGTTTGCCAACGCCAGGGCGGGGGGGGGGGCTGTCACATCCAGCCCCCGAGGGGCTACACGATTTGCGTATGTTTGCATGCGTGCACGTTCGCGAGAGTGCACGGTGCACGCTACGCTCGACCTCATCGCACGCTGTCGGTGATCGCTCGAGGTAGGGTTTTCTTGCACGCTTACTGCAGGTCCGTGCCGTGTCGACCCTGGCGTTGGTTCCTGACACCGCGCTGGATCGTTCAACCTTGAACGATCGGCCGTCTCCGCAACGTCCCATCGTTCAACATCGACCGATTCTGGGCCGCCGTCGGCGTTCAACGTTGAACGTCGGCGGCGGGGTCGCCGCTGGTCGACACGACGCGAACCTACCGTACACGCACGAGCACAGGGCACAGCACAGACCACGCGCAATACCCAGTCGTCGTATTAGTGTCGTCCTCATCCTCCTCCTCCTCCTCATCATCCTCCTCCTGCTCCTGCTCAAGCCCCTCCTCCTCATCCTCCTCCTCATCATCATCCTCCTTCTGCATATCCTACCCATCCCACTCATCACCAGCATCATCATCATCATCATCACCACCACCATCATCATCATCAGCAGCATCATCATCATCATCAGCAGCATCATCACCATCATCAGCATCAGCATCAGCATCAGCATCAGCATCAGCATCATCAGCAACATCGTCAACATCATCACCATCATCATCAATCATCATCCTCATCATCAACATCATCAGCATCAATATCACCATCATCACCATCATCATCAGCATCATCCGCATCATCAGCTGCAGCAGCATCATCATCATCATCCTCTGAATCAGCATCAGCATCAGCAGTTTCATCGTCATAATCATCAGCATCATCATGACCACCAAACAGCACCATCAATCACCAATCATCAATCCTCCTCAACCACCAGCATCATTATGAACGTCAACAGCCTCGTCATCATCATCAGCAGGAGCAACATCATCATCATCAGCAGCATCATTATCATCGTCGTCATCGCCATCATCAGCAGCAGCATCGTCGTCATCAGCATCCTGATCATCGTCATCATAATCAGCATCAACATCCTCATCATCATCATCATCATCATCATCATCATCATCATCATCATCGTCATCATCATCAGCAGCAGCAGCAGCAGTAGAAGCAGCAGCAGCAGCAGCATCAGCATCAGCATCATCAGCATCAGCATCAGCATCAGCCGCATCAGCATTATCATATTCATCATCAGCAGCATAAGCAACATCATCAGCATCATCAGCATCGTCAGCATCATCAGCATCCGTATCACCATCACCGTCAGCAGCATCAGCATCATCAGCGGCATCGTCATCGTCATCATCATAATCATTATCACCATCAACAACATCGTCGTCATCAGCAGCAGCAACAGCATCATCATCATCATCATCATCATCATCATCATCATCATCATCATCATCATCCTCAGTATCAGCATCAGCCTCATCATCGGCATCACCATCCGGTGTACCAGCATCAGCAGCAGCATCATCACCATCACATCGGCATCATAAGTATCAGCATCATCAGCAACATCAGCATCATCATCATCATCATCGTCAGCAGCGTCATCATCATCGGCATCGTAATCATCGTCAGCATCATCATCGGCAGCAGCATCATCAGCAACATCAGCATCATCATCATCATCATCATCATCATCATCATCATCATCATCATCATCATCATCATCATCATCATCATCATCGTCAGCAGCGTCATCATCATCGGCATCGTAATCATCGTCAGCATCATCACCATCAGCAGCAGCATTATCAGCATCAGGATCATCAGCATCATGAGCAGCAGCATCACCATCATCATCATCATAAGCATGCTCATCATCAGCAGCAGCATCAGCATCATCATCAGCAGCAGCATCATCATCAAAAGCATCATACTCATTACTGTCATCACCACCACCACCATCAGTGTGTCAGCAGCACGATCGTCGTCAGCATCAGCAGCATCACCGTCATCATCATCAACAACATCAGCATCCTCTTCATCATCACCAGCAGCATCATCATAGTACATTTCCTTATCCCCCTCATCCCCCTCCTCCTCCTCATCCGCATCCTCCTCTCCCATCTTCCTCCCAGACCCCGCTGGCTTCGGCCAGCCCCCACAAGGCACTGTGGGGGCGTGAGAGCTGGCTGTCCACCCCTGTCGACGGACAGGCAGTGGCATCCGTGTACCAGCTCACCTCTGGCCTGCTTGGGCGGCCCCGAGTTGGTCACAGCCGTTGCAGGCGCGGCAAGCCCACATTAACCATTCACCTCTAAACCCGTCTCCCCCCCTCTGTTCCCACCTTGTTCCTCCCACCAGTTGAGTATGACACTTCGCGCGATGGCGCTACCCTGGCCGCCGTCACCCCCGACCCCGCTAGCTGCGGCCAGCGCGCCTCACTGCACCACCACTGCGTCTCCACGAGGCATTCTGGGAAGGTGAGACTAGGCTGTCCACTCCTTGTCGATGAACAGGCGTTGGCATCTGTGGACCAGCTCACCTCTGGCCTGCTTAGAGGGCCCAGAGTCGGTCACAGCCGACCCCGCCCCTTAGGAGCAGAGAAGCCCTCCAACCCGTCCGCCCCCCCTCCATTACTTCTCGATTCGATGCGACCCGCAGCTATCCGAGCTGGGGGTTCGCCACTCATCTCAAGCGCACTTCCCACGCAGAGCTCAGCGCGTGTTCGCTATGGTGCCCACGCGCGGCTGACGCCAGCGCATGCGTTCCCCACTCCCCCACTCACGCGATGGTCATGTTTCCCCTTTAGTCCTTGCCCCCCTTTCCGCCTCCCACGCCCCTGGTTAGAACGTTTGGGAGCGATTGCAGTTGCCCGGCTGCAGTCGCCCCGTCTCCACTGGCGTCGGCCAGCACGCCCCGATGCACCGCCAAACTGCCTGCACGAGACACTCTGGTGAGGTGCGAGCTGGGCTGCCCACCCCTGTCGATGAACAGGCGCTAGCACCGTGCACGGGCTCACCTCTGGCCTGCTAAGGTGGCCCCTCGTCGGTCACAGCCGTTACAGGCGCGGCAACCCGCACCAACAGTTCGCCTCTGCCCCCGTCCTCTCCCCTTCTTGTCCCTCCTTCGCCTTCTCACGAGCTTGCTCATGGCAGTTGGGTGCGACGGAGCCCCCACGCAGCCGCCTCCCCGACCTCGCTGGCTTCGGCCATTACGCCCCAATGCACCACCACAACGTCGACAAGAGACATCCTGGCGAGTTGCGAGCTGGGATGTCCACCACTGTCAATGAACAGGAGTTGGCGTCCGTTCGCCAGCTCACCTATGATCTGCTTAGGAGGCCCCGAGTCGGCCACAGCCGTTGCAGGCGCGGCAACCCACACCCACTATTTCCCTCCGCCTCCAAGAAGCCCGCCAGCCCTGCAAGTGACGGGGAGGCGAGTGGAGGCTTCGACGTACAGTGCATTATCCTCAACGGTGGCTGCAGATGGACCTGGACTTTACTCCTCCTGTGGGAGTTCGGTTTGCCTGCGCTATTCCTTCAGGGGGAAGTGCCTTGCGGCCGCATGCGGGGCAGGCGCGGTGGCGCATTGTCGTGGCTGAGGCGCCTCGGTATGTTTCTGGACGGCCCTCGTACCATTCCTGAACTTATTCCCACGGGGGGAATGAAGGCTCCTCCGGCCAGTCACCCATGGGGAATGACCTTTTGGAATTGTCTGTAGCTCGCGCAGCGGCCTTTTGCCGTGGTCATCGAGCTTCTGTGATCGTTGCTGATGGCTCCCTTAGTGAGTCCTGGACATCTTCCCCCGGGGAGGAATGCGGGCTCCTCTGGCTATTCCCCCAGGGGGAACCGCATGTTGGGGCTATCTCGTGGACCAAGACAAGACATACGCCAAGACAAGACATCATGGACTCAAGTGACCCCCCTCAGGTCGGGCCTCCACAGTGACATCAGGACCTACTGGGCTTCGTCCTCCTGGGGTCATGGGGCGCCGTGCCTCCGAGATAAGGCTGGCACAATGCATCTGGATTCGAGACTCTCGCGGAACCCCCTAGAATGGCCCCCATCCACACTCCACAACCGCTTAGGCTCAAGTGTGGCGGCATCGCCTGTGCCTTCTGCTTTTCTCCCAGATCCACTACGAAGCCTACGACCCGCGTCGCTTCTCACTGCCGAGGCCCAGATCCGCGCTGCGACGGCTTCCTCCAGCGCGGACCTGTGGGTTCAGGAGCACACTCGGTGCAGTGCAGCCGCGGGGACGAGTGCGGCACCTTCAGGCTGGTGCCATCGTCTGCGCCTGCACCGATCACTACCCCTTCAAGCAGCTGGCAGCTACTCATGACTGGACCAGGCCACGGACGAGGAAGCCAGACCTTCGACCGCGGCAATGGCAAATCCGACTACGCCAGGACAGCACCTTCACCTTTCCACTCCCCGACGACGCCACCTGGCCCCACGAGTGCCCTTCCAGCGACCCCGGCCCTCTTGAGCAAAGCCACGGCGACGCCAGAAAGGGCGGCGTTCGGGGACCATGCACGAGGCCCCCCGAGGAAGGGGGCCAGGCTCCGTGACCGCCCGCTCTCAAAGATCGTAATGACCAAGGCGGAGGTCACCTTTTACGAGCAGCATGCCAAGTCGGGCTCGGCAGGGGCCAACCCGGACCACTTGGCGGCACTGGAGTGCTAGAAACGCCTCGAGGAGGAGGCAGCCCTCGCCTCCTCCACCGCGGACCCGAACCAGGCCGTCACTGCCCGGCGAGGTAAAGCAGAGAAAGCGCTCGCGCACGAGATCGCAGAAATGGAGGCCCTCGGCGGCCAGATCGACCGCCACTGCGACGAGCACTTCGCCATCGGTGCCTCGATCGAGTCTCGAGTCCTGGAGGTGCGCGCCGCCCGGGAGCAGCAGCCGGCCCTCGGGTTGCAGCCAGACCCGCCGACTCCCGAGGAAGACTGGGGCCCTGCAGCTGCGGAGACCCTGGGCTTCCTCCGCAAGCACCCCGACATCGACGTCCAGTCGGAGGACCCCGCCGACCTGCAGACCAAAGTCATACAGTCGGGCCGCTGAGATCAGGAACGCTGAAGGAGGAACAAAGCCCCCTGTAGACCCCAAAACCCTCTTCGTTCACGACGAGGGCTAGAGGAACAGCCATGGAAGGACCTATGGAGCAGCCAGCCCCTTTCGAACCCAAACTGTTCCTTATTTCGGCGTCTTGATATCCTGTCGTTCGGCTTGGGCCCGAAAACAGGGCCCTCGAAGCACACCTGGGCGTTATACAGCATCATTGCAAACTGCCCCTGATTGTAGACGGAGACTCCAACATGCCAGGATCGCTTTTGAGAGAGACCGATGTTTCTGGCGGCTTGCCTCCGCCATCCATCTCGCCACTTGCCGCGCACATCGCCCCCCCACCCCTCCTCCCTTCCCCCACTCTTGCGCTGTGTTTCCGAACCTTTTCCGGTGAGCTGCGCGGGAAACCAAATTCCGCCACACGCGCCCACTATACGGTCGGGGCAAGTCTCAGGGCCCGCACATCTCTGATGATACGAAAGCTCGGATCGTTGTATCATCCGAGTCCGGGGCATACGCCCTCCTCGCCGAGAGCTCTCGGGGACCGCTCTGATGCCACAAAACTTGGTCGTGCGGAGGCAGGATCTGTCCCCCGCTACTCGGCCACTTCGGACAGCTGTTGTGATCAAGTACCCACTGGCCCCAGCAATGTGGCCAGTAAACGGCGCATAGACGGTAACTCACACCCCGGGAACTGACGCATATTGCAATCTGCCTTACTCTTTCCCACGTTCGAGCTCGATGGTGCGAAGGAACAGACGGAAACCACCTCCGCTGGAACGCACACGCAATTCTGGCACGGAGCTGGCGGAAATCGTGACAACCCCTTCTCCCCCCAGCCCTGCAAGCTCTTGAGCCCTTACTCGTCCTTCTTTGTCCCCCCTCCATTTCCCAGTTGTCTGCGCGTTCCCCACCTCGAACGCGTGACATCTGGTGATGGTTTGTGGTAGCACTATCTACGGTAGCGCCACGGTGCACCGCAGAGCAAGCACGTCAGAGGATGTATTAATCCAGGGCGCGCCGCACACCAGAGGATTTATGAGTCCACGGCGCGCCGCAAAACTGAGAACGTACTGCGGGAGGTCTGACCAAAATGTAAACATACACCATCACCACCACCACCACAACCACCACCACCACCACCACCACCACCACCACCACCGTCACACCACTACGAAATTCGTGTCACTTCGTTGCGTCTTGCATTGTTGGGCTGAAGTCGAAGAGCTTCGTGTCCGTGAGTGCGGAAGTTCGGGCGGTTCTTCCGATCCAACGTCACGTACCTGATCATAGCGCCACCCTGGGGGAATAATTATCACGGGTGACTGCCCCGCCCCGCCTTGCCTCGCATGGGATGGGCGGCTGGGAATCGCCAGCCCGCGTTGTTGGACAAGATGTGCCATTGGGCCCATCAACGGAGCTAAGGCGCCCCAAAGCCATATTACCAAAATCCTCCTCCTCCTCCTCCTCCTCCTCCTCCTCCTCCTCCTCCTCCTCCTCCTCCTCCTCCTCCTCCTCCTCCTCCTCCTCCTCCTCCTCCTCCTCCTCCTCCTCCTCCTCCCCTCCTCCTCCTCCTCCTCCTCCTCCTCCTCCTCCTCCTCCTCCTCTCCTCCTCCTCCTCCTCCTCCTCCTCCTCCTCTCTCCTCCTCCTCCTCCTCCTCCTCCTCCTCCTCCTCCTCCCTCCTCCTCCTCCTCCTCCTCCTCCTCCTCCTCCTCCTCCCCTCCTCCTCCTCCTCTCCTCCTCCTCCTCCTCCTCCCTCCTCCTCCTCCTCCTCCTCCTCCTCCTCCTCCTCTCTCCTCCTCCTCCTCCTCTCCTCCTCCTCCTCCTCCTCCTCCTCCTCCTCCTCCTCCTCCTCCTCCTCCTCCTCCTCCTCCTCCTCCTCCTCCTCCTCCTCCTCCTCCTCCTCCTCCTCCTCTCCTCCTCCTCCTCCTCCTCCTCCTCCTCCTCCTCCTCCTCCTCCCTCCTCCTCCTCCTCCTCCTCCTCCTCCTCCTCCTCCTCCTCCTCCTCCGTCTCCTCCGGTTTTCCGTCTCCTCCGTCCTCCGCCTACGGTCCTCCTCCCCCCCTCCTCCCCCTCCTCCTCCCCCTCCTCCTCCTCCTCCTCCTCCTCCTCCTCCTCCTCCTCCCCCTCCTCCTCCTCCCCCTCCTCCTCCGCCTCCGCCTCCTCATCCGCATCCTCGGGAAGGGGGGGCCACGAGAGGCCGGCATGGCGAGAGAGGGGGCAGGGGCAGGGATCGAGGGCACGGGGGGGGGGCGACGGAGACGCAGGCGGGCACGGCGACGGCGTCGGCGACGACCGCGGGACGGGGAACGAAGGAACGGCAGACACCGCCGGCTCAAGCCTGGCGTGTAATCCGCCACGGCGGTGTGCCGCGGTTGATGGTGCTCTCTTGACTTCGCCTCTTGCAGACCAGTAGTGAGGGAGTGAGGGCCCCAACGCAACTTGATCAGCATGCTATTCTGTTCTGCTCCGAGCTCCTTGGCCTCTGGCCAACCGGAGAAAAACCAAAGCCACGAAGCCGAAGCCTGAGTCCCAGGTGAAATCCCCAAATCCTTCATGGCACCACCCGTCGACCCCTCCACAGACCCGTCTCTTCTCCCCCCCGCCCCCGGCCCAATCACTTTTTTCGTCACAGCACGGCAGAGGCGATCCCCACGCGCGCTCGAGTCAGCCGGGGGAGGGCGAACTAATGACTGTCCGGCGGCACGAGGGGGGGAGGGGGCGTCGAGCGGCCGCAATGCCGCATATACACACACACACACACAGACACACGCACGCACGCACACACACAGACAGACACACACACACACACACACAGACACACACACACACACACACACACACACACACACACACACACACACACACACACACACACACAAAGCGCGGGTGCGGAGACGCGCGGCGGCGCAGCTGGATGAGGTGCGCTCAGCCCCGCCGCCTCCAGGCGTCGATGGCGGCGAAGTGCTCGTCGACGAGCGCCCCGTACTCCTCCCATGCGATCTTGCCCCGGAAGAAGTTGCACGAGAGGTTGGCCTCCAGAAGCACCAGGTCCGCCGCGCCGACCCCGAGTCGCGGCGGGCAGAACGCCACGTCCCAGCCGGCCAGCGGCACGCCCGGCATGAGCGCGTCGTGGGCCTCCTGGCAGAGCGCCGCTGCCGCGGACGCGCCGTGCAGCCGCTCGCCCACAAGCGTGCGCCCCGTGTCCGGGTGGGCCGAGATCGAGCCGTCCACGGTGCTCACTGGCGCGCCCCAGGCCTTGAGGCCCAGGCAGTACCAGTGCTTCGAGGAGGATCCCGAGCCGAGGGTCTCGCTCGTGAGGGCGTCGGGCACGTTGAACATGACGCAGTTGTGGTCGGTGCCCGAGCCAGCACGGCCCGCGCGCCAGACGGAGCACAGTGCCTTGGCCGCGGTGCCCTTGCCGCCGGCAGCGCCCATCGCCTCGAGCGCGCCGCGGGAGCCGGTCACGACCCGCATCGTCGACAGGGGGGCGCTGTTGGAGGAAGAAAGGGCTGCGTGAGCATGAGCTCCCGGAGGTCCGCGCAGAGTTCTCGAGCCGGCGGTCGAGACCAGGGGCCCAGCGCCGACGCCAGAAATCCACGCGGAGGTCCGGGAGCTGATGTTTTGGCAGCGTTTTCTGCTTCGGGCTGTCTGGCAGGAGCTTCTGCACGGCCTCGCAGTTGTCCAGCTTCTCCTGCAGGATCCACCTGCCGCCGTGCATCACGTTCTTCAGCACGTGGATGCCCATCCCGCCCTCCTCGTTCACGTCCTTCGCGATGAGCGTGACTGGCTCGCTCATGACCGGCGTGACGGGGATTTTCTTGTCAAGGCAGGCGGATATGAATTTCCACTTGTCCTCTAGGTCGAAATCCTTGCTCTTCGTGGCCAGAGCTGTCATCGACGCGAGCCGGCAGTTGAGCTGCCAGAGCTGGATCCAGTCGGTGGGGGCCAGCAGCGAGCGCCGGAAGCACTCCGCCGCCGACTCCTCCATCCCGCGCAGCCTACGCCACCACGAGCCCCAGAACGCGACCGTGGGAATGACGAAGAGGATGGCTGCAACGGCCGAGGCACGAGACCGCGCCCAAAACGACAGCGGCACGCCGTATACCCCCGTGGGCACCGTCACGTTGCGAAGATTCGTCAGCATATCTTGCTGGAAGGTGCCCGCCCTGTAATGCGGCTGCACCATCAGCCACGGCACCGACGCCAGGCTGTAGAGGTGGGCTCGCCCCAGGGGCGACAGGCGATACTTCTCGGGCAGCTCTGCGTACCGCCCGCCCCTCCAAAAGTAGAGGACAACGCCCCAGTAGCGGAGCAGCGAGAACGCCATGGGTGAGCATCGTTTAACCGATCCCGATCCCCACTTGCTTGGCCTGGGCCCCACTGGCCGATTACCCCCTAGCTTCGGGCCTTGAAGGGCAAGGCCCCAACTGGGATGGTGGGATGGTGGGGATCAGCATCGCGGTTGGGATAGGAATCGGTTGAACGATACCGCATGGGAGCGGCACAGCAGCCACACAGCAGCAGCGCCAGCGCCAGCACGGCGGCTGCGGCGCCTGCGGCGGGCCCCGCCTCCGCGGCCCCGACCCAGCACAGCGCGCGGCCCGCACTCGGCGAGGCGGCCGGCCGGCCAGCGGCCAGCTGCAGCGCATGCGCCCCTGGCGGCACGGCGAGCCCTGCAGAGAAGCCCCGTGCCACAGAGGTGCAGGCGGCGGCCAGCGCCGCGAGAGCCACGCAGCCCGCCCGGGCGCTCCGGCTGCGCCCGCGTCCCCCTGCGGGCCTCGAGGCGGGCATCACGAGACAGCGGCACGCCGGCGCCCGCGGCGCGCTTCCCTCGGTCGCTCCTGCGGCGCGAGGCCGACAAGCCCGAACGGCTGGGGATGAGGATGGAGAGACACGGGTGGAGATGAAGATGAGGACGAGAACGAGGATGAGGGCCACAGGAAGACGAAGATGTGACCTGTGATGGATACGAGGACGAGGATGACGATGAGGGTGGCGATGGGGAAGTGAGGATGAGGATGATAACGACGAAGACTGGGACGAGCATGAGGGAGAAGACTAGGATGATAATGCGAAGACAGCTCGCTGGCTGGGCCCTACCGCAAGCCCAAAACGGCGAGCGTAAACCGGGTGTAGCCCCGTAGGAATTTCCATGGGTGCGCCACCGATGGGTTGCGCCGTGGGTTGCGCCAGAGGTTGCGTCATCCATTGGTTGCGCCGTGTGTTGTGCGCTCATCGGCTGCGCAATAGGTTGCGCCATCCATGGGTTGCTCCATGGGTTGTGCCATAGGTCGCGCCATGGGTTGCGCCATGGGTTGCACCTTAATTTGCGCCATGAGTTGTGCCCTCGGCTGCCGAACATGAAACGGCCAGACGTTAGTTGCACCATAGGCTGCGCCATCGTATGCCGAAAAAACTGCCTTCTATTGGATGCACCATAGGCTGCACACTCGGCGGTCGAACAACAACTGCCAGCAACTATTTGTGTAATAGATTGCGTTCCTGCAAGTCGTGCATCCAACAATTTGCTTTTGGCTGCGCATTGTTTTGCGCCCTCATCTGCCGATTCGCTACCGTGCCTCTGGGCACGGAGTTGGCGTGTCCTCAGGTCCTTGGCCGAATCCTCCAAGCCTCAATCCTCACTCCTGAGGAGTCCTGAAGGGGCCTGGACCCCAAATTCCGAACATTCGCAGGGCTTGCCAGGTGCCCCCTGGGCTCCGAGAAATGGAAGCGTGTGACTTGTTCGGACCCAAGAAGGCCACAGTACGGGCCAAGAGGGCCCCAAGACGCCCCGAAGGCGGCCCAAGAGGGCTCCGAGTCGTCGAAAGATCGGCCCAAGACGCCTAAGGTGGCCCCCAGACGGCCCAGCCAGCAGGCGTCCAAGACAAGGAGGCCTCCGAGAGGCCTCCCAAGATGCAAAATCATTGATTTTCCGTTGGTTTTTGAACGAGTGGGGCGATCTCGACTTCTCGGCTTTCCGACGTTCCAAGCCGGCCCAAGAGACCCCCAAGACCACCCCAAAACGGCCCAAGAGGCCTCCGAAAGGGCCCCAAGACAGCCGAAGAGCGTCCCAAGACGGCCCAAGAGGCGCCCAAGACGGCCCAAGAGGTCCCCAAGACGGCCCCAAAAGGGGCCCCAGAGAGGGAACACGAACCGAAAATCCGAGCCTTCTGCATCAAGAGGCCCCCAGGAGGCCCCAAGAGGCGCCCAGGAGGCCCCAAGAGGCGCCCAGGAGGCCCCCAGGAGGCCCCCCAAGAGGCCCGAAGAGGCCCCAAGCGGCCCAAAAGAGGCGCCAAAGAAGCCCCCACGAAGCACCCAAACTGCCTCCAACAGGCCCCAGAGAGGCCTCGCACGAGATCCCAACGAAAATGCAATAGGCTTCATACCCACATCCCAGGCACGGTGGCGGGATGGGCCGACGGCCATCAGATTCACCACCCCCTGTTGGCTTGCCACAGGGGTGCCTGGCATGCTGAACTCTATACGGCTTGTTTGGGATGTTTGTTGGAAACATATATATATATAACAAAAAAAAAAAAAAAAAAAAAAAAAAAAAAAAAAAAAAAAAAAAAAAAAAAAAAAAAAAAAACGCCTGGGGTTTCGGCCCAGCGCGCCGCGCCGGCCACCCGGAAGGGACCGCAAAGCACCTTAACGTCCGGAAACAATCCCCCGAGACCGCTCAAGATGGCCTTCAAGAGGGCAAGATGGCCTCCAAGTTCGCCCAAGTAGGTCCAAGATGGCCTCCAAGATGGCCCAAGAGAGTCCAAGCTACCTCCAAGTCCATCCAAGAAGCCTCCAAGACGGACCAAGACGGCCCAAGAGGCCCCCAAGAGACCTCCAAGACAGCCCAAGAGGCCTGCAAGAGGTCCTCCAGAAGGGCCCGAAGAGGCCAAAATCACTGATTTGCGCTAAGTATCTCTGCCCGCAGGCACCTCCAAGGTCCCTTTCCCGAGCAGTTCGCACCCTCCGACGGCCCGAGACGGTGCAGGAGCTCCCAAATATCGCCCCAAGATCGCCCAAGAGGCCTCCAAGATGGCCCCAGAACAGCCCAAGAGGCCCCCAAGACGGCCCCAAGAGGGCCCCAAGACGGCCCAAGAGGCCTCCAAGACTCCCAAGATGGCCTCCAAGACGGCCCTGGAGCACCCCAAGAGGGCCCAGAGGCCCCCAAGACGACTTCCGACAGCGTCAGAAGGGAAAGGAACTACCTAAGACGGGCAAAGAGGCCACCGAGAAGCCCAAAAAGGCCCCCAAGACGCCCAAGGAGGCCCCCAAGATGCCTCCAAGAGGTTCCCAGGAAGCTCCCAGGAGGCCCCAAGAGAGCCCGCGGAGGCTCCCAAGATGCCCCCCCTCCTCCTCCTCATCCTCCTCATTCTCCTCCTCCTCCTCCTGATCTTCCCCGCCATCCTCCCCCAAGTGTTCCCCGAAGGTTTCCACAACGGCTGGGGGAACACATGGACCGAGAGCTTGGCAGAGCTCTTGCCACAGTACTCGGCCACATGGGCCATTCCAAAAGGCAGGGGGCGGCGGTGATTCGCCGTAGGCGTCTTCGATAATGAAACGCCTGCTAGTGGTTGCGCCATGGGTTGCGCACTCGGCTGCCAAACAGAAAATGCCATGCTATTGGCTGCGCTATTATTTGCGCCCTCGGCTGCCGAACATCAAACGGCCTGTCGTTGACTGCTTCATAGGGGGCGACCTTGTTTGCAGAAAATTAAACTAGATCACTGCACGCTAAGTGGGATACGCAAAAAATGAGACACTGATCGCTGGATTGGCAGGTGGTGACACGCGAAACGCTTAGAATACTCACCACAAACGACATTGCCCCCAGCCGCGCCGTGCCGTCGAGTGGCGATGCGGAAACCAAAAGAAGAAATTCAATCCAAAATCCGAATCCAGAATCCAAAATTCCGGATTCCGGAATCCGTGCTCCAATTCCAAATTTCGTGTTCGGATTCCCGATCGGACCTCCCGGCTGGAGAGTCCGACCTGCCTTGACAATATAGAGATTGCTGTATAACGTTCGCTTGTGCATCAAGAGCGTCCAAAAAAGCCCACGAGGCCTCGAAGACAGTCCCAAGCGGCTCCAAGAGACAGCCACGAAGGGGCCCATATTTCTCCAAGACGCCTCCAAGACGCCCCCCCAAAGAGGGCCTACGGGGCCTGTTGTCCACAACACAGGCACAATGGCAGGATGGGCCGACTGCGGGAGACAATTCTGAGTCTTCTGCAGAGGCGAGGGGGCACCCGAACAAAAAGCTGTCCTGGATTCCTATGAGATATCGAAACTTGGTGAGACACTGTGAAATGCAGAAGGAGCAAGCATGCAATTGGGATGAATGCTAAAGCATAAGCTGCACGATTAAGTGATGGCGATGCGTGCAAAATGGTCGAGAACTGTGATTTCCGCTATACCAACTCAAAGGATCGCGTGACAACTTTCGCGAAATGGGCAATGTTCAAGCGTGCGGTTCCTCCTGGGCATGGTCCACATTGAAAACTCGGGCCGTCCTGACTCGTACAGTAGCCGCCGTGAGCAACCCCCAAATGCGCTATGAATTCAGCTGCACAGTCGAACAAAGAACAAGAGAAAGAGAGAGGCAGAGACAAAGACAGAGACAGAAACAGAAAGAAACACAAAAATGGAAAAAAACAAAAACAAACAAAAAAAAAGAGAGAGAGAGAGGGGGATGTAACCTGAGAGGCGATCCCGACCGGGTAATGCTGCAGATAGCCACTGGACTGAGACTCCGCGCCTGCAACCCCTGTCACAACCCGTGATAGTTTCAGCAGATGCGAAGCTCGATCACTGAGTCCACCTCATTGTGCAATGATGTCGAAAGCACTTGACGCCCAGACATCTACATACACATCTACATATTAATAAAACGATGTAGTACTCATGATAGTGTTAATACCACTATTAGTATTGGTAATACTATGAGTAGTAGCAGTATTACGACTAGTATCAGCAGTGTTACTAGTAGTAGCAGCAGTAGCATGATTGCTGGTAATAACAATAATACGAATATTAGTCGTGCAAATATGGCAACAATAATTGTTAGTTGTCGTAATAGTAAACAGAATACTCATATTACTAGTTGTGTAACTAATACTATGACTGCTATGTTTACTCAGATGGGTAATTGTAATAGTCGGAGTAGTAGTAGTAGTAGTAGTAGTAGTAGTAAGAGTAATTGAAATAATAGCCGCAGCAGTAGTATCAGTAGTCGTAGTAGTAGTAGTAGTAGTCGTCGTCGTAGTAGTAGTAGTGGTAGTAGTAGTAGTAGTAGCAGCAGCAGTAGTAGTAGCAGTATAGTAAATACTAATATGCGGACAGCGCTGATAAACATACGATTAAGAATATCAAAAAAAAAAATAACAATAATGATAGTCTTACTTGTATTATTAGTCGTAGCGGTGCTACTATTGCTATTATTATGAGCCCCCTTGCGGGGCCATCAGGCTGCGAGGATTAGGCTTGCTGCTCCCTGCTCCAGTTCCAGTTCCCAGTATCCATTGTGATAGTTCTACGTACTGCTTCCTACTAAACATGTTGGAATCCGCGAGAGGGAAGGAAGCCGAATTGCAGCCTGGTCAGCGTCCCCCATGGGTTGCCAGAATTCCTGGGAGAGCGCGGGACACATAAAAATACACGGAATTCGCCCCCCGAGGCCATAAGCCCTTGCAAAACACTCCATAGTCGCGTTCCCGAAGCCATAAACCCTCGTAAATTAAGCTATTTCCGCGCACCCGAAATCCAAATCGATTTTAAAGTATATATCATTCGCGCCCCCGAGGCCACGAACCCTCGTAAATCATTCCGTATATGCATCACCGAGGCCATCATCCCTTGTAAATTACCCCATATTCGCGTCCCGAGGCCACAAGCCCAAATAAGTCATACAATACAATATTCCCGAGGCCAGTATGTCCGTAAGGTACGCAATCTCCGCGTCCCCGAAAGCACAAGCCCTCGTAAATTACACTAGTCGCGCCCCCGTTTAGCAATTAGGCAATATGTTCGTCGTCGAAGGCATAAGCCCTCCTACATTACACGATGTTCGCGCCCACGAGGCCACGATCCCTCGTGACTTGCGGAGTCATTGCGTCCCTGACGCCACGATCCTTTCTAAATTACAACACGTTCGCAACTCCGAGGCCACGACCTCTCGTACATTACGCAACTTTCGCGCCCCCGAGGTTAATTGCTACACAACATGCGCGCTCCACGCTTCACGTGAGAGGCCACACTCTGTTGAAGATTACAACGGTTTGGCACTTCCGAGGTTGCTCTTTCTCGAAAACTAAAGAATCGCGCCCCCAGCAAATCTTATAGAGAGGGGGCCGGCGGCAGGGGGCGAAGCCCTTACGGATAGCACGATTAGCATTACTGATACCAATACGCTGCGCTGCTGTTGCTGCCTTATTGTTCGGATGAGCACTGGCACTAGAAGAGTAGTACCATTACTAATACTATTAGTAGCCTTTTCATGATTGTCAATATCAATATTACAAGTATTACGAGTATGATGCTTAGTAGAAATAATTGATGTTCTTAGTCAGCTCAGTGTCCTTCGTCTTCTTATTATGATTAGCGATGGTCGTAGTATAATGCATAATCTTACGCTTACATTTCGTATTAAGAGTAGTATGCGTTATTACTGCTATTAGCCTTGTTATTACCATTGCTAGTCGCATTAATTGTCGGTATACTTGTATTCGTCTTGTTCGTTCTTATGGTAGTCATATTGGTGTTCATGATGTTATGCGTCGTCTGCTTCGTTATCTTACCCTTATAATTCGCAATACTTGTATTATTGATAGTAGTAGTATACTTGTTCAGTATGCGTGTTATTGTTAGCCTTAAGTTTACTGGTCATCGCATTACTACTCTTAATAGTAGTAGTAGTAGTAGTAGTAGTAGTAGTAGTAGTAGTAGTAGTAGTAGTAGTAGTACTACTACTACTAGTAGTAGTAATAATAGTAGTAGTAGTAGTCGAAGAAGAAGAAGTAGTAGTATTGTGATTTACATTCGTAGTATTGGTCTTAACCATAGTATTTGTACTACTAGTAACAGTATTACTTTCGATAGAAAATGATCAGTAGTACTAGTATTCGTCCTTCTCCTCCTCTGCCTCCTCCTTCTCCTCCTCCTCCGCCTCCTCCCCCTCATCCCCCTCCTCCTCCTCCTCCTCCTCGTCCTCCAGCTCCCGCGGGGAGGGGCGATGCCGACCGAGGCCCGGACGGTGGCGCAGTGGCAGCGCCGCCATCTCGTCGCAGAAGGCCGCCAGGCTCGGCACCTAATGGGATCGGGAGGGGAGGGAGGGACCGCTGTGCCTTCGTTGTACGAGCATGCGCCGAAACCCTTGGCTGATTACTTGGACGTCGACTGCCTTGTGCATGCAGCGACTCTTCCAAATTCTTCATTCCTGTTTCTCGGGATTACATCGCGGAGGCCAAACACCCCAGCACAGCAACTAAACAGCGGATATGATGATGCATGGCGAGGCACCCCCAGGTACGACCCCTGGCACATCCCCTGGCGCGTCCCCTGGCATGTCCATTGGCACGTTCCCAGACGCGTCTCCAGACACTTCCCCTGACACATCCACTAGCTGACGGACGGGTCCGCTGGCACGTCCCAACGCGTGTCCCGAGGAGACCTCCTCCTCCTCCTCCTCCTCCTCATCATCATCATCATCATCATCAATCAATCAATCAATCAATCAATCAATCAATCAATCAATCAATCAATCAATCAATCAATATCATCATCATCATCAGCATCATCAGCATCATCAGCATCATCATCATCATCATCCTCATCATCATCATCATCATCATCATCATCATCATCATCATCATCATCATCATCATCATCATCATCATCATCCTTTTCCTGCTCCTGCCTTGTCCTGCTCCTGTTCCTGCCTCCTGCCTCCTGTCTCCTCCGTCCTCCCTCCTCCGTCCTTCCTCATCCCTCCTCCCTCACTCCTACCTCCCTCCCTCCCTCCTTCCCTCCTCATCCTCCTCTTCCTCATCCTCCTCCTCCTCCTCCTCCTCCTCCTCCTCCTCTCCTCCTCCTCCTCCTCCTCCTCCTCCTCCTCCTCTCCTCCTCTCCCTCTCCTCCTTCTCCGCCTCCTCCTCCTCCTCATTCCTCCCTCCTCCTCTTCCTCCTCCTTCTCCTCCCCTCCTTCCACCTTCCTCCTTCCTCCTTCCTTTTTCCTCGTTCTTCCTTCCTTCTCCTCCATCCTCATTCCTCCTTCCTCCTTCCTCCTTCCTCCTTCCTCCCTCCTCCGCCTCCGTCCTCCTTCCCCCTTCCTCCTTCCTCCTTCCTCCTCTTCCTCCTCCTCTTCCTCCTCCTCCACCTCCTCCTCCTACAGTATAGGGCACGACGGCAAAGGGCGCGCAGAGGCGCGAGGTGGTCGGAGGGGCCAGGGGGGCGAGTGCTAGGGCGACGAAATCTATACGTGTCCACTGCTCTCTGGCTGCTGGGACATCCTGAACCCAGCAGCGGTGTATAAGTTACGCCACGCCCTCCTGGTTTCGCCAGGAGGACGCATACACAGCTCCTGGGTTCCGGATGGGCCTGGCGAGGGAGCAGTGGATGCGTATAGATTTCGTCGCCCGAAGGGCGCCATACTCTGACCATCCCGCTGCGCTGCTCCCGCCCGGCTGCCGCCCGCTGCGGCGGCGGCGGCCTCGCCCCGGTCCGCCCGGTTGACCAGCGCCAGGTAGGACCGTTCCGCCGGGCTCTCGGGCGGGAGGTTGAACTCCTGGGGCCATCTCTCTTGGCGTGTCAGGTAGGCCTCCCAGATGGGGTCCAAGTAGATGGGGTCAGAGAATCGCACCACATCGCCAATGCATCGCCGATGCATCGGCGATGCATCGGCGATGCACCAGTGACGCCGGCGATGCATCGGCGCCGTCGGCGTGGAGAAAATTGGGCTCCGCATCGAGACGCATGGCCGAAGCATCGGCGATGCATCGGCGATGTGGCGCGATACTCCGACCAATCTACTCCGACCCCATCTGGTAGGCCTAGAGTGTTCGGGGGGCCGCCGAGGCCCTTTCGGAAACCACATGAGCTGTCTGTGGGACCATGCTGTGCAGAGAGGTGGGGGCTCGTAAGACGGCGCAGCACGCCTGAGGACCCCAAGGACTTTAGGCTCTTCCAGTGCTCACACACACACACACACACCGCAGACTCCCCGGGGCGTCCTGAAGCCGCATTTGCGCCACCTCTTGGGCCGAGGGCGGTGACCACCGTTCAACCCATTCTAAAAAGCCTCCCTGCTTTCTCCGACGGTCGCCCCATTCGCGGCGCCCCCTCGTGTGCGCGCCGCCGGCATGCTCTGTGTTCCTGTAGCAGGGGAGCGAAGTCTCACCCAAGGAGGCCGAGCAGTTGGCATCAACACCGCTCGAATGCTGGGGGGCGCCTCCACTGCGGCAAGAGGGCCCTCGACCACGGTGACGGTGGCGATGTTTCGGCCGCGTGGGTGGAATCCGCACTGGCACCACCGGCGGAGGAGGGGGAGGCGGAGGGGGAGGAAGAGGAGGAGGAGGAGGAGGAGGAGGAGGCGGGGGAGGAGGAGGAGGAGGAGGAGGAGGAGGAGGAGGAGGAGGAGGAGGAGGAGGAGGAGGAGGGGGAGCGAGGAGGAGAGGGAGGGGGAGGGGGAGGAGGAGGAGGAGGAGAAGAAGGAGAATGAGAAGGAGGAGAAGGAGGAGCAGGCCCACAGCACCTGGCGTCGCCGCGTGCACCTGACAAAATCGGCAGATGCGGCGACGGCGGTGACTGCGAGACGACCAGCGGCTCGCCGGTGGCCTGTGACAACATCAGCGGCGAGGGGCGGCCAGCGGCCCATGGCAGCCGCGGCCCCGCGCCCCGGCCGCGGCAGCTCCTTGCCGTAGCCCAGGCCCGCCGTGTGGGTCAGGAGGCGCCGCAGCGTCATGCCGTCGCCCGCCGGGAGGTCCTCGTCGTCGTCCGTCGTGCAGCGCCGTCCGTCGCCGTCCGTCCGTCGTCGTCTCCAGGCCCTCCACGGGCCAGTGGCGGGCTTCGGGACCCAGGCGCGCGCGCGGGAGGGCGCTGCTTATCCAGCCGCACCGATCCTGGCCAGGCCGAGCCTGGGCCAGCTGTGAGTTCTGTATCATCATCATCATCATCATCATCATCATCATCATCATCATCATCATCATCATCATCATCATCATCATCATCATCATCATCAACATCACCATCACCATCATCATCCTCATCCTCATCCTCATCCTCATCCTCATCCTCATCCTCATCCTCATCCTCATCCTCATCCTCATCCTCATCCTCATCCTCATCCTCATCCTCATCCTCATCCTCATCCTCATCCTCATCCTCATCCTCATCCTCATCCTCATCCTCATCCTCACCCTCATCCTCATCCTCATCCTCATCCTCATCCTCATCCTCATCATCATCATCAACATCATCATCATCATCATCATCATCATCATCCTCATCCTCATCCTCATCCTCATCCTCATCATCATCATCATCATCATCATCAACATCACCATCATCATCAGCAGCCGCAACAGTAGCAGCATCAGCATCAGCATCAACATTTAAAAATAGTAACAGCTTTAACATAAAAATGAAAGTAGTAATACTAGTACGAATGCAACTAACAATAATAAGAAAAAACGTAAACAGAATGTCAGTGAAAAGAACGAATGATAAAACACTAAAAACTAGTAGTAACCAGACTCATGATAATATCATCATCAACAGCAGCATCATCATCACCATCATCAGCATCATCACCACAATCACCATCCCCATCATCATCACCATCATCATCATCATCAGCAGCATCGTCATCATCATCGTCATCGTCAGCATCAACATCAGCATCGTCATCATCATCATCATCGTCGTCATCATCATCACCATCCATCATCATCATCATCAGCATCATCATCATCATCATCATCATCATCAGCATCAGCATCAGCATCAGCATCATCATCATCAGCATCATCATCATAATCATCATCAGCAGCATCAGTATCACCATGAACAACATCATCGTCCCCATCGCCAACGATAATAATAACAACAACAACAACAACATCATCATCATCATCAGCACCATCACCCTCATCAGCATCACCATCGTCATCATCATCACCACCACCACCATCACCACCATCATCATCATCAGTATCATCATCATCATCATCATCATCATCATCATCATCATCATCATCATCATCACCAGCATCAGCATCATCATCATCGTCATCAGCATCATCATCAGCATCATTGCCATCACCAGCAGCAGCAGCATCACCGTCATCATCACTAGCATCATCATCAGCATCAGTCGCAGAATCGGCATCATCAGCCTCAGCATCAGCATCATCAGCAGCATTATCATAAGCATCATCACTATCATCATCATCGTCATCATCAGCGTCGTCATCATCAGCAGCAGCATCAGCATCAGCATCATCACTGACAGCATCAGCATCATCATCATCAGCAGCATCAGCATCACCACCACCACCACCACCATCATCATCATCATCATCATCGTCGTCGTCGTCGTCATCGTCGTCATCAGCATCACCAAGATCATCAGCATGGTCATCATCATCAGCATCAGCATCATCATCGTCATCAGCATCGGTATCATGATCATCATCATCAGCCTCGTCATCATCTTGTCGTCATCAGCATCAGCATCAGCATCAGCATCATCATCAGCAGCATCAGCATTATCATCATCACTATCGCCATCACCATCACCAGCACGATCTCCATCATCATCAGCATCATCACCCTCATCAGCATCATCATCACCAAAACCACCAGCATTATCCCATTCATCATCATCATCATCATCATCATCATCATCATCATCATCATTATCAGCAACATCATCATCATCATCATCATCATCATCATCATCATCATCATCATCATCATCAGCGTCATCATCATTATCATCATCATCGTCATCATCATCATCATCATCATCATCATCATCATCATCATCATCATGATCATCATCATCATCATCATCATCCTGCTCCTCCTCCTCCCTCACCCTCCTCCTGCTCATCCTCATCCTCCTCCTCCTCCTCCTCCCTCCTCCCTCCCCCTCCCCCTCCCCCTCCCGTCCTCCTCCTCTTCCTCCTCCTCCTCCTCCTCCTCTATCTCCTCCTCCTCCTCCTCCCCCCCCTCCTCCTGCTGCTCCCTAGAGACTGAGTGAAACTCCTCTTAAACCAGCTCTCCCTCCTGCTGTTGCTGTTGCTCCTCCTTCTCCCCCCTCGAGTCTGGTTCTGGTCCTGGGGAGAGGGTGCGCTGTTCTCTTCGCTGGCCGCGACCCTGGCGTCCGCGAACGACGGGATGAAATTGCGTACCTCGTCCTCCAGGCTGCACTGGCCCCTGTCCACAAGGACCTGCGGGACCGACCGAATGCATACGCCACAAAGCATGCGCGACCTGATGCTCGAAGAGGGCGCGCTCCAGCCACTTTCCCGCGCAGTCTCGTGGAAGCGTTGAGCCTTCCTGCCATTACCCTGCGCGCATGTCCGTGCATGGACTACTGTGTACCCGACAGTATTGCTGGCCCTGAGCCGTGCCACCAGCGCAAGGGCCCAAGGAGGCTGTTGGCCGTCGGAGGCCGCCTTGGGGCCCTCCTGGTGCGCTTTAGGGCCGTCTTGGAGGCCTCAGGGGCCATCTTGGGGCCCTCTTGTTCTTCCGGAGCAGCATCGTGTTGCCGAAATGTGGATCGGGAAGATGGCTGGCCGAGCGTTAGACAAGCTACGACCTGCTATCGCTTCAAAGCTGTTGGCAAAACGTCGCAGGCATAACTGTGACAACGTCAAGATAAAAGTTCAATGCAGCGCCTGGGCCAACGACGGTGCAAATAATGATCTCCGCGAATGGGGGCGAGGGGCTCCCCGGGCGTATGTCGAGCGCCACGTGCCTTGTATACTGACACTGTCGTATCAGCGCGCCGCACCAGAGGACCCAAGGCTGGCCTGCGCCCTCGCAAAAGGTTCGAAGCTGCTGGGGATCGATACCCACAACAGATGGCAGGTGAGACTCATGACCTCAGAAAATGAGGGGCCAACAACTGCCTCCTGCTCCGCTGTGGACACCGCCGCGCGAAGGCCCAAAAACCTCCATGAGTTCATTGCCGCGGCAGATGTCGGGCAAGCTGGCTGGTGGTTGCTGGGCCTATAAGCTGCGGCGGCCGTCCACACGGCCCGCACCGCGCAAAACACGGACAGGGTCTGAACGAATGATGCACAAATTAGACCTTGCAACCAGGTAACAGAAAAAGACGCACAAGAGACGGAAGCCAAGTCTGACAGCTCTGGACGTTGTGGTTGGACGGCGACTCCCGCTGCAGCAACTGAGCCCCTTAGACCATGCGCATGATCGCCTGGATCCACCGACAGTGGAGGAGCGACGCCTCCTACTCTAGACTTACCTCTGCGAGCGAAGCGGTCCTTTGACTCGCCTGCAAGAGAGAAATGCCACGAGCTCTCGGGGGTCGCCGCCTACGAGTGATCATCTTCTCCCAACAGTCCTCGGATGGCACACCCCGCCTTGGAGAGGTTTGACGAAGACGTTGAGGTAGCGGGTGCCCTGCAGAGTGCGTCCGTGCTTGGCCTTCACGCCCACCCACCCCGAAGCCCATCAACACGGGCCTCGTGCCGTCGGCGTCGCGCGCGCTGCAGCGCAGTCCGCCCTTCTGCGTCTCCTGGGACCACTCCCCCGTGATGTTGAGGCTCCGGAGGTACGTGTCCGCGCACGACGAGCTGCCGTGGTGCGCCTCCGCCTCAACGAGCAGCAGCACGCGCTGGACGGCCGCCTTCCCTGGGACCTCGAGCAAAGCGTCGGCGGCGAGCCCCCAGGGAAGCGATAAGGGGCGGGCCTTTTTCAGAAGGCTCGGAAGTCCCTGGGCCTTCTGAGAAATGTTCGATAACTTCTCCGAAAACACCGAACATTTTTTAGAAGGAGCGAAGGTTTCTGAGAAGTTCCGCCGCCTTCTGAGAAGGCCCTCTCCATCTCATGTCCCCCCGTTCGCCGCCGAAAAGTAGGCCCCGCCCGCCGGGAGGCAGCGGTGGGTGTCGATTTCTCGCCGCCGCCGCTGCGATCACACGTACGTGCCCCAGCACCATCGGTGCCCGCCATCGGCCTCGCAGCCAAGCTCGCGCAGGCGCCCGCCAGCGCGAAGCTCCGCCCAGACCGCTGTGGGCCCATCGCACTCGGGGCTCGGGCAGCCCACGTCGTCCATGATCAGAGCTCGCCGCCAAAAGTGTGCCAGCGGGGCTGCATCGGGTCGAACCGGTCGCCGTGGGCGTTCTGCAGGTGCGGGTCTCCGACGGCGGAGCCGGCCGACGCACGGGGTGGCATCGTCACGGCCGTGCGGAGGACGTCAGCGGAACCCGCCCGGGTCTTCACGTCCTGCAGACGTTCGTCAACCCATGGACACGAGTCCTGAAACTCATGCACGCCGGTCCGAAGAAGTGGGTTGAGACATGAAGTGGGAAGGCGTTGGGAACAGATTGGGTTTCCACCCGCCCCCTGAAGAGGAGGCAAGAAGGATAACCGCTCAACTCTTGAAGTAGGAAAACGCCTTAAAAATTAGGATTTGGGCATACAAAAATGCCTACTTTCAACGATTCAACGACCGGTTTGTATCCCAGTGGGCTGATTGTTGATTGGGCAGCTGGAAGAGCACCGAGCGGGATCGGCGTGCAGGGAGCGCGAGCGGGATGGCGCTGGGAATATTCGCAGAAGCGTCGACGATGCTCGCGAACGTGGCCGAGCCCTGCGCAAGACCACCGCTGTTTTTGCCGATCCACACGCCTCGAACCAAGAGGACGTATGCCAATAGTAGAAAACCAGATTCCGGGCGCACGATGGTGGAATCCAACCAAAAACTCAGCTGAAGGTCTCTGTCAGATGGTTGAGTTGCCAGGCCGGCGCTGTACACACTACAAATGGCAACGTACGTGTCGCGGCTGAACGGATATTTTTTTAGTCAGCGGCCGCGGGCGAGCGCGCCGGCGGCGAGTCCAGTCGAAGCCGGCGCCTAAGGCGACGGAGGGAGGCCACACCTACAGTGACAAACCGAACCCTCACGCAGCAGCCCAGCGGCGGACCGGCGGGTGGGGGGACAGCTGAAACGGAGTCGAACTGCCAGCGCGCAAGTATGCAAAGCGTCGGACACCAGGGAGTCGGGACACACGACGACCTGGGCCTGAAGCCGAAATTAATGTAAGGACGCAACCCCGGACAACTGCGTGAGTACCAGGGTGGCCCGAAGGACCGTCGGCCAAAGAATTAAAGCCAGGAGGCGAAAGCGTTGGCAGGCTGCAAATCCCAGGGTGGCCGTAGCCGCATAGTCCCGACGCAGCAGAACGCACGAGTGCGGGAAGCAGCGGAGCTGCGACGCAGCCAAAATGGCGCGGGTCACCACGAACCAGTGCGTGAAGTGGCGCCAGGTTGACCCACCACGGGTCCTGAACAGGGCCACGAGTTCGACGCCAGCACACCAAGTGGGCGACGGGCGGGCGAGAGCACCACAAGGAAGACCCAAGCCTGAGCCCAGGGAACCGGCCACACGTGGTGGGGGCGCACGGGTCAGAGCGGTGCCGAAGGCGTCCGCCAGCCCCGTATGGGGAAGGAGCAACCACGATTTGAGCGGCAAAGCGAAGGCCGATGCGGTGGGGGGACGACACCACCGACAGACGAAGAGGCCAGAGGCCAGGCCGAGCGGGGGGGGACACCCCGACCCGGCGGGCCGCCCGGGCCTGAACGGATGCGCGAAAGCACATAATTGCACGTTTAAGTAGTCTGAGTTTTCCCATGCGTCCACGGTGCAATCCAACACGATACCCCAACTCCAAGGTCCGCCGCACAGTACCGCCCAATACATGTCTAGGTCTGAACTCTCGTCGACTGCGTGCACCTCGGCATCAGCCCAGCGGAATTGGCTTTCGAGTCTCAAAAGGCTCTCATCCTGATCGTCATCATGATTATCAGCATCAGCACGGCCCCCATCACCCATCACCATCATCATAATCATCAGCAGCAGCAGTAGCAGCAGCAGCAGCACCAGCACCAGCAGCAGGATCATCATCAGCAGCAGCAGCATCATCAGCATCCGCATCCGCATCAGCATCACCATCAACCTCATTATCATCACAATCATCATCTTCCTCATCAACATCATCGTCATCGACATCGGCATCGGTATCTTCGTCGTAGTGATCGGCATCGTCATCATAATCGTCGTCATCATCATCATCAGCAGCAGCATCATCAGGACAACCATCAGTATCAGTATCAATACCAGCATCACCATCGTCATCAGCATCATCAGCACCATATGTTTCATCACCAGCAGCAGCATTAACATCATCATCTTCATCATATTTAACATCATCATCGTCATCGTCTCATCATCATCCCCATCATCACCACCACCACCACCATCCTCATCATCACCATCACCACCACCATCACCATCAGCAGCAGCATAATCATATGTATCTGAATCGTCGTCTTCGTCATCACCATCATCACCATCATCATCAGCAGCAGCATCATCGGCGACATCAGCAGCAGCATCAGCAGCAGCAGCGTCACCATACTCAGCGGGTTGAGGGCGGCGCGACCATCAGCCCAGTGGCGACGAGCGTCTTGCTCATGCAATACAGCCGCACGATGCTATCAGTGCGGAAGGGCGTCCCTCTCTCCAGGTCCGCGTGGCCTGGCAAAGGAGGAAGAGGAGGAGGAGGAGGAGGAGTAGCAGGAGGAGCTGGAGCAGGTCGTCGTCGTCATCGTCGTCCTCGCCCCCGTCCTCGTTGTCCTCGTCGGCCTCGTCCTCGTCCTGCTCCTGTGCTACTCGAGGAAGGGATCTCGACGCACTTCACCCTCTTGGGACTTCGGAGGCTAGCAGGCGCGCTGGCTGCTTTCGTTGGCCGCTCCTCCTCCTCCCGATAGCAAGCACGAGGACCAGAAGTCAAGGACAGCTCCTGGAGTGCAACACCGGCATCAGTAGGGCAGGTCGGGGCGGCCGTGCGCCCTCTGGCTCTCGGACCGGCGCAGCGGATCGAGAGCCGCTGGCTGGTCCCTACGCCCCCACCCGACGACCCCACTGCCAAGGGGCCCTGGGACACACAAACAAATACACACAAATAACAGGATTCCCCATATTTCCCCATATTTTCTGGGCTCTTGTCTTCCCCCCCACTTCCCATATTTTCCTATATTTTCCTGGGAGTCGACGATTTATTGTGCTTGTTCTCCTCCTGGCCCACGGAGCGTTCGAGGGCCGCGCCCTGGATGGCGCCAGCGCGCCAGACACCGCCCCAGCCGGCGCCTGGCACCGCCCCAGCCCCTCGCCGCCCAAACCCCACGGGTGCACGAGACACCACTCGGGGGCGGCCAAGAGGAGGGCGTCCAAGAGGGGGGGGGCACAGGTCGTGGCCGGCGGCACGTGCGCGACCCGGGGGGTGGAGGGGCAGGGGACGCACGGAGATGAGACGAGGCGAGACGAAATCTGGGGAGATGTCGTGGCCCACGCCACGACATTCCCCCCCCCCCTAGTCATCCCCCCCCCTCTTGGCCGCCCCCGAGCCGCATCGCACCTCCCGCGTGCCTTTCTGCTGCCGCTCGTCGCCTGGCGCCCTCCGCGCCGCGAGGCCCGCTCGCGCCGAGCCGCGCCCGTGCGGGCGGCGGTGGCGTGGATGAGCGCGCGGCGCCCTCGCCTGGCCGAGCCGCCGCGGCCGCCCAGTGCCGCGGCCGCGCGGGTGTCGCGCGGCGTCTCGCCCGCTCGTCGGTGAGGGGCCGCGTGCTCATGGCTGGGTTTGCTGTGGAAGGTTCCTTGCGGGCTGTCCTCCACTCTGCTGCGCGCCAGAATGGGATGCGCAGAGACATACGAACACTAGACGTCCTTCTTGGAGGCGCGCGTCCGACCGGAACATACAGTACACCCACCGTGCAGCAGATCGTTTCCCGAGCGGCGTGGCCAGAGAGCGCCCGACACGACGCATGTACTACAAGATTTCTCGGTGCGCGCATCGCCCCTGGGGGGGGAGACGCACACATGGTAAAAATATGTTAGGGGGACGCCGAAAGAGCGCTCCATGAGCCCTCCGAGGGGACCGCAAACGTCCGAAAACCTCCTCGAGTAAAGAGGCCCTGGGACACACAAACAAATAGACACAAGTAACAGGATTCCCCATATTTTTCCCATGTTTTCTGGGTGTTTGTCTTCCCCCCCACACTTCCCATATTTTCCCATATTCTCTGGGGAATCGACGATGAATTGTATCTGAGTGCTTTTTTCCCTACCGAGGCTCTGCCTAGAAGGGTTCGTACTCGGTGAGTTTAAAGGGCCGGGCAATGTTCCACGCCCCGGGCGGTTCCCCCGGCATCCGCTCCGCGGTTCCCCCAGTGACGTTCCCTTAGCTTAGCGTTGCTTATCTCATATTGCTTAGCCTAGCTTAACTTAGCTTAGCTTAGCTTAGTTTAGCTTAGCTTAGCTTAGCTTGGCTTAGCTTGGCTTAGCTTAGCTTAGTTTAGCCTAGCCTAGCTTAGCTTAGCTTAGCTTAGCTTAGCATAACTTAGCTTACATTAGCTTAGCTTAGCGCAGCGCAGCATAGCGCAGCGCAGCATTAGCACAGCATAGCACAGCATAGCAGTGCATAGCCAAGCATAGCATAGCATAGCATAGCATAGCTCAGTATAGCATAGCATAGCTCAGCATAGCGTAGCATACTACAGCATAACATAGCATACAAAACCAATGCGAAAGTGTAGATGTAGGTGTAGGTGTAGATGTGGATGTAGGTGTAGATGCAGATGTAGATGTAGCTGTAGGTGTAGATGTAGGTGTAGATGTAGATGTAGATGTGAGTCTCGCTGTTGATGTTCATGTAGATGTAGATGCAGGTGCAGATGTTAATGTAGCTGTCGGTGTAGATGTAGATGTTGCTTTCCCAGATGCTCCAACTCCTAGGTAGGGTCGCACTGGGATAATCTCCTCCTGATCGAGCCTCGCTCCTGGAGCCTCGGTTGCCGAAGGAGCCGGCGACCCTCCAACCCTGAGACCCCACGACTTCTGGGGGGGCCTAGGAGGACCCCTGACCAGGATCACCTTGGGCCCAGGGTCGGTGTATACGCCCTCCTGCCTTGGGCAAGAAGGCATATACACCGATTCTGGGCCCAGGGTGATCCTGGCCAGGATCGGTGTTGGTGTATAGTTGGTGCCCTCCGAGGGCCAGCCCCCGGGGGGGCGGGAAGGCCTCGCCCCCGGGCCGGCGACGCACGGCCGAGAGATGGGCGAATGGGCCCCCGGCTGCGAGGCCGCACGCTCCTGGGCAGGCCGGGGGCTGTCGGGCCCGTGTCGGCGAGGAGTGGGCGGCCGGGGATCGATTGGACAACGAGCAACCGGCATACTCCAGATTTCGTAATAAAGGGAGGGGGGTCTCATTTCGGGGGGGGTCTCTTCCAGGCTATCTTGGAGGGCCTGGGGGGTCTGGGGACGATGTTTTGGAGGGTTCTCCCACGGGGGGGGGTCTGAAATGGCTTGTCTTGGAGGGTCCAGACCCCCTCCCTTTTATTACGAAATCTGGAGTAAACGTAAGCTTTTGGCGCTCCGAGCGGACTTCTTGGCTCTGCTTTGAGCCCCCCTTCCTTGCGCGCGGAGCCCCCCTCCCTTGCGCGCGGAGCGCGCAAGAGGCGGCGCCATAGCGGTCCAAGAGATCCAAGCGGAGCGCCAAAAGATTGTATTTATGTTGCTATGTTCTTCTTCGATCGATGCGTCCCCCGTGAGCCTATCCCCCCTGACACTGCATCGGCGACGTCGACGTCGAGAAATCGGGCTCCGCATCGAGCAGCATCGCCGATGTATCGGCGATGCGGCGCGATCCTCCGACTCCATCTACTCCGACCCCATCTGGGAGGCCTAGACCTGGCACTGCCCCCGATTCTGCCCTGGGGGACTTCCACGGAGCACCTGATCTGGTCCATCGTCGGTCCGCGGTCCACGCAGTCGTGGCTTCTGCGGCCGGCCTTGCGGCCGGCCTTGCGCGCCAGCTCGAGCAGCCGCTCGGGGGGCACGCAGCACGGCAGCACGTGTCCCAGTGTGCCCTGGGCCTGCCTGGGTGTAGCGGGCACGAAGTTCGGCGGCGATCCCAGGAGGGAAGTGAGAAGGGGCGGGCCTCCTCAGATTGCTCGGTGGTCCTCTGGCCTTCCGAGAAGTTTTCTGAGCCTTCCCCGAAGACACAGAAGAAAACTTCTCAGAAGGCTGGGGGGCTTCTGAGAAGTCCCGCCGCCTTCAGAGAGGGCATTCTCCTTCTCACTTCCCCCCCGTTCGCCGCCGAGAAGTAGGCCCCGCCCGCCGGGAGGCAGCGGTGGGTGTCGATTTCTCGCCGCCGCCGCTGCGATCACACGTACGTGCCCCAGCACCATCGGTGCCCGCTATCGGCCTCGCAGCCAAGCTCGCGCAGGCGCCCGCCAGCGCGAAGCTCCTCCCAAACCGCTGTGGGCCCATCGCACTCGGGGCTCGGGCAGCCCACGTCGTCCATGACCACCAGCGAGCGCCCGCGCTCGGCCAGGTGGGACATCCACAGCAGGTCGCTCTGCGCCTCTGCGCGCTCGTGGCCCCCGTCAACAAAGATGAGGTCACAGCGGGGCTCGCGCGGGCGTTCGCGCACGAACTCTGGCAGGGTCTCGTTCGATGGCCCGACCACGAGCCTGAAGCGGCCACTGCGAGGAAACGCGAGCCGCACCAGCTGGGCGCAGGCCGAAGTGTACGACATCGCACCAAGGTCGAAGGAGATCAAGCTAGCGGCTGGGGCACTGGCCAGGAAGGCGAAGGCCGAGTGGCCCGCGTTGAAACCCACCTCGCAGATGCGGCGCACCGTGGCGCCAGCTGCCTGACGCCCCAGCCACCACGCCTGCCCCAGCGTGGAGGACCCAATGGTGCGCGCGAGGCCGTCAGGGCCAGGCCTTAGGGCCCCAAATTTGAGGGCGCTCAGCGTCAGATGACCGAGCGCGATCACCAGGCGGTCCCCCGGCAGGGCCTCGGCGAGCCTCCGCAGCTGCGCCGCGGACGCCCGGACCCAGGGCGCCAGGCCGAGCCCAGCGCTGACGTTGCCAGCGGACAGCGGCGGCGGTGGCTCCGCGGCCGCGTGCGCCGCCAGGGACCGAAGGAGCGCCAGCTCGCTGAGCGCACGGGCCGCCGACAGCTCTCCGAGGCCCGGGGCGCCCGCCGCCGCCCGCAGCACCGCGGCCGCCTCCTCCAGCGCCAGCGCGCCCTCCGCCGCGCCGGCAGCGGGCGGCCGAGGCGGCGCCACGCTGGGCCGCCACAGGCCACGCGCGGCCGCGACGGCGCCGCCCAGCGCGCCGTAGTCCCCGCCCTCGCCGCTCGCCGCGGCCCCGGCTCGCCAGACCGCCGCCGCCGCCGCGGCGCGGCGCACGCCGAGGCCTCGGGCGTGCGCCCCCCCGCCACGGCGGCTCTCCATCGCCGCGGCCAGCACGGGCCCCGGCGGCGCCCGGCCAGAGCTGGACACCAGCCGCGGAGCTCGACGTCAACTCGACATCGGCCCCCGGAACCCCTCGGGGGCACCGCTCTCAAAGGGGCGTCTTGGACGGCGCCCAAACGCGGCGCCGAGCGGGGAGCCCCGTGGTGGCCAGAGGAGGCAGAAACGCGACGCTGCCAATGGGGAAGGGGCGAGGAGGCGAGGACCAGAAAGGAGCTCCATGAGGGGGCACGCCAAGTGTACCTGGAAAAGCGAACCAACCATGGATGATGATCAGAGGGCAATGCCGAGGCGTGGGAATCCCCCTGAAGGCACAGCAAAGTCCGCCGACCCCCTCTTGCGCGGTGTTGGAAGACGTGTGAGAGGTGTGGCTGTCCCCCTCCTCCATTTCCCCCTCCGCTGAGGGAGGAAGGCAGGAGAGGATTCCCCGCGAGCTCGCCAGGAACCTGGCCCCCAAAGAGTCCCAGACAGATTTTGTTTTCCTGAGGCCACCCAAAACTGCCCCGCAGAGTCCCCTTATCATGCCCCTACAAACATACTGACATCAATGCACAATAGTTCTGATGCAGCGAGACCCTGATGCAACGTTATATTCCGTGGACGGCATACATCTGAGAAGCCATGTTGCTTGTGTTGCCAAATCCGCCGACCCCTTGTGGGTCTCTAGGCGTGTGAAATGTTCCTCCCCATATCCCCCCCCGTGTACCCCAAACTGAGAATTTGGGGTCGCTCGAGCGGTGATGCATAGTTTGGCAGGGGGTGGCCAATTGTCAAAAAAATCGCAATCGACGAAACCACCCCCAATTGTCCATGTGACACTGGGGGGGATAAAGGATTCTCCACTTTCTAATGGCGAACCGGGTTTCCTGGTGTCCCCCCTGACAGTGGAGCCCCCACTGTCAATTGGGCGATCGGGGCTCATTTCCCGCCGCTCTGGCTTGGTCCGCCCGATTGCCAATTTGACAGTAGGCGACCCACTTTCAAATGGCACACTGGGGATCACCCTTCCGGCTCGCTCGCCCCCAGCGAATGCCTATTCGGGCTGCCCCTTTCGCTGGATTCCCCTAACTTCGTTTGGATCCCTTTGGATGCTTTGAAATGATTCCAGCTTCCGCGGGGTTCCTTTACATTCTGAAGCACTATCTGGGTTCCGTTGGGTTCCCCAGGGTTCCTGCACATTCACCGGATTCATTATCATTTGCTGGGGTTCTTCAAGGTTCCAGATTCCTCCAACGTCCTTACGATTCTCCGATGATTCCTCAGGACTCCTTCCGATTCCAGCAAGTTCCTGAGGCTTCCTCCAATATCCAAAACACCCGAGGATTCCTTTGGACACCTCAGGATTCCATTGGAATGCTCCAGCTTTCCCATATTCCACAAGAAACCTCCAGAGTTCCGCGGAATCATTAGGACTTCTCCAGATTCCCCAGAACTCTTCATCCGAAGGCCCCAGAGAGCCCTCCGAAAAAAAACCACGAAACATCCCTGAGGACTCGGACCCACCACCCAGGCATAGTGCATAGTAGCGGGATGAGCCGAAGACCACTAGAAAATAGTCCTCCTCCTCCTCCTCCTCCTCCTCCTCCTCCTCCTCCTCCTCCTCCTCCTCCTCCTCCTCCTCCTTCGTCCTCCTCCTC
>CAUYUJ010014372.1:207141-220450 GCA_963575745.1 Prorocentrum cordatum | reverse complement strand
CCGAATCGTAATACTCATCATCATCATCATCATCATCATCATCATCATCATCATCATGTTCATCATCATCATCATCATCATCATCATCATCATCATCAGCATCATCATCCTCATCGTCATCCTCATCCTCACCCGACTCATTCTACGAACATCAACGCTATCATCAGCATGAGCAGCATCATCATCAGCATGGTCATCATCAACATCATCATGTGTTGGCTTCGTCATTGTCATGATCGTCATCGCCATCAACGTGTTCAGCATCATCATCATCATCATCAGCAGCATCATCATCATCAGCATCAGCATCAGCATCAGCATCAGCATCAGCATCAGCATCGTCATCATCAGCAGCAGCATCATCAGTATCATCAGCATCACCATCGTCAACAACAGCATCAACGTCATCATCATCCTTATCATCAATATCATCATCATCATCATCATCATCATCATCATCATCATCATCATCATCATCATCATCACAGCATCATGATGATCATCATCATCATCATAATCATCATCAGCAGCAGCATCATCCTTATCAGCATCAGCATCAACATCAACATCAGCAGCATCAGCAGCATCATCAGTATCATCATCATCATCATCATCATCATCATCATCATCATCATCATCATCATCATCATCATCATCATCTTCATATTATTCAACATCACCGTCATCAACTGAACTGTCGCCACTCAAAGTGTTGGGCGGGCACGGCGGCGGGATTTGCCGTAGGCAGTTGGCTGCGTGACCGACTGACTACGGAATGTGCAAGGAGGCGACATGAAAAGACGTTGCGGTGACGCTGCACATAAGAACCCCGCATTCACGATTTTGAGAACAAGCTGTCTTCGGCATCACTGCATCATGAACATCGCAGTGAGGCTGCTCCATCCACACGGAGCATGAAAACGGGACCAGGGACGCAGTGGGATTTCCGAAACAACAACTGTCACATGTGGAAGGGGTATTACCGAAACTCTCTGGCAACTCATGGTTGCGAGATGCCGATAGTGCACACGGGAGCGAATCTCACGAACTGCCAGACACATGACGGCGGACCGACGCTGATCATCGACGAGATCACGTGGCCGCGCCATCCAAGGAGACAGTGAAGGAGTGGCTCGAACGAAAGGTGATCAGAACGCAGCCGTGACACCGATAGAGGACAGAAGAAGAGTAGGGCACATCCTTTACCGACCAGCGTGAGCTCGTCCTTGGAACGCGGACCAGTACTACACTTGCCACCAGCGAAAGATTCCACTGAACTACTCCATGAAACATTTGACTGTAGCGGGGGATGTGCTTGCAACCCATACAGCGGTCCCCGTCGTGACGACGTCGGCGATGGTTTCCGGCACAGTGCGGACGGTTCGGACTGGAATGAGGGGGGGGTGATGCGGAGACCCCGCCACCAAAATGGCACGGGACGCCCGCAACCACACAAACACTCGGATTCCCATTTTGCGTACAAACGCCTCCGCCCAATTTCGCATCCTATACGAAACCTCACGGCGCGCAAACGCCCCAAAACCAAATTGAACGCAAGGGGCCGGCGGATGTGGCGAAAGCCTGTAGATCTGTTGCAACGATATCGTCACACATGTCGGATGCCAGAGCTCGAACTGAGTCCATGTCATTGAGCAATGTGTACGCCAACGCGAAAACAGTCATGCAAACTGTACAGACACGCGCGTCTGGCGTCTCTGGTCAGGCGGAGCCCGCGAGTCTCACTGAGCGCCACGGCCACTGCGGAGACGGCTCGGTGCGAGACGCCGCCCCGTGGCCGCGGAGATGTTGACACGATGTAAGACAATGTCGGTTGGATGGAAGCTCAGCGCGGCCTCGTCGCTGCGCTCGTACAGGACGCCAAGAAGGCCTCCATCGACGACTGCCATCCCGGAGTAGGCGGCACCTCCACCGTGGAGCGTCGCCAGAGGCGTCCACCCTGCTATTGCGGGCTGGCCAGCGCCGCCGCCCGTCTGCGCCTCGAACAGCTGCAGCTTGCTGCGGTACAGGACGCTGCCGTCGACTCCAGTGTAGAAGACTCGCTCGCTCCCGTTCTCCCCGACGGTGAGCACCGAGCCCTCGCAGCCCTGCAGCTGCTCGAAGAAGCGGGGCTGCGCAACCACCTCGAAGCAGCTGTCGCCGCTGCCAGCCGAGCCACGGCGAAGAAGCGTGCGGCGTGGGTTCCACGGGTTGTAGTTGATGGTGCGCGCGAAAGCCCAGACCTCTCCCCCGTAGCTGAAGTACTGATGCTCGTTCACCTGACCCTTCGATCCGCCGTACTCCTCGCAGGGGGTGGACCACTCCCCCGAGTCCAGGTCGTAGCTCAGCGTCATCCCGAACGAGTCAAGGCCGTCAAAAAGCTCCGGCTTGCGCGTCCACGCATAATAGAGAGGCACAAGCACGACGCCCTCCTCTGCCAGGAAGAGGCTCGCGGGCGGCCCGACGCCCGCCCACGAGGCGCCCCTGGGCGGGGCTGTCAGGACTGTCTGAAGGGGCCCGGCAAGGGAGACCGCGGGGACGCCTGGCGCCTGCGCCACCTGCAGCCTCACGGCATAGGTGCCGGTGTTCTCGCAGTTGAAGACCATCAGGAGGTCCCCACGCTGCGAGCTGATGACCGCCGGGGCGGGGTTGCTCATGTGCCTCTGGCAGTCCGCTGGGAGGCACTCGGACTCGGTGCCGTTGCAGAAACTGGAGTTCCTCAGTAGCGTCGCCAGGGACTCTACCGGGCTCCACGGCTCCGGCACCGCTCCCGCCGCCGCCGCCGGGCGCGTGCGGAAGACCAGCTCCGTCTCCGCGAAGTCGCCGTGCACGCCCGTGACGCCGCGGCGGCCCTCGGCGAACGCGACCAGCCTCGCGTCGGTCGCCACCAGCGCGGGGATCCGGAACTCCGAGTAGCTGTCGTCCCCGACGTCCACGCCGTCCCCGAAGAGCCTCTCGGGAGCGGCCAAGAGGGGGGTGTCCAAGAGGGGGGTGTGCAAATCATGACCGGCGGCATGTGCGCGGCCCAGCGTGGGGGCCAGGGACGTAATGAAATAAGAAGAGGCGCCATGAAATCTGGGGAAATATCATGGCCCACGCCATGAGATCCACCCCCCCCTAGTCATCACCCCCCTCTTTGCCGCCCCCGAGCCTCTCGGCACCGCCGACGAGCCGCGGGGCCGGGGCGTCGGGGCCCCCGCGGCCGAGCTGCACGGCCGTGGCGGCCATGAAGCCCAGGAGCCCGAGCGCGAGGAGGGCGCAGGGCGCGGCCGAGGCGCGGCGCCGCCGCGCCCACAGTGTCGAGGCGCAGGCGGCCAGGAGCAGCGCGGCCGAGCCGAGCGCGAGGAAGAGGAAGGACAGGAAGAGGGCGAGGCTGTTCGGGTGCTGCTGGGTGTGCCCGTGGCCCAAGGAGGATGCCCAAGGAGGCCCCCCAGGGATGCCCAAGGAGGCCCAAGGATGCCCAAGGATGCCCAAGGTGGTGCCCCCGGGATGCCCAAGGAGGCCCCCCAGGGCCTCCAGGGGGCCCCCACCACGAGGCCCAGAAGGCCCCAGGGGTTCTTGGAGCCAGGAGCTGCACCTGGCGGCGCCTTCGGCGCCGCCCCTGGCGCGCTCCGCGCGCCAGGGAGGGGGGTCCAGCGCCGATCCGAGAAATCCGCGCGGACCTCCGAGTTTTTATGTTTATGCCACTTGTTGTTCCCCTAACCTTGGCCCAGGGGCACCTCTAGCAACCGCCGAGCTGTTCATCTGCGCGAAGAAGATCAGGCACACGGTGGTGCCGGCCCCCCCCGCGGCGATCAAGGCGGCGGCCAGCAGAGCGCCGGTGCGCACGGGCCGGCCCTCGGCGCGGGGGCCCCCCGCCCGTCTCTTGGGGCTGCTGGCGGCCTCGTCGGCCTGGCCGGCGTCCTGGGTGGCCGGGATCTTGTCGTCGGCGTCGACCTTCCCAGGCTGGCCGCCCATGCTCACGGAGCTTCGCGGGGCGCGTGGGCGCGAGGGCTCGGCGCTAGACGTTGCGCGGGCACGGCTCGCGCCAGCGGGTTTGAGCCAGTATACAGAGGAAGAGCCATGCAACGATGTACAATGCAATGCGGCTCAATGCTAAGCAGCAAACAAAGCACAGCAAACACATGCATGGCAGGGTACCGTTTGGCAAATCACGGCACCGCATTACAGCGCCTCGAACAGCATCGCATGGCGTAGCGTAGAATTCGCTGGCCCAACGGGCCAGAGGCGTGCTAAGATCTCCAGTAACTACTTAACAATATTTCTAGTTCGCGCGCGCGAGGCGGCCCCTGGGGGCCCCCGGACGAAAAGTACCCCGGCTGATCCCCGGCCGGGTCCCGGGCGATCCCCAGGGGGGAGGCTATTTTTCGCCACCCCTCGCGAGGATCGTGGCCTCCGAGGGGGTGGCTGCAATCGACTACCCCCCCTCCCGCCCCAAGGGGCCCCCAAGCGCCCCCCAAGAGGCCCCAGGGGAGCCCAAGACGCCGCCAAGGAGCCCCAAGACGCTCCCAAGACGCTCCCAAGAAACCCCCAAGAGGCCCCCAAGACGGCCCCAAGAGGCCCTGAATAGCGCTCCAGGGCTGGCGGAATGAGCGAAGCGATTGAATAACAAGGCATGGAAAGGCATGGAAGTAGCTTGCGTTGCGCACTATTGTATTATATTGTATTGTTGCGTCGTACGGCAGCGGATTGCATGGTGCACCCTACCAAGTGGTAGCATTGCACGACGCAGCAAGGCATCGCACGGTTGGAACAACCAGTCGCGGCACAGACAGAGCCACCGATGGCAATGGCAGCACGCTGCAGCTCGTGCCACAGCAGCGCCGAGCAACACTGCACAGCGCAGGGAACCACCGCAGCGCCCCCGCCATCGGCCATGGCGCTCGACCCCTCCAGCCTGACGGCCCCGCTGCCCGTCCGCATCGGCCACGTCGAGAAGATCCCGCGGCGAGCCTGCACGTGAACGCCCACCGTGGCCCCGCGTGCACGAAAAACCGCGGTCAGACGAAGGCCGTCGGAAGCTGACCGCGCACACTTCTGTGAGTCAGCAGGGGCAGGCGAGCCGAGGCAGGTGCCAGCGCCGGTCGGGCTGCGGGCGGGACGCACGGGAACCGAACTGGGGCACGGCCCGCCGAGGCCCGCCCGCGCAGCACATGTGCGACTGGCCCCTGGGAGCCCCCCCCCCCGTGCGGCCCCAACGCCCGCCCCGGAGCTCCGCGCACCATCGGGCGCGCCCGCCGACCCGGCCCAGGGCCGAGGAGCTCTGCACCCGCGGCGGGCCGCCGCGGCGGGCGCCGGGCCCTCTGGGCGGTGCGTGCGGCGGTCTGGCCCGGGGCCCTGCGCCCGGCGAGCGGCGGCAGCGGGCCGGCGGGCAAGAGACAGCGGCCAGGTCGCCGCGCGGCGGCCCCGCGCGGGCCGCAGTGCGGGGCGGCCTGCGGCGGCGACGGACGCGGGGGCGGGCAAGGGGACGGCGGCGGCGAGGGAGGGGGCCGTCCTGGCGGCTCGGAGGCCGGGGCGGGGGGGTACCTGCCCAGACGGTGCCGGGAGAAGGATCGAGTACGAAATGGCCTGAGCCAAGCTTGCGAGCACAGCACTGCCTGCATAGCAAAGCATGGCGTTGTGCAACATGGCGCATTGCAAATATCAGAGAAAAACCAAGGCAGCTCAAAGTACAGCAAACAGAGGTAATGCAAATCAAAGCAACGCAAACGCAAATATTGTTACACTGGCACTCTAGCACGCGTGGCGAGAAACTTGGGACCGAGTCGCGAGGAACAGGCCTGGCAAGGGAGTCTAGGCTGCACGTTTTAACACAAAACACGCATTAGAATACACGTGGCAAGTCTAACTGCGGAAAATTGACTTGGCATGTCCCCAATCGCAGGGCAGGTTTGACCTCTAGGCCTCTAGGTGGCTTGGACCACACCAGACGGCTACTCGGCGATCCAGGAGAGGCCCCAAGATAACTCGCAAACTGCCCAAGACCACCCCACAAGAAAGCACCGAGACCGCCGAGGACCAGCTCAAGATGGCCACAAGACCCCTCAAGATTCACCAAGCACGGCTCCAAAAGTCCCCCAACACGTCCCAAAAACCCAAATAGTTGGCCCCACACCCCCCAGACAGCCCACAGACGTACGGAAGGTCTCCGAGCAGCCCCCCAGGAGGTCCCGAGAGAAGTCGCACAGAGATCCCCAACAAGTCCCCAGGAGGCCTAAGAGAGGCCCCCAAGCAGCAACGCTGCAGCCGTGCCGCGCAACGGTACCGCTGCGGAGCTGCCAGTCCCCAACACACGCTGGCGGAAGTGCTCGCTAGCGCAACTGGCCGCTCTCTCGGAGGCGACGATAGCCCAGGGGCGGGCACTACACGTGGACCCTGCGGGAGCCTCGCCGAGAAACATCGGCACCCCTCGATACATGTCTTGCCCCACTGGTCTCTTCGCTCCTACCGTCGCCTCTGAGCTCTCTCCTCTTGGGGAGAAGCTCGATCGAAAGCGGTCCCAATCAGACCGTCAAATCGCGCCCAGCAGACCAACAGAAAACAAGCCGGAGGCGCACGGACACGCCGTGGTGGCGAAGCGGGGAGGCGCACGGCGACGGCTGGACGACCCCCAGAGGGCCCAGACGAGAAGTCAAGCGCCAGAACGAGCCGACGCCAAGCGCCCCCGTGGCATTCTCTTGGTTGTGCCCGACGGGGTGCAGGCCACGGCGCTTCCCGCGCCCACAGGGTCAGGGGCTTCAGAGGTGCAGTGACAGCCTGTCATGTCAGCTGAGAAGTATGACCCCAAGAGGGCTCAAATGCGATGCCAGCTGCATCGCGGTGATCCTGGGGCTCTAGACGGCCACTCTACCCGAGAGGTTCCACCATTCTGGACGCGAACGGGCCCGTGCAAGACGCCCTGGTTGCTTCCCCTTGGGAGGGGCATGGCGGTTATCAGGATTACACGCCGCCAGTCTGAATATGAGTGAGCCTGAGTATGCGTGGGTATGCATGTGAGTGAATCTGAGCATGAGTGTGTCTGAGTGCATGTCTGAGCGTGAGTGAGTCTGAGTATGAGTGAGTGTGAGTATGAGTGGGTCAGAGTCTGATTGGATATGAGCATAAGTTGCCCTGGAGCCTGGAGGGTGAGTGAATCTGAGTATGAGTGAGTCTGCGTGGGAGAGGATCGGAGTGTGAGCAAGTCTGATAGTAAGTCTGACTATGAGTGGGATTTTAACAACTGACAGATATGGAGAGGGAAGAGAGCGGGAAGGAAGGACGAAGTGAGAAGGCGGCGCCGTGACACTGATAACAAGAACATCATACGACGGATATGATAAATCATGCTATACACTTGCGGACTGCATGTTCTTCTCCAGGCCCTGGTCTCCAATTCAGCACCACCCTGACTGGTACTTAGCGAACGTTCTCATCGATGCACATAGCCAGCGCTTTCGCACCACTCTGCTGCACCATCCCGCGCGAGGGTGACGCTCGGCCGCCGTCTTCCTGCCGCCTCTCTTCGCGCTACCGCAGCACTCGCTGCTGGGTGCCCGTGACCGGGGCGCTGGCCGACGCGGAGGAGCCCTGCCCCAGCCGCCAGGGGCGCGGCCGTAGGCGTCCACGTGCAGCACGCGGTCCCGCCAGAGCGCCAGGCAGCAGAAGCCCGGGATTACGCCCCGGTCGACCTGCCGCCGGATGGCCACCCGGTAGGCCTGCCGCGCGAGGGCGGGGGGGGGCAGGCGTGCCCGGGGCTCGCCTGCCCAGATGAGCGACCCTACGCCGCGGCTTGCGCGGGCCGTCAGCGTGGCACACCTCTCTTGGAGACGAGGGCGGTCACGGCGCGACCTTACGCGGGAAGCTCACGCGCGAGTGTCCGCGCAGTCGAGGCCTTTTCCTCCCGTCGCCCACATGCGACGAATAGGAAGGCGTGCTGGAACGCGCTGCCTGCTACGGCGGCAAGCGCTGGGTGACCTCGGCCGTCGGCGGACGAGCACACGGGCCTGCCTCCCACCAGCCGGCTTCTAATGTGGACCTGCGTGATACGAAACCCGGGGGCTGGCATGACCGAGATAGGGGCAGCGTCAGCAGGGAAGATGCTCAACCGCAGGATTCGTCGGGTACGGACAGCAGCCGCTGACGAGCGGTCTGGACGTAAAGACGTAAGCGAATCCTGCCTACACTAGCAACATCATGTCCTGCCAGTCATCATCCCCGTTTCTTTTGCCCCCACCCACTTCGGCCCTCTCCATCCTCCCCATCCCTCCGACCCCACTTCAATCACTCATCTCGCGACGCCCCTCCCATCCCCTACGCGAAAATTCCTGCCATGACGACGTTGGCATGGGCTTCTGACACCGTGTGGATCGTGCGGCTCTCGATCCCCAGAGGCTGTCGACCTCACCTTTCGTGTGGACCTCATGCCGTAGGCTCTCTTCTATGGGCCCGAAGGCCTGAAACAGGCCTTGGAAGGTGTTCACCTGTGAAGGCCCGCAACGACGTCGACGCCGCGTCGAAGCGGCGCGAACCTGCCGGAGGTCTCCAGAATTCCCCAGAGGTCCACAATGGTCCCTGCAAGCCTCCAGAGCTCCAGGATTCCTGGGAGTCACTTCGAACCCCGCTCTTCCCTGCCTTGATTTGCGGTTCCTCCCATCTTTCCCCCTGCAGCTCCTCCGCATCAGTTCATCCCCGACGCTGCCTTTAACAGGGAAGGTAAGCTGTGGCCCGCCGCATTATCCTCGGGAGAAGGCGAAACACACAACCTTGAATTGCTTGTCACGCGAAGGGATCTGGGAACGTTCGGACCGCCTGGACTCGAGCGGCCCAAGGGTAGCGGATCGACTGCGCCCTTTCTCTGTGCCCCTTTTGTTTGAAAGACCCCTTCCCCTGAGCTCCCCGCTGGGACACCATCAACTTTCCGCGGGGCTTGCGAAGGCTGAGCCGGCGCGGCCTTAGGCTTCCTATGACTAGAAGGGCAATCTTTGTTGTGTTTCGGGCAAATCTTCCCGTGGACTACTCATTTGCATGAAACTTCCTCCTTCATGCGTCCTTCCCGGACGCGGTCCGTTCCTCCTCCCAACGAAACCGAGCCTGGAACAGCACCTGGGGCAGTTTCGCTGGCCGTTTTGCGCCCCCATCGCCCGCGCGGACGCAACGTCATCTTCCAAGGGGTAAATTAAAAATCCTCACGTTCGCGATCCGTTAGTTTGTGCAAGCGGGCAGTCCACCAGTCAGAAGCGCGAAGCGGAATGATCAGACCAGGCAAGCGCTGATTTCATCTCAGGCACATCCTTCTGCTGTGCTCAGAAATGTTTATGAATGGTCGCAGCCATCTCAGGAGAGGGCGAGTTACCACTATACATATCACAATAAACAACCAGTGAGCCATTGTAGAAATAGAACAGATCTTGGTCGGGCCAATGTCTATCGATAGCAATATTAAGAAGGTCGCGGCGATTATAATGCTGACCATGCTCCGAAAGAACCGACACGCAAGCAGAAACTGCACAAAAAAATGTTTGACCCGTCAACAATCGAATTACGTTCTGGGCATCTTGCTCCATCCCGTCCACAAGATGGACTTGTTGCACGGGCAGGCCCCTCGTTCGACGCATACTGCTGAATTTCTGCGTCATATCTGAAGCGATTAGCACGTCAAGGCGAGTGAAGCGCCCTGAATCCTTAAGACCATAAACATGAGAAAGTTGTGTCCAGAGCCTCCATAATCCAGGGCTGTGCACCAGCAACGTAGAGCTCCAGGATCTTGGGCGGCCAGAGGATGCTCGCCGACGCCACGGGTTGAACCTGATGCGCGGTCGGCCCCCCTTGCCTTCGGTTCGCTCCTGAGCGAGTTCCCTCAGGAGAAGTTCAAGCCTTCTTGTTGCGCGCGCTCCTGTCTGGCCATGTCCCCCCTGATTTTCCTCGCCGCATCGCCCGCGGCTTGCCTCCTGAGACGCCGGCTGGATCGCCGCGCTCGCCCCCCCCCACCCCCGCCCCCCATGCTGCGCAACATTGGCAGCCTGAGCAATCTTTTCATGACGGAATGGCACCACTTTCTGCCTGGATATAGATGCAGCCACTCGGGCGCGTTCTAGCTCGCGCTGCATATGTCTCTCTTTGTCAATCATTCTCCGCCGAAATCCGTTCTTCCTCCACGATTGTAAATCTAGCTGCCTCCTCAGCCTTCTTCTTCTTCTTGGCATTCTCAGTTTCCCGCAGAGACAGTTGAACAGCCTCCACACCGTATGTCGTACTTCGTTGCGCTCGAACGTTTCCATCTGGATCTTCATGTGAGCAGCCATCTGCTCGCTGAAGGGTCCTTCTCTTGCAGCCGCGTTTTCTCGTTCGTTCTGCTGCCGCGCCATAATCGCGACACAAAGTCCGCGCAGAACCGGCTGACATCATGATACCGGAGAAAAACCCAATAATAATCTTTTAAAGGCCACACGGCTACGGAGCTAGAGGGCTATAGGGCTATAGGGCTATATGGCTATGGGCCTATAGGGCTATAGGGCTAGTGGGCCACCCCGGCACCCCCCAGCACCTCCGGGCACCCTCCGGGCACCTCCAGGCACCCCCGGGGCACCCAGGCGCCCGGGCACCCAGGCACCCCTGGGCGCCTGGGCACCCAGGCACCAGGGCACCTGGGCCAGCCGCCGACATCGGCGACGAACCTCACCTAACCACATGAATCCGCTAGGACCCCTATAGAGGCAAGCTCTGGTTGGGGAACAGCGCATACATGTAGTGGAACACGCTCTGCGCACAGGCCAACGGCAAAGACCGTCTCTGCCCCCCGCCTTTCCCGGACACCGTTTCTCCGCCGACGCTGGAAAAGCGGGCTCCCGGGTTCAGCGCACGACTACATGTGAAAAGGCCACTAGAGGTGGATACACCGGAAGGGCTATTGGATCCGCGGCAACTCCACGACCTGGCACGGTCTACCATTAGCGCCCCGAACTCACTACAGCTCACGGGAGCCGGGGACCTCGGAGGCGGGGGCGCAATATCCATGTCTGTTCTTCCCTTTTTTGCACCTTGAGCTCGACGGACTGAACCTGCCAAGTCAGGGAGCTCCTCATCTGCCCCCCAATCTCGCGAATAAAAGGGTGGCGTGACACCGCTGCGCGGCGACCGGTTGAAACAGAAGTCTGCGCGGGCGAATCATGGGAACGGCGCGTCTCTGGCAGGGCCCCTCAGACTGTCGACCACCTCTGGTTCCCGAGGGTTCAACGCGTCAACTGGTGCTTGAAAACTTCCTACAAACTCCGCCCCTCGAAAGTGTTGCTTGCGGGACACCTGGGGAACGGTTGAACCATCCCCTGGCATGCTGGCCCGCATGCATCACAGTCTGCATTGAGGCTCAGCTAAACGACCGATTAAACCAACAGCTTCGCCCGCCGCGTGGCGCGACTCTGCTTTCACCGATGAACTCAACGAGATGATGTCCGAATGAGCTGGCGCGGATACCCGTCGCGCAAAACCACATGCATCACGCTTCCCCTCGAAAAAATAATGGTCTTAACATGGCATACATCCACCCGCGCGCCAATAGGAATCATGGAATGCATATTGCGGCGCAGCTGACTTGCCATGCGGTTCTCGCAAACAGATCCGGAGCTCTCGGCTGATAACAAATTGCTTGCCACTGACTGGTATACGGCTGTGTTACACTATCCCCCCTTGATCTACTATCTCAGCGGCCTGGACGTTCGCGGAGTCGGCCATTACGCAACTCGGCCGCGGGACTGAAATGGGGCCTACGCTGGCTCTCGACGGAAGCCGCGCCGGGCACTTCTTGGCACTGCGCGCTAACATGCGAAAGACAGTCACGCTCTCCCCTCGCCCGTTCAGGCCGGGGAAAGAGAAGAGCGGCCACGGGGGCAAGCCACGCCATCTTCTGGCCGGCACTCAGGACCTCCCAGTTCAGAGAAGACCTTGTGAACATTGCCTGCGCGTGCACCCACGCATCAACCCCCCCCTCTGCCCCCTCTGAATTCGTCTCTCCGGCAACTGGCCCAACTGGGGGCAGCGCCGGGCGAAGCGCAGAGCCGGCGCCAGAAGGACGAGACGAGCAGGCGGCAAACCCCCCCTACAACTGCCCCACCACGGAAAGGGAAGGAAAGGATGCAAGCATACCCCCCTCCTCCTCGTTTCAAATACTTTCGGGAAAAACCTCCTCTTATGGGCGGGCCCCCAGAGTTGCCGAAGTAGCGGGAATGCATCTGTCTGGGGAAGGCGGGGGCCACGCTCGGGGAAGATGGATTCAGTTTCTCGGAACCCGTTACTTTCCCAATGAAACGCCGCCGGGCTCGACCTGGACCTATTTTGGCATAACATTACATCGCCAGAACGTTCTGCAGCCGAACACAGCAAAACTCTCAAGGCCGACCATTATCCCGTCCTGAGCCACTGGCCAGGGCACAATCCGGACTTCCATGCCGAGTTCGATTTGGCCACTGTTTGCAGAAGACCGATTAGAAGTCGTTGTCGGGGGCCCTGTTCCGATACTGGTTCCACGCACGGGGATTCAGTTCGCCCCCGAGGTGGCCGCAGCAGTCTCTAGCTCAGCAAGAATATATACACGTGCCCGGGAGCCCAGGAAAGGGGCCAATCGCGAGAAAGGGCTCCACCTGCAAACACAGGGTCATGATACGCATCATCACTGGATCCGCGCACCTGTCGGACACGACTGAGACTGCCCCGCGCGGTCGCCAATGCAATGGTCGCCATGCTGCAAGGACAGGGCCGGCAGCATCCAGAGCACGGCATGATACGAAGGAGTCGATAGCGGGCGTTCCCCCGCCCGCAGCAGGGCCGTAGAATCTGGAAACCGCATGACGGCAGCAAGCTTTGCCGGCGGCTGACGTCGCGATCACATGCGCAGGCGTGACAAAGTCACCCCCAAAGGAAAAATACACCCCTGCCCTTGCAACTCTGTCCCCGACTTTGCCCTAGACCCCAAAACTCGCCACGCTCAGGCGGGCGTGATCATCCGAGAAAATCGAGAAAATTCACCCCAAGCGCGGAGGACTGTTAGAAACAACTAGAGAATCTCCCAACAAAGAACACGCACTTAGTCTGCCCAAGAGCCCATGCTTTTTGGCCGAAAAAACACATCCCCACCAGATTGCCCTGAGAATCCGTGACATCGGCAGGGGCCGCACAGGTTTGATACCAGGCCGCGGCGAGCCCGTCGCCGAGCAACCCGCATTACTAGAAGTACGCTACCTCGCGCGACATGTCCCACAAGAACTCCTCCATTAACTACAGGCGGCCCAGCACGACCCTTTGAAAGCACTGCTTCAGAAGCAGGCTGGGTCGCGCACTCCCC
>CAUYUJ010014372.1:197141-199641 GCA_963575745.1 Prorocentrum cordatum | reverse complement strand
CGTGAAGGACGCGGACGGGACCAGCAAGGCGGAGCAGCACGTGGAGGTGCAGCCCCAATTGCATGAGGCGCAGCGGGCGGAAATGCAGCTGGAGGAGACGAACGCGGAGCAGCTGGAGGGCAAGATCGTGCAGCTCCAGATTGAGAAGGGCGAGTTCCAGCGCGGGATGGACATGGCCTTCTCGGAGCTTGTGCAGAACGTCACGATCCAGGAGGGCAAGAGCGACGAGTACCACCAGAAGATTGAGCAGCTGGAGGTCACGATCGTGAAGCTCCAGGAGGATAAGGGCGAGCTCCAGCGTGCCATGGACACGACCCGTTCGGAGATTGCGAAGCAAGTCCAGATCCAGGAGGGCAAGATAAACACTGAGCGCGAGGAGAAGGCAGCGCTCAAGCTGAAGATCCAGCTGTACGAGAAGGAGATCAACACCTCGGCGGCGCTGACGCAGAAGGTGCAGCACCAGGAGGCCACGATCCAGAAGTACCAGCAGGAGATCAGCAGATTGTGCAGCAGAGTCGGCATGGCCAGTCCCCTCATCCAGAAGGTGCATTCGTGCCTGCCGATGTCTGAGGAGCAGGAATCGCTCGAGGAGGCCTTGTTCTATCTGAGGAAGAACGAAGTCGATATGAAAGTTGATCCGAACGGGTAGGCACGGTGGCACGCCCTTGGGGGGTGCTGGACCCGATGCGGTTGCCCATGAGGCAAGCATGCCAGTACCGGTCCTGAGGGCGCCTGGGGGCTCGGACAGAAAGAGCCCCTGAGGGGCGCTGGACCCGATGCGGTTGTCCCCAGGGCACGCATATCAGCGTCTGTCTGCCGCCGTGACGTGTGATAGCCGTGCATTGGGCATTTTGCAGCGTGCATGGGACCATTCCAATAGTTTCTCACGACTGGCTGTCTGGGAGTATTGGCTCAATGTTGTTCTTCGTCGCTGGTGTCATCTACGTGGCGTCGTGGAGGCTTTCGGCGACGATTTCATGAAGTACATGTACTTCGCCACCGTTCCTCTTCGGAGGGCGCGACATCCCCTGAGGTGCTCGCGGGTTGGAGCCCCCGCGCCCGCGCGCGGCGGTTCGGCCCTGGGGGCAGACCCGCGGTTCGCGGCCCTTCTTCTTCTTCTTCTTCCTCCTCCTCCTCCTCCTCCTCCTCCTCCTCCTCCTCCTCCTCCTCCTCCTCCTCCCCCTCCTCCCCCTCCTCTTCCTCCTCCTCCTCCTCCTCCTCCTCCTCCTCCTCCTCCTCCTCCTCCTCATCCTCCTCCTCCTCCTCCTCCTCCCCTCCCCCTCCCCTCCCCTCCCCCTCCCCCTCCCCTCCCCCTCCCCCTCTCTCCCCCTCCTCCATCCTTCCCCTCCCTCCTCGTCCCTCCTCATCCTCCATGTGTTAGCGCCAGCGTGTGTTAGCGCCAACGCGAATCGTTCCTGGCCTAAGTGTGGCTCCCCTCCCCCGCGGCCCCTCTGCCCCCCCAAGCGCCCCGGCGCGCCTTCTCTTCCTTACCTTCTGTGCCCGGGCGCGCCCCGCGGCTCGACCGCCGTCTGATTCTCTTGCGGCCCCTAACCAAAAAGTTAGCGCCAATGTGCGATTGTCCACCGAAGCCCTTCGACACGACCCACAATGCGCATAGAGAGGGCCAGCACAAGCTGAATGATATAGCTGGAGGCTGAGCGGGGAAAGCACACATTGGGCGAACACACGTCATGAGGATCGTCGCGACAACAACAAGAATCGCGACGCCCACGGGCGTCGCCCATGGGCGTCGCGAGAACAAATCGCTTCTGGGGACCGTTTTCTGACCCCAAGACCGTCAGAAAACGACTCGAAATGAAGGAGCAGCCCCAGGAGAGGGGTCGAGATCTTGGAGGGGCCCAAGTCGCTAACCATTGCGTCGTCGGAGAGGGTCTGCAAGGCTGGCCGCAGTGGCGGGGACTGGTGGGGACACGCTCCTGTCGCCGACTGCCTCCCGGGGACCTCCCCCTGGCGGTCGGCGGCGCTGCGGTCGGCGGGGAGGCGGCGGATAGTCCCTCTCCTCCGACGGCGCAATCTTGTTCGTGGCTCACCTCCTCCTCCTCCTCCTCCTCCTCCTCCTCCTCCTCCTCCTCCTCCTCCTCCTCCTCCTCCTCCTCCTCCTCCTCCTCCTCCTCCTCCTCCCCTTCGTTACGCACTCCCCCACATGTACACACTCTTGCCCTGAAGCGTGCCACCGACCCACGCTCGCCCTTCTACTCAGAGCCGGCTCGAGGCAGCCCCCAGGGATGGAGGCGGCGCGTGTCGGCGGAGGGGAGAGCGCTGGAGCGGAAGGTGTGGAAGCAGCGCGCATCTCGGTACTCTTGTGGAGCGGGATGGGAATTCGGGTAAGACATCGCTTCCCTCCGACGCCACCTCGGGAAGTTGGTTGGCGGCGCGCAAGGGGGTGGAGGAAGAGGGGAAGACTTCTTGGAGGGAGGCTGCTTCTTAGCAAGCGCTGGCCTTACATCCATGGGTAAGGCCCGCGCCTTTTAAGAAAGCA
>CAUYUJ010014372.1:161793-192041 GCA_963575745.1 Prorocentrum cordatum | reverse complement strand
GGATCCACCGGATCTGTCCGGAAACGGTGCCGGAGGCCGCTCTGGGCTCCTCTGGGCACCTCCCCCGGGGCCGGTTTTGTGAGGCTGTCTCAAGCGAGGGCGCCGGTTTGGGATTCGTCACCGGATCCACCGGATCTGTCCGGAAACGGTGCCGGAGGCCGCTCTGGGCTCCTCTGGGCACCTCCCCCGGGGCCGGTTTTGTGAGGATGTCTCAAGCGAGGGCGCCGGTTTGGGATTCGTCGGCAGATCACCGGATCCACCGGATCTGTCCGGAAACGCCGTTTGCCACCGGATCCACCGGAGCTGTCCGGAAACGGTGCCGGAGGCCGCTCTGGGCTCCTCTGGGCACCTCCCCCGGGGCCGGTTTTGTGAGGATGTCTCAAGCGAGGGCGCCGGTTTGGGATTCGTCACCGGATCCACCGGATCTGTCCGGAAACGGTGCCGGAGGCCGCTCTGGGCTCCTCTGGGCACCTCCCCCGGGGCCGGTTTTGTGAGGATGTCTCAAGCGAGGGCGCCGGTTTGGGATTCGTCGGCGGATCCACCGGATCCACCGGATCTGTCCGGAAACGGTGCCGGAGGCCGCTCTGGGCTCCTCTGGGCACCCCCCCCGGGGCCGGTTCTGTGAGGATGTCTCAAGCGAGGGCGCCGGTTTGGGATTCGTCGGCGGATCCACCGGATCCACCGGATCTGTCCGGAAACGGTGCCGGAGGCCGCTTTGGGCTCCTCTGGGCACCTCCCCCGGGGCCGGTTTTGTGAGGATGTCTCAAGCGAGGGCGCCGGTTTGGGATTCGTCACCGGATCCACCGGATCTGTCCGGAAACGGTGCCGGAGGCCGCTCTGGGCTCCTCTGGGCACCTCCCCCGGGGCCAGTTTTGTGAGGATGTCTCACGCGAGGGTGCCGGTTTGGGATTCGTCGGCGGATCTGTCCGGAAACGGTGCCGGAGGCCGCTCTGGGCTCCTCTGGGCACCTCCCCCGGGGCCGGTTTTGTGAGGATGTCTCAATCGAGGGCGCCGGTTTGGGATTCGTCACCGGATCCACCGGATCTGTCCGGAAACGGTGCCGGAGGCCGCTCTGGGCTCCTCTGGGCACCTCCCCCGGGGCCGGTTTTGTGAGGATGTCTCAAGCGAGGGCGCCGGTTTGGGATTCGTCACCGGATCCAGCGGATCTGTCCTGAAACGGTGCCGGAGGCCGCTCTGGGCTCCTCTGGGCACCTCCCCCGGGGCCGGTTTTGTGAGGATGTCTCAAGCGAGGGCGCCGGTTTGGGATTCGTCACCGGATCCAGCGGATCTGTCCGGAAACGGTGCCGGAGGCCGCTCTGGGCTCCTCTGGGCACCTCCCCCGGGGCCGGTTTTGTGAGGATGTCTCAAGCGAGGGCGCCGGTTTGGGATTCGTCGGCGGGATCTGTCCGGAAACGGTGCCGGAGGCCGCTCTGGGCTCCTCTGGGCACCTCCCCCGGGGCCGGTTTTGTGAGGATGTCTCAAGCGAGGGCGCCGGTTTGGGATTCGTCGGCGGATCCACCGGATCCAGCGGATCTGTCCGGAAACGGTGCCGGAGGCCGCTCTGGGCTCCTCTGGGCACCTCCCCCGGGGCCGGTTTTGTGAGGATGTCTCAAGCGAGGGCGCCGGTTTGGGATTCGTCGGCGGATCTGTCCGGAAACGGTGCCGGAGGCCGCTCTGGGCTCCTCTGGGCACCTCCCCCGGGGCCGGTTTTGTGAGGATGTCTCAAGCGAGGGCGCCGGTTTGGGATTCGTCGGCGGATCTGTCCGGAAACGGTGCCGGAGGCCGCTCTGGGCTCCTCTGCTCCCCGCGCCGGGGGTGAGGATGACGGTAGTTCCACAGAAACTCCCTCAAATTAGTGCGCCTACGTAGCCGAACCCGTACGCCCGCTCCACTCGTACTAGCACGCGTACGTCGGCCATGTGGAGGATTTTCGGCGAGGCCTCCGCACCCGCTTCACAATGGCGGAATTTCTTTGACCGGCCCCCGGTCCGGTCCTCGGTCCCCGGTCCCCTTCTGGCCTCTTCAATCGTGGACATGCATGGGGAAGGAATGAGCCGGGAGCTTCGTGCGTGCGTAACTCGAGAGACTTGCGAAGAAGTCTGACGCGGGAGTCCCTCTGCAGAACCCTTCCCCTCCCTATGCGGCCTGGGAGTCCTGTCTGTGAACGACTTGGACCTAGCCGCGTCTGAGCTGGTCTTCAGCACATTTGTTACCGCCACGGGCCTGCGTGCCCGACAGGGTGACTGAGGAGCTGACGACGACGACGATGACGACGACGACGACGACGACGACGACGACGACGACGACGACGACGACGACGACGACGAGACAGCGGCCGGGCGCAGGGGTAACCTCTTGTGTCCGGGCCGGAGGTGGTAACCCATCCTCGGCCGAATCGGAGGCAGGGGTAACCCCTTGCCTCCGGGCCGCCGGTGGTAACCCATCGGCGGCCGAATCGGGCGCAGGGGTCATCCTTTGCGTCTGGGCTGGGGGTGGTAACCCATCCTCGGCCGAATCGGGGGCAGGGGTAACCCCTTGTCTCCGGGCCGCCGGTGGTAACCCATCGTCAGCCGAATCGGGCGCAGGGGGGAACCCTTGCGTCGGGGCCAGGGGTGGTGACCCATCCTCGGCCGAATCGGAGGCAGGGGTAGCCGCCGGTGGTAACCCATCGGCGGCTGAATCGGGCGCAGGGGTAATCCTTTGCGTCCGGGCTGGGGGTGGTAACCCATCCTCGGCCGAATCGGGGTCATTGGTAACCCGCTGCCCAGCAGTCAGCGGCTGAGTCGGCGACACCTCATGTTGCGTGGGCGTGGCGCCATCTGGTGGGCGCGGCGCTCTTCCAGTCCGGCGCGGAGGGCATGGATCCAAATACTGTTTATACAAGAGTAGAATCGGCATGCGAGGTGGGCGCGCCGTTAATCGTGCCAGACGAGGTGGGTGCCGACCGCGATGGGCAGCGTGCCGCCAACGAGAGCTGGTTCACAGAGTCACCGCTGAGGTTCTCGTTGCCTTTCGCGGGCGCGGGAGCGTTCGGCACCGGGTGTCATGGCGCGCGCGCGGGCGCGGCGCCCTTCCAGTCCGGCGCGGAGGGCATGGATCCAGATACTGTCTACACAGGAGTAGAATCGGCATGCGAGGTGGGCGCGCCGTTAATCGTGCCAGACGAGGTGGGTGCCGACCGCGATGTGGTTCCGACCGTTGTAGACTCCGACTCTGAGTCGGGTGCGCTATCGGTCGTGTGAGATGCAGCGGGTATGGGACCATGGGGGTTGCGGTTTCGGGTTTGATATTCACAGTGAAGAGCGGGAAAAGGTCTCATGGGTGGAGTTCGCGCGTGTCAGGTGCCTGGTTGTTTGAGGGTGCCCCTGTTACATTGTATGAGATTGTGGTGGTACTGTGCTTACGCTGTGCCAGGGTGGAGAGTGGAAGGCTTCAGGGAGTGACTTTGCAATCGTTCTCCGTGAGAATATGTTTCTCTGGGGTTTTGATGGAAGCGCTCTCGAGAGTCGCTCTGGTGAGGTAGCTGGTTTGAGTACCGTTATGTACCGGATAATGAGAGTACGTTCGGGATCCTAAACTCCGCCGCGTTGGATATTTCTGGAAAGATACATTTGGTCGGCGGAGGGGGCGGCGAGACTGAACTTTATCATCGCCGAGCGATGTGCGAATCGTAGATGTAATCTTCTTATCACGATTAGCCTTAATTGTGGCTCTTGGGGCTTCCGCGGGGTCGGCTTGGGGCTGCGTGACGGCGACGACGACGACGACGGCGACGGCGGCAGCGCCGGCGACGAGGAAGTGGGAAGGAGGGAGGAGGGGGAAGGGGGGGATCGGGGGGAGGGGGAGAGGGAAAAGCGAGGAATACAGAGAGAAAGAGAGAGAGAGGGGGGAGGGGGCAGAGGGAAGGGGTAGGAGGGTTTAGGCCGGGGCATTCTAGTAGAGCTTCTTGAGCCTACTACTGGTACGGTCGGCGGAGGGGGCCTCCGCTCGAGACATTCTCGGAACTCTGCCCCGGCGGAGCTACTAGTAAGGCTACTTTGGTGTACTCGTACGGCCCATGGGGGCTGGCGGGGGCGTACTAGTAGGGCTACTTTGGCCTACTAGTACGACCAGCGGAAGGCGCTCCCGCTCGAGACATTCTCGGAAGTCCGCTCCGCCGGGTCTGCTACTAGGGGCGAAGTGGCCCTACTAGTACGGATCTGGGGGGATGGCTGGGGCGTAGTAGTAGGGCTACTTTGGCCTACTAGCACGACCTGCGGAGAGCGCCCCTGCTTGATACATCCTCGAAAGTCCGCCCAAGCGGGGGCTACTAGTCGGGTTCTTTGGGCCTGATAGTACGGGCCTGAGGGGATGGCGAGTGCGTACTAATAGGGCTACTTTGGCCTACTAGTACGACCAGCGGAGGGGGCTCGCGCTCGGGACATCCTCGAAAGTTCGCCCCGGCGGGGCTACGAGTAGGGCTTCTTTGGCCTACTAGTACGGCCCCCGGGAGCTTGACGGGGGCGTACTCGTAGGGCTACTTTGGCCTAGTAGTACGACCGGCAGAGGGCGCTCCCGCTCGAGACATTCTGGAAAGTCCGCCCCGCCGGGGCTACTAGTAGGGCCGAGGTTGCCCTACTAGTACGGACCCGGGAGGATGGCCGGGGCGTACTAGTAGGGCTACTTTTGCCAATCGCACGACCGGCGGACGGCGCCCCCGCTCGAGACATCCTCGAAAGTCCGCCCCGGCAGGGCTACTAGTAGAGCTACTTTCGCCTACTAGTACGGGCCCCGGGGGGCTGGCGGGGGCGTACTAGTAGGGCTACTTTGGCCTACTGGTACGACTGGCGGAGAGGGCCCCCGCTCGATACATCCTCGAAAGTCCGCCCCGGCGAGGCTACCAGTAGGGCTACTTTGGCCTACTAGTACGGTCCAGAGGGGTCTGGCGGGGGCGTGCTAGTAGGGCTACTTTGGCCTACTACTACGACCGGCGGAGGGGGCCCTCGCTCGAGACATCCTCGAAAGTCCGGCCCGCCGGGGCGTACTAGTAGGGCTACTTTTGCCTACTAGTACAACCAGCGGAGGGGGCCCTCGCTCGACACATCCTCGAAAGTCCGCCCTGGCGATGCTACTAGTAGGGCCGAAGTAGCCCTACTAGTACGGACCCGGGGGGATGGCCGGCGGGGCTACTAGTAGAGCTACTTTGGCCTACCAGTACGGTCCTGGGGGTTGGCGGAGGCGTACTAGTAGGGCTACTTTGGCCTACTAGTACGAATTGCGGAGAGAGCCCCCCCTGAGACATACTCACAAGTTCGCCCTGGAGGGGCTACTAGTAGGGCTACTTTGGGCTACTAGTACGGTCCCTGGGAGAGTGGCGGGGGCGTACTCGTAGGGTACTTTGGCTTACGAGTACGACCGGCGGAGGGGGCCTCCGCTCGAGACATCCTCGAAAGTCCGCCCCGCCGGGGCTACTAGTAGGGCTACTTTGGGCTCCTAGTACGACCGGCGGAGTGAGCCTCTGCTCGAGACGTCCCCGAAAGTCCGCCCCGGCAGAGCTACTAGTAGGACTACTTTGCCGTACTAGTACGGCCCTGGGGGGTTGGGGGGGGTACTGGTAGGGCTACTCTGGCCTACTAGTAGGACCCGCCGGGTCGTACTAGGCGTACTTTGGCCCTGGGAGTACGCCTCCTTCGCCCCGCGGGTCGTACTAGTGGGCGTACTTCGGCGTACTAGTACGACCCAGCGGGGCGAACTAATAGGCGTACTTCGGACCAACGAGTACGCCTCTCGAGCGCCGCGGGTCGTACTAGTATGCGTACCCCGGGCCTACTAGTAGGACCCGCCGGGTCGTACTAGTAGGCGTACTTCGGCCCTAGGAGTACGCCTCCTTCGCCCCGCGGGTCGTACTAGTGTGCGTGCTTCGGGGTACTAGTACGACCCAGCGGGGCGAACTAGTAGGCGTACTTCGGACCAACGAGTACGCCTCCCGAGCGCCGCGGGTCGTACTAGTAGGCGTACTTCGGCGTACTAGTAGGACCCGCCGGGTCGTACTAGTAGGCGTACTTCGGCCCTAGGAGTACGCCTCCTTCGCCCCGCGGGTCGTACTAGTGGGCGTACTTCGGCGTACTAGTACGACCCAGCGGGGCGAACTAGTAGGCGTACTTCTGCTCTACGAGTACGCCTCCCGGGCGCCGCGGGTCGTACTAGTGGGCGTACTTCGGCGTACTAGTACGACCCGCCGGGTCGTACAGTAGGCGTACTTCGGCCCTACGAGTACGCCTCCCGGGCGCCGCGGGTCGTACTAGTGGGCGTACTTCGGCGTACTAGTACGACCCGCCGGGTCGTACTAGTAGGCGTACTTCTGCTCTACGAGTACGCCTCTCGGGCGCCGCAGGTCGTACTAGTAGGCGTACTTCGGCGTACTAGTACGACCCGCCGGGTCGTACTAGTAGGCGTACTCTGGCGTACTAGTACGGCCCGCCGGGAAAACCAAGCACTCTCTCCGTCATCATCATCCTCATGTCATCATCACATCGTCGTCATCGTCATCGTCATCGTCGGCGTCATTTCGTCCTCGTCGTTGTCGCGCTCGTCGTCGACGCCGCCGCCGCAGCCACTGTCGTGATCCTCTCGCTTTGAACAAGCGGCATGCAAGTAACAGATAACGCTGGTACTCTCTTCCTTCACGCCCTTTCTCCTTACTCTTGCTGGTGGCAGTTCAACGTTGCCCACGGGTGCGTGCTGGAGGTCTTCCTCCAGCTGCACCTCCTGTCCTCCCCCTTCCCCTCCATTCCCCCGCTCCTTTCTCAGCGCGCTTCCCCTAAGTTTGGCTCTCCCCTCAGCCATGTCTCGCAATATGCCCCAGCTGCTGTAACACCTGACCGCCTGCCTGGCCCAACACCGAGCGCAATCGGCGCCATCAGCCTCTCTCATCCACACCAGTTCACGTTCCTCCGCCTTCTTGTTGCCCGAGCTTCCCTCCACACCTCCCTAGTTCTCAACAACGGGCACACCATCACCTCATCTTCGTGATACACCCGCGCGCAAGCACTTCCTCGCCGTGCTCATCCAAACCTGGGCGCACCATCCTGATCCAGATCGGCGATCATCTGAAAGATCGTCGGGTTCTTCGTCTGGCCGGGCGGGGAGGAGGGGGGGGGAGGAGCAGAGGGACGGGCGCAGACAAACAGATGTCCGCCGAACGATTTGAGGGAGGACGGGAGTTCCAGGAAAGGGCTGGGAGAGTGGAGGGAAGTGCTCCTCCTCCAACCGAAGGAGGAGAGGGCAGGGACGGGCCAAGCAGCAACAACAAGGCTCCTCCGCCTCCCGCTTCTCCCGTCATACTGGTGAAAGAAAACCGCTTCCCACGCTGCGCTGTTCGTTCTCTCGGCAGAAGCCCAGGCCTCCAAACGTTACGGCTGAAGAAGTAACCCTGCGATCGCATTGCTCATACTGACTATAGCCATCCTCAACCTCAACCTCAACCTCATCCCCATCCTCATCCTCATCCTCATCCTCATCCTCATCCTCATCATCATCCTCATCATCATCATCATCATCATTATCATCATCATCATCATGAGATGCATCATCATCCATCAGCAGCAGCATCATAATCAGCATCAGCATCAGCATCAGCATCAGCATCATCATCATCATCATCATCATCATCATCATCATCATCATCATGTTAGTCCTATGATTGTACATGTTCATCTTCCTTTTCCTCATCCTCTTCCTATTCCTTCTCGTCCTCCACCGACGCATACCCCTCGTCCTCATCCTCCTCCTACTTCTCGTCATCCTCCCCCTCCTCGTCCTCCTGCCCGTCCTGGTGATCCTTGTTCTCATCCTGCTTCCCCTGTCGCGAGGGAGGGAGAGAAAGCGAGCGAGAGAGAGAGAGAGTAAACAAAAAAAATACTGAAAGAGAGATATCCGCAGCACCCTGGGGACAACTGCGCCCAGGAAGGGACAGCCAACGGCGGTCCTCAGGTGCGAAAGTACACGCTAGCCCACAGCCAGATAAGTACTGCAAGAGGCACACATGCCAAGTATCGCACAACTAGGAACATTCGCGCGCGCTCAGCGCGCACTCTGTTTCTAGGTAACTTGAGGCGCTGGTGAATGCAAACTGTAACGTGCTTGACTCCTCATTCTCCTGCCCTGCTTTCCTCACTCACCTTCTCGTGGCTATCGATATCCGTCCCGTCTCTACTTGCCTTCTTTCGCTTTCTGTTGCTTCCTCAAACCTCGTCCACATTATGGCATCATCGTCCCTCATCCCTCCCTCGCCCTGGACGGAGGAGACGGGAGGATGGAGGACCAGGAGGCAAGATAGGTAGGCAGATAGTGGGAGCATGTGAGGGGAAGGGGGCAAGATAGGTCGAAAGCAGGATGGAAGGAGGAACGGAGGAATTGACACACCGGCCCAGAGGGGCGCCCGCCCAAACATATAGATTCTCATCTATTCCTCACAAAAGACCCCGCCTGGAATGTCTTTGCAAGTTTACGTCTCTAGAGCGGCGTCCACTCGAAACAGTCTTTTGGGTGTTCCTTAGGATGTCGTGTCAGGGTTCTCGGGGGCGCTTTGGAAACACTTTTGAAGCCTTTTGGGCGCCACTTGTTCAAGCCTCTTGGGGCGTCTCAAGGGTCTCTTGGGGGCTCCTGAGAGCATCGTGGGGCGGAAAACTCGAATTGTTGCTTCGGACTCCCGCTCTTGGACTACCTTGGGGGTCGTCTTTGAGTTTTCTTAGACCCGTGAGGGCAGAAGAGTCGTCTATGGGGAAATTTGGGCGTTTTGGAGCGCTCTTGGAAGTGCCCTTGGGAGCGCCCTCGGAGGCTTCTCGCGGCGTCTCGGCCAGTCTCTTGGGACGTCTCGGGACCATCTTCGAGGTCTGGGAGCGGCTCCTCGGCGACTCGCGCCCTCTGGTAAGATCGTGGGGGGGTTGGGAGGCCTCCTGGCTCGCCTTGGAGGGGCCCGGGACCCTGCCCCCAGCATGGGGGCCCGGAGGTTGCCCTCGGGGCCCCCGGCCCTGGCCCCCAGGTACCGCAGGTTTTCGTCGTGTCGACCCAGGCGATGGTTCTTGACACCGCGGGCATCGTTCAACCTTGAACGATCGGCAGTTTCCGAAACGCCACATCGTTGAACATCGATCAATTCTGGGTCGCCGTCGGCGTTCAACGTTGAACTCCGGCGGCGGGGTCGCCGCTGGTCGACACGGCACGAACCTACCGTATGTGTATACTACGGGCTCGGGACAACGAGCTAGCGAGCGAGCGCGCGCCGTCGGTCCGACGGACCAGCCTTACGAGGGCCGCGCGGACGAGACGGGGCCTGGAGAAGGGGTCGCGCCGCGGCATTGGCGAGCTTCAGCTGAAATTGGAGCGGCGGAAGCCGGGGTTGGCGAGATGGAAGCCAGCGGTGGAATGAGTCGGACTCGGAAGTGGGCGCCAGAGGCGGAGAGACGGGTGCTGGGGTCGGAGAACGATGAGCAACGTACCGACTGATTTGTAGGAGATGGTTTCCTTCATGATGTTCCTGCAACTCTTGATCCCATGTCATTTCTGACCACGATCGTCAGAGGTTCGTTCCTGCCAGACTTGGATGCTGGAGTCGTCGGAGGCTGGAGTCGAATACGTGGGGCGCGGAAGCCAGGGTCGGAGCCCTGGGAGCAGGAGTCGCAGAGGTGGGAGCCCTGACTGATTCGGAGACACGGGAACCGGAGTCGGAAACATGGCAGCCGAAGTCCGAGGGATGGGAGCCGGAGTCGGACAGGCGTCCACTGTGGCCGGAGTCGGAGAGATGGAAACCAGGCTGGGGAAAGGCAGCAATCGTTGTTCGAGGCATGTGCGCACAGTCAGAGAGATGGGAGCCAGACCTCCAGTGGGAAGGACTGGTTCTAGGGTCGGAGACATAGGCGCATGGGTGTCGGAATCGAAATCGTGGGAGTAGGAGCTGGAATCGGAAAGACGACAACATGAGTCGGAAAGATGCGCGCAGGAGTCGGAAAGTTGAACACAGGTGCCAGAACCGCGGGGTAGATCTGGAGTTGGGAGGGACGAGAGCAGGAGCTGGTGAAGAAGTAACAGGAATCGTAATAAATGGAGCTGGAGTCGGATAGCTGTGGTCCAGATCAGGCGTCGGTATCGGCCTTGGGGAGGTTCCAGGGTAGACGAGAAGTTACTGCACATAGTTAGGGGAACTATTGTATACTCCTGTTGTGTCGCTCCACCAGAGCACGTCTCGCGCAACTTCTAACCACTGGTTGACGTGCTGCAGCGCACGGAGCGGGGAGAGGGAGGCGGAGGGGGAGGGGGGGGGGAGGGGAGGAGGGGGGGAGGAGGAGGAGGAGGAGGAGGAGGAGGAGGAGGAGGAGGAGGAGGAGGAGGAGGAGAAGGATGAGGAGGAGGAGCAGAGTGAACCCAAGTTGCATCAACGATGCTGCAATACACTCTCCCGTCCCAAGTCCCCTCCTCACGAGTCCACACGAGCCTCCCTCTCCGCTAGAGCAAGAGCCCCCCTGAAAGGCCAGCGCCCTGCCGGCCTACCGTTCAGGCGAGAGCCCCAATGCGAGAAGCATCTGGCCTGCATCCGTCTGGCAAGTAGTGAGAGATTCGAGCAGACACTGGCACAGCTCCCCGCTTCGAAAAAGGGCCGCCCCATCTGTGCTACTGATGCACAAGACTACGCTTCTGGCCACGAACCTCAATCAAGTCTCAAGCTGAAGCCCCTGTGTAAAAAAGAGCCGTCCTCTATCCGCAGAGCCGTCACAGATGTTGGGCTTCAGAGGGTCACCAGCGAGATCCCCACTTGGGAAAGGAGCCGTCCTCCGTGCCCGTAACTGTTGCAATAATTTGATACCACTGTGCGCGGTGCTAGGGGAGCCACGCATTGAAAAGGAGCCGTCCCCATCCGCGGAATGGCTGCAAGCTTTTAGGACGACTGTGCACGGCGCGAAGGCGAGAGCGCAATTTGACAAACAAAAAAGGAACCGTTCCCAATCCGTGTAACTGCTGCAAGCGTTCAAGACGAATGCGCACGGCGGTAGGGCGAGAGCCACGTCTTGAAAAGGAGCCGCCCCGCGTCCGTGCAACTGCAGAAAACTGTTAAGACGGATGTGCGCGGCGCTACGGTGAAACTCAAATGTTGAAAACTGCCTGTGCTCCATCCGTGCAACTCTTGCAAACATTGGGACGAATGTGCGCGGCGCGAAAGCGAGAAGCCGAATGCGCGCAGCGCTAAGAATCGAGAAACACATCTTGAAAACGACATGTGCTCCGTCCGTGCAACTGGCGCAAGCTTCCATATTCGGGGCCATAGAGCGGTCAGTCAGGAAGTCGCAGGCGAACCGCCTGGCCAGCCCCACCAACACATCTGGGGGTGCGGCAGGTGGGAGTGATCTATAAGCGAAGGGACGGAGAAGAATGAGAAGGACAAGGAGGCGGAGGAAAACCAGGAGGCGGAGGAAGAGCAGGGGGTCGATACCTGCACCTCCTCCTGCACTCCAGGGCGAGCGAGCGGGGGAGGCGGCGATGCCACGGCGGGGGGCGGCCTCGAATCCGAGGGAGCGCATCGCGGACCGCAGCTCACCCCTTGGCCGGAGGATGGGGCAGAGGCTGGAGGCGAGTGCCCTCCCAGAGGGGATTTGTTTCCATTCAACACTGCCCTACAGGTGACCTGAGGGAAAGAAAAGGATATGGCCGTGATATTCACGAATCCATATCTGGCCTGGGCTCAACACTACCCCCTTTGAGCTTAGGGTGACGCCCGCGCATCATGAGCCTCCAACGATCCCAAAAAGGAAGTGGTGAAGGAGGACGACGGATGCGACCGAGGAAAGAGAGGGGTCTTCTGCACGGCGTCGGAGGGCCCAGGGCTGATGCTGGAAGCGAGTGCCCTCTCGAGTGGGAAAAGAAGGAGCCCGTGAAACAGGGCGGCGGGGAGGATGCGACAGGAGAGAGGCTCGTTCCACGGCGTTGGCCCTGCTCGGTGCTCCAGAAGCCTCTGGGGACCTGCGCCTGCCCCAGACCTCTCGGGGCCTCCACGGGGGTCTTTGTCCTGCCCCAGGATTCGCCAGGGCAGCCCAAGAACGACGCCAGCGAGACCCCTATCGAAAAAAATCAGCAGGGCATTCGCAGTTAAGACGGCCCACAGACCTCCAACAGGCCCCCAAGAGCCCCCCAGAAGTCCTGAGGGGGCCCCAAAGAAGACCCAAAAGCACACCCAAGAAGCTCTCGAGAGGCCTCCGACAGGGGCGGTTGGAAGACTTTTGTTGTTACAGCCGCAGGCGGAAGCGCCAGCGGCAGGCGGTCACGGTCGGGCTGCGGCCGCGACAAGGGGGCGGGCGCGCGCGGGGCCGCGGTCAGGCGGCAGGCAGCAGCGACCCAGGGCGTCTGAGCCAAAGCGTGCAGATCCAGGGAGTCTGCAGGGCAGCCCCTGAAAGAAACATGCAACGGCGCATCCAGGGAGTCTGACAACAGCCACCGAGGATAGCCGAGCGCAGCCAAAATGGCGCGCAAAGCGTTCCCAACAGAACGAGAACGAACGGGTGGGGAACGATTCCGAGCGGGACGTCTATCCAGGGAGTCTGACGGGTAGACACAGACTGACTGGTGACACAGTCCAGCGGGGAAAATCTCTGACGGCGCCAGCGGACCATCGCGACGTCAGACCACGCATCCAGGGAGTGGAACCAAAGACGCCAGCGTCACAAATTCCACCGCTGCGCACAATTCCGCATAGGTACCAGAGAGCGGCAGTGGTGCATCGCCGACGTCCTCCCGCACGTGGCAGCGTTTCGGCAAGAACTCGATCGCGAGGCGCGAGGTGACATCGGTCGCTCTCTCGCGGTCCGCTCAGCCACGAAGGCTGGCCCCAGCCAAGCACAGAGCTTCAGACCGCAATAGGGCGCGGTCGGCACCGCACCTGGAGGGCACAGCCTGCGACAGCCCCGACGCCACGAGAGCTCCCGACGAGACGCGGCTGCTGGGGCACGCCCCCGGGCCTAAAGACTCCCAGACGGGCCCCCGCAGACCCCAGAGGCCTCCGTTGGGGTGAGGGGCAGCGATAAGGGGGGACTGGCATAGGGGGGATGCATCGACCTGGAATCGGCGATAGGCTCCCGATAGTGAGTCCGCACCTTCCTAAGCGGGTTAGGGCGGTCGGGCCCCTATCGGCGATCAATGGGCGATTGGGGGTCGATGCATTCCCCCCCTATACCTATCCCCTCCTATCGTTGCCCCTAGTGGGGGCGCAGACCACCGGGGGCCGCCCCAGGCCGCCGGCGGGGCCGCCCCCAGGCCGGGCCCTGGGCAGCCGAGGCGGCGCACGGGTCGATCGTCCCCGAGCCGTCTGTGTCGAACAGGTTGAAGGCCTCCCGGATCTCATCGATCTCGTCCTGCGGGCTGCGGTGGCGGGAGGGAGCGGATGGGGGGCAAGGGCCGCCTGCGCCACCTCCTCCCGCCCTCCTCCCTCCGCGCTCCACCCTCGGCCCTCCGCCCCCCATCCCCTGCACACCCATCCCTCGCCCTCCCTGCTGTGTCCCCCCTGTCCCTCCTCGCCCCCGCCTCATCCATCCTCCTCCCTCCCTCCCTCGCTTGCCCACCCTCCTCCTCCATCATCCTCCCTCCTCCCACCTCCTGCTCCCCCCACCCTCCCTCTGTTCTCCTCCCTCCATTATCAGGGACCGGCAGATCACGTGATGGCGTCGACGCTCGGGCTACTGCCCTCTGCCCTCTTTCCCCCCCCCCCGGCGAGGACCATCGCCTCACCAGCAAGGACCATCGTAGGCCTCACACCCCTCGCAGCTGCCATCATAGGGGCTGCCTGGGTCGCCCTCCCACCAAGCCACCAAGTCGCCAGTACGCTTTGCCGTCAATAGGCACACACTGGAGAGGGCCGAGACCCTCCTTGCAGACCCCTCTCGGCCAACATGGGCGGCCGCAAAGATTGGTCCATCGCACACGTACCTCCACATTGTTTTACTAATCGACCGATACACTAATCAACCAATTTCTCATGTTCCTGCTCCATCCTCCCCCTTACTCCCCCTGCGCCTCCGCCTCATACCCCTCCTCAATCCCTTTTCCTGATAAATAACTCCTCCTTGTCGCACCCCGAGACCGGTCGAAAGGGTGGGCCTGGCGTTTCGCCTGAAACTTCCTCACCATTTATCGCCCTGGAACCCAAAAAATGGCAACAGTTTCACAAATGGAGGGAGGGTCGTGTCCAAAATGTGGCTCTCGCCTCAGCGCTGCGCACATTCGTTTCCAAAATTTGCAAAAGAGTTTCACGGGTTAAGGGGGCGGGCGGCTTGCAAAACGTGGCTCTCGCCTTAGCGCCGCGCACATTCATTTCCAACATTTGCACGAGTTTCACGGATTGAGGGCGCTTCGTTCTCAAGATGTCGCTCTCGCCTTAGCGCCGCGTACACTCGTCATTAAAATGTGCAAGAGATTCACGAATTGAGGGCGGTTCATTTTCAAATTGCAGCTCTCGCCATAGCGCCGCGCACAATGCTTTTTTGAAAACGTTGTGCAAGACTTTCACAGATTCCCATGGTCAGCGTTCCAGAAACGGTGTGTTGAAAGGATTTTGGATTGTGAGGGCGCAGCAGTCATGTTAATTCGCGGTGTTGAGGTCCCAAGAATCGTGTTCTGGCACGTTTCAGGATCGTCAAAACGCAGCAGTCAGGTTGATCCGTGGCGTTGGAGTCCCGAGAATGATGTTTTGGCATTATTCAGGGTCTTCACACGGTGATCTCCCAACGAGGCAGTTCCCTCAGTGAAAATGAAACCCTGTAGGGGCCTGTGAAGAGGAAGCTTCGAGGGAGTGTTTTTTCCAGCATCGTTGATGAGTAGTTGATGATACCACTGTTCCTCCTCCTCCTCATCATCATCCTCCCCACATTACTGTCATCAACATCGATATCATCATCAACACCATCATCATGATCATCATCATCATCAGCAGCAGCAGCATCATCACCACCACCAACACCGCCACTACCACCACTACCAACACCCCAACCACCATAACCATCATCATCATCATCATCATCATCATCATCATCATCATCATCATCACAATCATCATCATCATCACCACCAATATCATCATCAGCAGCAGCATCAGCATCATCAGCAGCATCATCACCAGCATCATCACCAGCATCAGCATCATCATCACCACCACCAATATCATCAGTATCAGCAGCATCCTGAGCATCGTCATCGGCATTGTCATCGTCATCGTCATCGTCATCATTATCATCATCGTCGTCAAAATCAATATCATCATCATCATCATCATCATCATCATCATCATCATCATCATCATCCGCAGCATCATCAGCATCAGCATCATCATCGTCATCGTAATCGTCATCGTCATCGTCATCGTCATCGTCATCGTCATCGACATCTGCATCCGCATCGTCATCATCATCATCGTCGTTATCATCAGCAGCATCAGCAACAGCATGATCATCATCATCAGCATCATCAGCATCATCAGCAGCATCAGCATCAGCATCAGCATCATCACCATCATCATCATCATCATCATCATCCTCATCATCATCATCCTAATCATCCTAATCATCATCAGCAGCATCATCATCAGCAGCAGCATCATCACCAGCATCATCCTCCTCATCAGCAGCAGCATCGGCATCATCATAACCATCATCAGCAGCATCATCATCAGCATAATTATCATCATCCGCAGCAGCAGCATCATCAGCGACATCGTTATAAGCATCATAATCCGCATCACCATCATCATCAGCATCGGCATAATCATAAACAGCATCAACATCGTCCTCATTAGCAGCATCAACAGCATCAACAGCATCAGCATCATCATCATCCTCACCCTCATCATCATTTGCATCATCAGCATCAGCATAAGCATAAGCAGCAGCATCACCAGCAGCATCATTAGCATCATCAGCATCATCATCATCGTCACAATCATCATCAGCATCATCAGCATCAGCATCATCAGCATTATCAGCAGCATCAGCATCAGCATCAGCATCATCATCATCATCATCAGCATCGTCGTCGTCATCGTCATCATCGTCATTACAGCCATCGTCAACAACATCGCCATCGTCATCAGCATCATCATCATTCTCACCGTTATTAGATTCATCATCATCGTCATCGTCATCGTCATCATCATCAGCAGCAGCATCCTCATCCTCATCATCAGCAGCAGCATCATCAGCATCATGGGCATCGTCATGACCATCGCAATATTCATCCACAGCATCATCGTCATCCTAAGCACCGCCCTCATCCTCATCCTCATCCTCATCATTATCCTTATCCTCATCCTCATCATGATTATCAGCATCACAATCAGCATCATCATCAGCAGCAGCATCAGCAGCAGCATCATCATCATAATCCTAATCCTAATCCTCATCCTCATCCTCATCAGCCCAATCTTGCCCATTTGCCTTCGCCTCCTCCTCCTCCTCCTCCTCCTCCTGATCCTCCTCCTCCTCCCTGCCCAAGGGCAATCATGGCGAGCGTGGGTGCGAGGGGGGGCATACGAGCGCGGCAGCGCCCCTGGATGGCTCGGGAGTCTCCGAGCGACCAGGTCGCCACGAGGGTGCACAGTGCGTCTCGGTCGATGGTCCAGAGGAGGAGTGGAGGAGCGGGGAGAGGAGGAGGAGGAGGAGGAGACGGCGGATAAAGGATGAGCATCTGATACTCCAGATTTCAAAATTAAAGGGGGGGAGTCTGACTTGGGGGGGTCTGATTTGAACCGTCTTGGAGGGTCTCAGGGGGTCTGGGTTCAAGGCCGCCCTTTCATGGCTGGTCTGGGGGGGTCTGAAATTGCTCATCTGGGAGATTTGCAACCCCCACTCATTGATTCTATGAAATTCGGAATAACCGATCCTTATTCACACTGGCGTGGTCTTGGCCACACTGGCTGGCTTACCCAGGTGGGGATGTGCGCGGTTCCATTCGGGTTTCACTGTTCGCGGGACCTGTACCCCCTGGGAGGGTGGGCTGGTGGGGCTGGGATACCATGGCCCAGTGAGGATGGGGTTAGGTAAGACGATGCCCAGAGGATGGAGGTTAGAGGAAAGCAGGTAGGACCACGGAAGAGGTCTCTGCTTTTCGGATGCGTTTGAGCGGTTTGGAATTTATTTGGGCACTCGGGAGCCAGAGGCCTCTCGGGATCTTGCGAAGGAGGAGGAGGAGGAGGAGGAGGAGGGATGAGGAGGAACGAACAGGGACGAAGAGGTGGATCCAGGGCGGCTCTCTGGCTCCGGTGTGGAGCTGTGTTCGCAGCAGGCCAGGCAGGGGGGCGATCCAGAGGCGAATATCTCGCGCCACTGTCGGCGTGCAGGCGAGGCCCTGTCTGCGAGAAAACTGAGCCCGTGCCGCGCTCCAGCGACTGGTCCCGCGCACTGCAGACCAGAACGAGGTGCTGCCAAGCAATCGAGGCGGGCCAAGAGAAAAACACAAAAACCACTGCAACCGTGCAGCGCTGGGGTGAAGCAACGCCGCTTCCCCGAGCGCGATGGCGGAAGTGCGTGGCAGCGGACCTGAAGATTCCCACTGCGATTTGCACTAGGACAGGTCAAATCGGACGACAGAGGCACTGAGTGCGCTTAGCCGTGTCACCGTCATGCGACTGTAATATCAAAGGCACAGCATCTTGGATTGTGTAGGCAAGTTGTCGCTCGGGTACAGCTCGCATGCAAGCGTCTACCACTGCGCACAACTCGCGACTGAGACTGGGCCAAACTTTAGGCCGTCGGGCGCCCCCTTGGGCTACGGAGGGACCTGGGCGTCGCTCGCACCGTTTTCCAAGGCGAAGGAGGAGCCCCATGCGGCAGAAATGGTCCGAGAGACGACGCGACCCGCAGACGCACGACGTACAACGGACCTCGGACGGGGACAAGGGGATAGGCCGTCGGGCGGCCCTTGGGCCACGGAGGGACCTGGGCGTCGCTCGCACGCTCGCAGCCCTCTCCAAAGGCGGAGGAGCAGCCCCATGCGGCAGGGATGGTCCGAGAAAGGGACGACGACCCGCTGGCGCACGACGCACGACGGACCTCTCGGACGGGGACGAGGGGAGGGCACCGGGGAGGGAAGCGGGGACGGGGCGCGGAGGGCGTTATAGGGAGGCGCGGAGGCGGGGGAATAAGGAATGGGGGGGAAAAAAGAAAACGTAAACATAAACTTTTGGCGCTCCGCGCGGGTGTCTTGGATCTGCGCTGGGACCCCCTTCACTGGCTAGAGGTCTCCTAGATGGGGGCGGAGCAGATGGAGTCGGAGGATCGCGCCGCATCGCCGATACACCGGCGATGCATCGGCAATGTATTGGCGATGCACCGGCGACGTATCGTCGACGTCGGCGATACATCGGCGACGTCGACGTGAAGCCGATCGGGCTCCGCATCGAGCCGCATCCGCGATGCATCGGCGATGCATCGGCGATGCGGCGCGATCTTCCGATCCCATCTGCTCCGACCCCATCTGCTCCGACCCCATCTGAGCGCGCCAGGGGCGGCGCCGGCGGCACCGCCAGGGAGGGGGCCCGGCGCGGCTCCCAGGAATCCGCACGGAGCGCCGAAAGTTTCTGTCTGTGGCGTTTTGTCTTCTTCGAGGGAAGCGGGGACATGAGGGGCAACAAAAGTGGGGGGACTGGCATACGGGGGGGTGCATCGACCTGGAACCGGCGATACATCGCCGATAGATCGGCGATAGGCCCCCGACAGTGAATCCGCACCTTCCTTTGCAGGTTGGGGCTGTCGGGCCCCTGTCGGCGATCGGTGGGCGATTGGAGGTCGAGCGCATGCCCCCTGTGCCTGCCCCCCCTCTCGTTGCCCCCAGGGGACGCTGCGAGGGCGCGCGGACGGGGCGACGGCGAGGCGCGCGCGGCAGGGGCCCTCGAGGGGCTCCCGAGGCTGGCAGGCGCACGGGGCGCAGCGCGCGCTGCCCCCTCAGCACGCCTTGCGGCCCGCGGGCAGGGCCTCCAGCGAGAGGACGCGGCCGCCGGGCACCACGAGGGAGGAGGGCACGGCTGCGAGCAGCTCCTCGCAGGTCTGCGCTGCATCGGATCACGAGATCGGATCGGAGCGAGGGCGGAGGTCGAGTCGCCAGCGATATCGTCCCGAATCGGATCGGGATCGAATCGCCGCGCCCCGCTGCCGGCTGGCCCTGGCCGATGCCGGTGACTAAAGCCGGATCGCATCGGATTGGCATCGCGGCCCCAGCCAGAGAATCGAACATCGCATCGAAGCGGATCGTGGGCGGCCCTGCCTCGTGGAGGAAGATGGCGTCGAAGGCCTTGTGCTGCTGCGCGAGGTTGCGCAGCGTCGACCTGGGGCTCCCCAGGATCAGGCTCTCCTTGAGGCACTGGTTCTCCCGCGCCGCCTCAAGGGGGGGCAACGCTTCGAGAGGGGGGGACCGGCTCAGGGGGGGAGCATGGGCCTGGAATCGGTCGGCGTTACAGCGCCGACAGATTTGCGTTAGGCCCTCGACAGCGCATCCGCACGTTCCCGAGTGGGGTGGGCTCGCCGACAGATTTGCGTTAGGCCCTCGACAGCGCATCCGCACGTTCCCGAGTGGGGTGGGCTAGGAGGGCCCCCTGTCGGCGCTGCATGGGCGATTGGGGGGTCGACGCATTCCCGTCTGAGCCTATCCCCCCCTGACGCAGCCCCTGCCGCCTGCATCATCTCCATCGGGTCCTGCACGAGCCGTGTGACTTTCGGCGCGCACCCGTCCATGCCCACCAGCGCGCGGGCCACCTCTGCACTGGCGCACAGCACGCTGGGGGACGCGCCGCGCTCGCGGACCTGCGCCCGCAGGAAGGACGCGCGCGTGTCCCGCGCGATCTCCTCGAAGTACGCGTAGTCGCGGCCCACGGTTGGCCCGGGCACGATGACCTTGCCGATGTTCACGTCGAGGTGGTGATAGTTCAGACCCAGGGCCTCGAAGGCCGCGGGGAACCTCGCGGTCAGCGGCTCCCCGGCCTCGATCGGAATGCCCTTGGGATCCCTGGGCAGCGCGCCCCCGCGGAGCGCGCCCTTGATGCGCAGCATCTCCAGCGGCCAGGCGAGCTCCGCCACGAGGACGGGCAGAGGGTCGGACCAGGCCCAGAACCCCTCGGTGCGATCCGCCACGAACGGCCAGCAGTTCTGGTGGAACCAGAAGCCCACCTTCTGGTACTGCGTGGCTGGGCGAACGTCGTCGCCGAAGAAGCTGGCGCCCCAGCCCGGAGTCCCGGACACGCCCTCCAGCACAGAGGAGGCGCGAGGGTTGCACTCGATCACAAAGAACTTGCCCGTGGAGTCCTCGCGGAAGTAGTCAAAGGCGTACTGGCCTGTGAGCTTGTGCTTGGCGATGAGTCCCGCGATCGCCTTCTCGACGTCCTCGGGCACGGGGATGCCATCGAAGAACAGGAGGTCGCTCTCCGAACGGTAGCAGCCCTGGAAGGTGATCTTGCCGTCCACTGCCACGAACCACGCGGAGTACTCGGTGCCACGGATGAAGCGCTGCCACTGCCACGGATCCGACGGCGTGGGCTGCACCGATTCGGGCACCTTCTCCCCCCTGCGAACTAGCTTGATCTCCTCCTCCCGGTTGATGCTCGACTCGATCCGCTTGATGATGACGTCCATCTCCCCGAACGGAATGGACCCGTTCTCCAGATCCTCTCTGCTGGTGGCAACGCCAGCCTCGGGCACGGGCACGCCACACTCGCGGCACATCTGGTCGAACTGCGCCTTGTTGTCCAGCCGGGTCATCATCTCCAGGCCCTCGCAGGCAAACTGGACGTCGGGCAGCCTCGCCTGGAGCCAGTCCTTCGCGACGCCGATGAAGAGGGCCTCGTTGATGGTGGACATGGGCAGCACCAGGTCTACCTTCTCCCTCCGGACCATCCGCAGAGAGGCAACAGGTCACCACCGCCATGCCCGGCCAGAGCCCCCATCCCGGGCCCTGGCACGGTGCGTGGACCCTCCTGGCCTCGGCCAGGAGGACGCCATCGTGCACGGTGCCAGCGCCCAGGGGCTGGCCCTGGCCCGGCACGATGATGGCACACACGGGTGCCTCCTGCGGAGATGATCTGCTCCAGATGGTCCACCCACTTCCCCAGGCCCCGGGGGTCCAGCGGAGCCAGGGTCGCCGCACCGTCGCACGAGGTGGAGACGGCGCTGGCGCTCATCTCCTGGTAGTCCGACACGATGACGCGGCAGCCGATCTCCTTCAGCGCCCTCACGCCGTGCAGCGTCTTGGCCTGGCGGCCCGTCGTCACGAGCACGGTCTTGCCCGCGTGCGGGCCCCTCGCCCGAGGCCGCAGCAGCGGCGCGAACAGCCTCAGCAGCCCGTGCAGGGCCACGCAGGCGTACCACACGCTGTAGGCGGCGACGCCGAGGAGGGGCCGCAGCACGGCCGCCGGCACCACGCGGAACATCGCGACGGCCCGTCTGCACGGCAGGAGCGGCGAGCCCGAGAGGTGCCAGAGCAAGGCGGGGCCAAGATGGCTGGAGCCAGCGTCTGGCAGAGGAGCGAGGACGGGGAGGGAAGAGGAGAGGGAGGGGAGGGGAAACCCCAGGAGCGCCCTGGAACGTCCCGTTTCCTCCTCCTCCTCCTCCTCTTCCTCCTCCTCCTCCTCTTCCTCCTCCTCTTCCTCCTCCTCCTCCTCATCATCCTCCTCCTCCTCCTCCTCCTCCTCCTCCTCCTCCTCCTCCTCCTCCTCCTCCTCCTCCTCCTCCCCCTCCTCCTCTTCTCCTCTTCCTCCTCCTCCTCATCATCATCGACCTCCTCCTCGATTGGCAATGGGCACGCCAGTCAGGCCCCCTCTTCCCCCGACAACCAGCGCCAACGCAAGCTCCGATGAGACCCAAGGACAGGAGGAGAGGCAAACGAGGAAGAGGCTCCAACGCACGAAAGCAGCCACTTGATTACAGTGGGAGGCTTTGAGGGTCCTGGAGGTGTTGGGGGGTCCTCGGAGGTCTGGGGGTGTACATCGAAGTTTCGAATTGGACCATGAACTCATGAGCAGCCGCAGGACCGATCCCCGAGCGACGCACTTGGACTCCTGGACTGCACTTTTTGTTGCTCAGGGAGCGGAGGGCACCTGCAAACGCACAGCACTGCAGAAGAAATTATACAACATAGCACGGCAGCTGCGGAGGGGAGGAAGGAAGGCAGGAGCAAGACGAAGCACAACCCGTGAGAGCGACGTCAGGGACCTGCCAGCATAAAACACGAACGTCAGGCGACGTGAATGCCACGTGTGTAACGCGGTGTAAAAGCCACTGCGCCGTCACGACAGATTTGGAAATTTGCTGCACAAAAGAAAAACGATCACAGCAAATGCGTCAGAGTACTGGCTACACACGACGCCCCAGCGCAACACGCTCATCGCGCCGAGGAGCGCTGGAGAGAAGGTGATACACTACCGGCAGTGTCCGATGCTTTTGCCGTCGCGGGTGACCGCCGCTCCTCGAGCCAAAGAGTGCGTGTGCCCCAGGGCCCAAGCCTCGCGCTTGGCCGCCCGATCTTGCTCGTTCACTGCTGCCAGCACAGCGGCAGGTAACGGGGGGGCATTAGCCAGCACCCAGGCAGTGCAAGTGGGGCGCCGCTTATCGGACAAATGCGCGACGCATCGCAATCGCGCGCGACAACTTGTGCCGCGAGCGGGGCACACGCGGGAACCATCAATGCGTCGTTTAACGGCTAACCAATCCCATGCTTGGCCCGACAACGTTCGGCCAAAGCGCGTTCTGACGGGAAGCGCGCCGGGCAGACCGGGCACTGGTGGCCCAATCCGCACTGGACACTAGGCTCGGAGCGTCCTGTCAGGGCGGCCCTGTCCAAACAAGATTCAGGGGAATGGACCCTGTCGAAGACGGAGGTCCACTTGGCGGCGCCCCGGAGTAGGCCAAGCCACGCTTGCGAACCGCCCCGCAAAGAAGGCAGACCACACGCGAGGCGAGGCCAAGCGCGCGCACCCGCTCGACGTCGATCCGGATTGTCGCCAACCACGGTAGTTCTGGCTCCCCAGTGACAGCCTGCAGCAAGGCCAGGAGGGATGGCGGTCGATTCCGGGCCAGCCTGCCAAAATACCTCATGCGCGCCACCATCAGCATGCAATCGAGCGAGGGCTGACCAATCTTTCCCCAGACCTCTCGGTCGGTCATGGCCACGTCTTTCGAGAAGCGAGGGTCACCAACAAAGCGCAGAAGCGCTCTCACGTCAACCCCTGATAAGCGGCGAAGCGCCTTGAAGGTGAGGCGGGAGAGGACGAGGCTACGCAAGAAGGTAATATTGCACCTGTCGCCCATCAGCGGCGAGCAAAAAAAAAAAACTCGCGGGGGACGGGGGCGCGCGCCGTCATCGCAGACTGCGACCTATGAGCGGCATTGCGGACTGAAACGCCGCGCGCGGACACCCATGCACCGAGGTGCTTGCACTCTTCGCCCACGCGAAGCAGCTGGTCAGACTTCGAGACCGGAATGGCCAGGCCGCCGTCCGCTTGCCGCCATCGCTCGCGGACGTCCACCGAGCGCCTGCCCCGGAGGGCGACACGGCCTTCGGTCTTGCCCCTGCTCTAGTTCATCTCCAAGTGGGAATCGCCGAAAGTGCTAGTCAGGATCCCGAGTAATACGTCGATAGCACGCGCCAGCGCGCGGGGGGGCTCGGACAGAGGAAACACGACCGTCGTCGACGAGAGCGGCGTCCACGATCTCGCACACAGACGCGTCGACGGCAGCAGCAGGCCCCCATAAGGTGCCTAGGGCCTGCGGGATGCGCAGGGCCAGGCCCTCGCGGCGCAATCGCCTACGGAGCATGTCCAATGCTGCGGCGCAGGCAGCATTGCAGACGAGGGCTCCGAGCTCACATCCTTGCCGCCCGCCCGCGCGAAAGGCGACGACGCGCTCTCCCCCGGGCACTTGGAACTCAGAATGGTCGCGCAGCGTGCAAGCCACTCCCGCCGCCGTACGATTGGCCCCCCACTGCCGCAGCATAAGGCCGCCGCGCCCCTCAATGCACGCGCGCAATCACCGAGCCGCACGCGGTGCAACCCCGAGCTGTTGGAGGCAGCGCTCGCGGTGATCATGATCCACGCTGCCCCAGCCCATGACAAGTGGCTGGATAACTTTGCCGAACGCTTTTGTCGAGTCAACAGACAGAAGGAACACCAGCGCCTGCCGCGACTGGGCCAAGGCGATGGTAGCGAAGACCACGTGCGTTGCAAAGTCCGCCCCTCGCGCGGCATCTGCTCCGAATTGCGCGTCTGGCAGGCGTTCGTTGACGGCGGGTTCCAACACGTCCTTGAAGATGCCTGCCAAGCCTTTCCCAGCGTGATCCGCTAGGAGGACGCCGCGGTGGTCGTCGCAGATCCTGCTGTCACCCTGCTGCTTGTGGATGCGCTGGAGATGGCCGCCGCGCCACTGCGGGGGCCACTAGCAATTGCGCAGTATACTCACGTTGACGGACGCGCACAAGGTTGCAGCGGGGCCCCCTCCAGCCACCAAGATCTCGGCAGGGGCGCCGTCGATGCCAACGCCCCCTTCGCAGCCAACTGCGCGGTAGGCCGCGGCTGTTTCGTCGGGCCCGACGCCCAGCAGCAACGGGTCGCCGTGGGCGGGCTGCACCGGTTGCCGCGCGTCGTGAAGGGCGGCGAGCTCCCCCTTGAAACGTCGCCGAAGTGCCCCTCCCAGCGCGCGGTCTCCTCGGAGGCGTTCTGGGTGAGAGCGCCGTCGAGTCGGAACACCTCCGAGTTGGAGGCGGCCGAGCGCGCGCCGAGGGCACGGGGCGCGGCGAACTGGGCGCGCACGTCGCCAGCGTCGGCTGCCGCCTGAGCTTTCAACACCGTGCCGTCGAGAAACTCCACGCGGTCCGCATGGAGGGACTCGCGAACGCCTTTCTGCTTTTCTGCATGTGCAAGATCGCGGCGCAGGAGGAGGAATCGCGTTTCTGCGCACGCGCGCGGGCGTTGACCAAGTCCACCGCCGCGCCCGGCGCGAAGAAAGTGGACTGCGACACGAGAGGCGCGGGCGATCGCTGCGCGCGCCTGAGCCCCCCCACGGGCAACGCTGCAAGCCACGAGTCAAAGCAAGCTCGTTGGAACCAGGCAAACCGGCGGCGAGCGGCCTGATGAGCGCGCCGTCGAAGGGGCGCGACGAGCTGAACTATGTCCCACGTGGTCTGTGAGAACCATGGCTTGCGCGGCAGGGACCGGGCCAGACCAAACATCTAAATCGGCCCCCTTCATAATGGAGCTCACCTGGGCGAGCCGCTCGTCGACACGCGGCTCGCAAGGAACAAGTGCTTCGAGCAGACGTTTCGGAAAGTTCTGGACTGGGGCCACGTCGCCAAGAGGAGGCGGGCGGGGCGCGAAACCCATATCGGACTGTCGCACGGCAAAAACGGCCGAGACGGCACTATGGTCGCGCCGCCCAGTGAAGGTCAAGTCCATATCAGCGCGCACACTGACGTCGGAGGCCCATGTCTGGCGGCCTCCCCGGACGAGGATATAATTAATCAATCCGATGGGCTGTGCTCGCGGCCCGGTGCCACGCGGGCTTGGCCCCGGAGAAGGCTTCGAGGGCGACGAGGCGCAGTGTCTCTGCGAAGATGCGCAATGACGCGCCGTTCTCGTTCTCGCGGCCAGGGCAGGCGGGCCCGAACGCTTCCGACGGCACCTTTTCAAACCCAAGCGTTCGCATCGACGGCGACGGACCAGCAGGCGTCGGGGAACCGTGCCCTGAGGTCGACAGCGGTTGAAGAAAGGTCCGTCCCAAACTCGAGGCGCTCGTCCACGCCTGCGCAGGAGGTGGGGGCGCGTTCGGAGAACCACACGTGCACGGCGCAGTCGCGGGAGACACTGACCGCGAACAGCAGGCGAGGTGAGCGAGCACGCCATTGAACGACAGGATGGCCCAATTCACGATCAAGCCAAAGCTGAACCCCGAGGGCTCCGTCACTCGTGGCGGGAGAAGTGAACATCGCGAAGTGGACACCCCCCCGTCTCTCTGCATGGCGTGCGCGACCCTCCTGGAGGCCGATCGCCGCGAAGCCAGACTGCCGAAGTTGTTGTTCAAGGATCTATACCTTGCTGTTCATGACGATCAGGGATGTTCGGTAGTAGCTGCAACCCTTCTGGTGGGGGTGGAGCGTCTGCACGTTCGCGGTCGACACCCTTCAGGTGGCGACAGGGGCGCCGTCCGAGACCAGGGCCCCAAGTCGCGGACGAGCAGCGCGGCCTCGGCCCACGTAGCCAGCGAGGGGGCGGCGAGCAGGGCCATCGAGCTGACGGCGATGAGAGGCCCACCGTGTAGCTCGAGTGCGATGGCGTTCCAGGCGCGGAAGTCGAGATGCAGCTGGGCTGCGGGAGTGGCAGTCCCACTGGGCAAGGGCCCGCACCCCATCTGCTGGGGGGGGTCGTCCACAGCGGCATCGTCGTCGCAGTGGCGCCAGCGCCGAGCTGTCGCAACGGCGGCGGCGGTGCGGCGTTGGCGCCGCACTGTCGCGAGGACGTCAGCGGCGGTGTCGGTGTCGCAACGGCGACGGCGTCGCGTCGTAACGGCGGCGGCCGCGGCTGCGGCGTCGTCGTGGCGGCGTCGACGCCGCGTTCGTCAGCGCCCCCCCACGTAGACCAATCTCGAGGCTGAGGCGCCCAACCTGCATGGGCGCAGCGCCGCACAGTGTTGTACATGGAGACGTCGGAATCGCCGATCTGCACAGTGTCCTCGGTCTCCTCAATCACGCGGCGGTGGGCAGCGCCTGACTGGGCGCGCGTGCTGCCAGCGCTCAGCAAGGGGAGGCGGGAGGCCAACGTAGGGAGGGCGCCGGGCGCGATGGTAGTACCGCAGAGGTGGCTGGCGTCGACGCCTGCTGCAGTGGGGCAGCTGGCGGCGCAATCGGCCTCTTGGGGGTGAACCACGCATCGAGGTGGGTCTGGACTTTCTGCTTCTCGTTGAATCGGCGATCCAAGGGCTTCGGCGGGTCTTCCCGGGGGTGCTGAGAGGGTTGCTTGCCATTGAGCCTCTTGGGGATGTTGGCCCTGGCAGTCTGCATGGCGGCCTCGGCAGCCTGGAGTGTCGCCTGGAAGAGCGTCTCCCACTCGCGCTGCGCCTCCTCGCCAACCGAGGGGTCAACGTTGTCGAACGAGCGGATCTGCTGGACCGCGGCCTTGAGCTGTTCGCCCAACGCGGCCATGCACAGTTCGGGAGTCGGTGCCCCGGCTCCGACTGATGCTTCGAGTTCCGTCAGCTGCGTGGTCAGGTTCTTCTCCTCCTCGACTGCTGCCGTTAACGCTGTCTGAGCCAGCGAAAATGCCTGCTCGGCCTGCTCGCGCCTCTTCCGAGAGCGCTCGAGGGCAGCTCATGTGCTGTCGAGGCGCTGGCCAATGGGCCGCAGCGCGTGTAGCTCGGAGCGCTTCTCCGCCAAGCGCTCCTCCAGCTCGGCTTTGGCTGATGTCATCAGAGGAGACGTCATGGAGGCTAAGCCTGTCTCCAGCTGCCGGATGTCCGCCAACAGCACGGCCCGAGTGGGCGGAGGTGTCGACGGCTGGGGAGTAGCGTCGGCTGGCGTTGGCTCCGCTGGCTGGGCTGGGGGCGCGGCGTGCACTGGCGCTGGTGGTGCAGTCGTTGGAGTGGTTGCCGCAAGAGCCGCCGCCACCGAGGCCAACTGTTTCGCCACCGGGTTGCTGGACGTCGGCGAGGCACGGTCTGCAGCTGGCATGGTGGTGGGTGTCGACGCCACCTCCGAGTACGTCCGTTTCATGCCGCACGTGCCACACGCGGTCCGAGTGTGGTTCGTGCTGCCGCAGCCCTTGCATGTCCATAGGCGGTGGGCCCTGGGGGGCTGGGCCGATGAGGGCAGCGGCATCCCGATGTAGTGCCAGCGGCCCGACGGGTCCTTCTTCCACTCGTGCGAGTTCCCCGAGGACGCCGAGCCCGAGCCACTGCCACCATAACTGCCACCGCCTCCGCGGTTGTGCGCGCTCCATGCCCGCATGCGGACTGCTGAGGTCGAAAGCGGGTAGGAATGCTGCACGATGGTGCAGCGTCGCTGGTGTAGTCTTACGATCAACTCAAGGGCCACTCCATGGTGGCAAGCCTTGGACTGCACTGGAATAGGTCCGCCAGCTCCCCGCTGAGGCCTCCCTGTGAACAGTCACGCTGCAAGGGCCTTGGTATTGACTTTTGTGATGTCGGCCCCCCTTTGTAACTCTCCCCCTGGCCCTGAAAAGGTGGCCACCGCCACCCGATAGGGGGGTGTCTGACGGTCCCTGGTCTCAGTCGAAGATTTGCAAAACACACTTGATCCGTGCTCCCAGGGCCACGATCCCTTGCAAACTACACTGAAACCACGCACCCATGGCCACCATCCGATGTAGATTACGCTGGATCCCCGCTCCCAGGGCAAAAAAAACACCCCAGTAAACCACCCTAGTAGCAGCAAAGGTGAAGAGGCGGGTCGAGGAGTAGGAGGTCGGTTGGTAAAAAAGTGCATTTCTATATATTCCTCAAGATTCCAAGGCGTGACAAGGATGAGAGCAAGGCCATGTGCACCGTAGCGCAATTGTTACAAAGGATCGTGGCCCAAGGCTGAGGAGGATGAGGGCACGGCCATGTGCACCGTGGTGTTTTTTGTATCGGGGAGCGTGGCCGTGTGACAGGAGTGAGAGCACGGCCAAGTGTGCCGTAGCGTATTTGTTACAACAGGTCGCGGCCGTGTGACAGGGCTGAGGACGCAGCCATTTGCACCGTAGTCTGTCACCAGGGATCGTGGCCGTGTGACAAAGGTTCGAGCACGGCCATGAGCACCGTAGCGCATTTGTTAACAAGAACCGTGGCCGTGTGACAGGGCTGAGAGCACGACCATGAGCACCGTAGTGCACTTTTACCATAACAACTGTGGCCGCATGACAAAGCTGGGAGCACGGCCAGATGCACCGTAGCGCATTGCAACCAAAAAAGATGTTGGTCGTGACAGGGTTGGAAGCACGGCCATGTGCACCGTAATGCGTCTGCTACAAGGCATCGTGGCCGTCAGGACCGAAAATGTAGCCGGCATTGGGGCGAGAGCACGATTCCTGAAGCGCGAGGAATCTCAAACGAAACGGCGATTCCAGGAAGCCGGCGGCGAAAGTCTCTTGAGGCTCCCCGTCCCCTGTGGGTCTTCTGTGCGGGTTTGTCTGCCACTTGTAGAATTCTCTCGATTGAACGCTATGAGGGAATTACGCTGGAGCCACGCTCCTAGGACGAGAATATGTTGCACCGTTGCCCGAACTGACCTCAAATGAGAGGGCCAAATAGAACTCCAAGAGCGCCCTGAGGGGGCTCCAGGCGGCTCCAGGAGGCTCCAAAAGAGAAGCACGGAGGCCCAGACATTGGCGCGAGAGGACCGCAGATGGACCCCGTGTAGCCCCAGGGGATCGAAAAGAGATCACTAAGAGAGGGGAGGCCCCTTGGGCGGCCAGGAGGGCGAAGAACAGAAAGAGGCCGGGGATCCCTGGATGCGCGGGGCAGAGGGGCCAGCGGCAGCGGTCGCAGGAGGCCTCCCGGAGAGAGACGGCGGGAGTGGGAGGGCCGCAGAAGGGGCGGGCCTCCCCCCAAGCGTGCCGCCCGAACCTCTCTCCTGGGAGCGCGCGGTGACCAGGATCGCGGGGCGGGTCCGGCCGTGGCGGCGAGGAGGGCCCTGGAAGGCGGACCCGGGGAACTCTGGACGTCGCGAACGCCCTGAAAAACAGTCGAAGGTTGTTACGCGAGGAACGATCTGACACCGACAGCCCTCTGGGCGCAGCTGGTCGGGGGAGTTAGTGTTTCCAACCACCGTGTTCCCCCTCGGGGAGGGGTGTACCTCTCCCCCCATCCCCGTTTCCATGGGTCTGGAGGGGGAGAGAGGTCGCGAGGAGTTAGAGCGTCCAAGAAGGCCCAAGGTTGCATCAAGAGGATCCCAGAAAGGCACATAATACCCCAAGAAAGCTCAAGATAGCCTCCAACATGCCTCCAAGAGGCGTCACGACCGTCCAGAGAAGACTCCAAGTGGACTCTCCAGGATACCCCGAGAGGCCAAAATCCAACCGAAACCAAAGGGGAATCAATTGTGTGTGGCGTCTCGCCTTTTCGACTCTGATGGGCTTCTGAGGCCTCAAGATGGCTCCAAGATAGCCGAAGAGAGTCCCAAGAGGGACCTAAGAGGGGCACAAGACGGCCCCAAGAGCGCCCAAGAGCGCCCCCTGACATAAGCGCCGCCACCTTCTTTGATCGATGGCCCCA
>CAUYUJ010014372.1:154293-156793 GCA_963575745.1 Prorocentrum cordatum | reverse complement strand
TCTCGTGTCGCGTCGTCGCCGTCCCGAGGACGGCGAGGAGGGCCTCGCAGGAGGAGAAGGACCTCCTCCGCCTCCTCGTGCTGCAGTCAAGTCGCACAGGAAGCACGCGGGAATGAGGATGCAGGGGCCTCGGAGGGCCCCGCTGGCGGTTCCGAGCGGGGCTGGCCAACGAAAGTAGCTGAGGACGGGCCGAAGGGGCAAGGATGCAAGGGTGGCCTCGGCGAGTTGCACATCCCCACTATGCGACCTGACTGCACAGCAATGCAAAGCAATGCAAAGCAATGAAAAGCAATGAACGGCAATGCACAGCAATGCAAAGCAATGCAAAGCAATGCACAGCAATGCACAGCAACGCTAAGCAACGCAAAGCAATGCAGAGCAATGCAATGCAGAGCAACGCAGAGCAATGCAGAGCAATGCTAAGCAATGCAAAGCAAAACAAGGCGACTGCAATGCAATACAATGCGATTGCACGAGGCCCACCGCACGATCCGCGAGGAGGCCCCGGCCCGACTCGCGCGGGTCGCCGCCCGCGGAGCGCAGGGCCTGGCTCTCTCACAGGGGCCGCCGGCCAGGGGCGCCGCGACACCTGCGGGAGGGGAGGCGCGGCAGCAGAGGCGGGAGAGGGAGGGCCGTCGCGGCGCAGAAAATAATCTGCAATCTTAGGCGGGCGCGATGTTTTTGCTTCGCGCCGAGAATCCCTTTCACATACAACTCGCCTTGGCACAGCCTGACTTTTCCTCCTCCTCCTCCTCGTCTTTTTCGTTTCCGCGTCCGCAGGGTCTCCACGACCGGCGTGTCTCGAGGGGGGCAGACCCCCAACGCGTCTGGAAGAGGCCAGGCGGAAGCTGCTCTCCCACCAGGCTCCCTCGTGCCCCTGCCCCCTGGGAGGAAGACGTCGGCAGGCCCGAACGGGGTGGAAAAATCTTGGGCGGGCGCCCTCGGAAGACGGAGGGAGCCCCCGAGATCGTCACCGAGGCCAGGTGATGCCACTCACGGGGACGGGTGCTGGGCCGTCCAGTCTCGCCACTCCGGGCCTCCGGGGCCCCCCGCTCGGGCCTCGGGCCGTCCAGGGGTGCCGAGGAGGCGCAAGGATCAGACGAGCGCGTTCCACGGCTCGCAGAGTAATGAACCCCGGTCCCTTGGGCCCCGATGCTCACGCTGCCCCTGGGTGCCGGCGACTCTCTTGGCCCAGCCTTTCCAGGCCATCGTGTGCAGCTCCTTCTCCTCCTCCTCCTCCTCCTCCTCCTCCTCCTCCTCCTCCTCCTCCACCTCCTCCTCCTCCTCCTCCTCCTCCTCCTCCTCCTCCTCCTCCTCCTCCTCCTCCTCCTATTCCTCCTCTCCTCTGGAGAAAAGAAACTCTGACCAGATCGGAAAAGAATGGGCGACCGGGGTTTGGGTCGGGCGGTCTCCTCCCAGGCAAGAGTCCTGGACCGCGCCGAAAGGATCCAGCCCTTTTCGCTTCGGATAGATGGGGCGTGCACCCCTGACTCTGCAGGATCCTGCAGGATCCGACGCTCTGGCTGACCCCCGCTTGCATTGACCCCGGTCCCTTGGGCCCCGATGCTCACGCTGCCCCTGGGTGCCAGCGACTCTCTCGGCCCCAGCTCAGCGACGAGGGGAGGAGGGAGGAGGTAGGAGGTAGGAGGTACGTAGGAGGAGGAGGAGCAAGGATAAGACGAGCGCGTTCGACGACTCGCAGAGTCATGATCGCCAACGGCCTGGATCCATCGCGGGGGATCTGCGATAACTGGCATCGAAGCGGACATGTGTTCTGTGTCTCGAACGGTTGTTAGTGGGCACTTTGCGAGTCGTGGAACGCGCTCGGTGAAGAATGAGCACGAGTGCGCGAACCCGGGTGGGAGGGGGAGGGGAAAATAGGGAGCGCGCGGCGACCAGTAGCGCCGGGGCCAACGGGACGCAGAGGGACACACTAGCACTGTGCGCCCCCCGTCGAGGCGCGCACGTCCGAACCGAGCACATGGTACAAACCTCTTCTTCAGTCGGACCCGGGGCAGAAGAACATCCCTCAACATCCCGAGACCCTCCGCCGGCCAAAACGCGCAGAACATCCAAGGGTGCCTCCCCAGGGTGCACAAGAACCTCCGGTAAACACGAAGAACATTGGGGCACACTCCCCGAACCGACCACGATCTTTTACATACCTCAGTCCGACTGGAAGTGCGTTTGGGTGGTGCCGAGCCAAGGCGCACGACCGAGCCAGGGTGCTGGCTGGGCTCCTGGGCGACGGGATGAAAGAGAGGGAGAGGAGGGAATGAGACAGTGCAAAGGAGGAAGAAAGGAAAGGAGCAAAGTGATGGAGAAAGGGGAGGGAAAGAGAGAGAGAGAGAGGTGGGAGAGGGGCAAAGAAAGAGGGAGGCCGAAAAATGACGAGAAGGGCCTCCAGCGCGATCCGTTCAGATCGCCAGGGGGTCTCGGGCAGGAGGCAAGATCTGCCCCGCTGGAAAGCAGAGAGAAAGCTCCCCGAAAGGCAACCGCC
>CAUYUJ010014372.1:0-142500 GCA_963575745.1 Prorocentrum cordatum | reverse complement strand
GAGGCCGCCCGACTGCAGGGAAAGGGCGCAGGAGGGAGCACGGGGAGTGGATGAGAGCAGAACAGAGGGGTGAGAGAAAGGGGGGGGGGCATCAGGGAAGGTGGGGGAGGAGGCAGGAGGAAGGAGCGCAGGCGAAGGGGGGAGGAGCGAGGAAGAGGACAAATTGAGGAGAAGGAGGGATGAGGAAGCAGGAAGGAGGAAGCGGGAGAAGGGAGGAGAAGAAGGAGGAGCCAGCGCAAGAGCAGCAGCAGCAGCAGATGGGGCGGAAGATGAGGGTAGAAAGGGGGAGAGGGAAGGGGAGGTAGGGGGAGGGAAAAGTAGGAAGAGGAGGAGGAGGAGCGATAGGGAAGAAGGGAGGGAGGAGGCTGCAAAGAGGAGGGAGGAAGGAAGGAGGAGGGACCACGAAGGACGGAGGAGAGAGAAGGGAGCACGGAGGAGGGAAGGGGGGAAAAAGGAGGAGGAGGAGGTTGAGGCGTAGGTGCAGAGATGGGCGAGGGGGAAGAGTAGGGATGGAGGAGCTAGAGCCGAACGATGAGACGCGGCGAAAGAGGGGGAGAGGGGAGGGGGGCGAGGAGGGAGGACGAGGAGGGAGGACAAAGGAAAAGGAGTACGCGGAGGAGCGGGAGGACACGGGCAGAGAAAACGGAAGAGAAGCAATGGGAAGGGCGAGAGGAAGCGAGCGCACGTGCAGGGCCCGCCCCTGCCCCTCCTGCGGAGCTTCTTGCATCGGCTTCGCTGCCGCCTTGGACGCCTGGGGCTCCGACCGACCAGCGTTCAGCAGGCTCGCCAGCGACATCGCGGCGGCCCCTTGGCAGAGGGTGACAGGGGCCCGTCGGGTCGCGGGGCAACCCCCTTGAGCCGCAGGGATGGGTCCTCCTCCTCCTCCTCCTCCTCCTCCTCCTCCTCCTCCTCCTCCTCCTCCTCCTCCTCCTCCTCCTCCTCCTCCTCCTCCTCCTCCTCCTCCTCCTCCTCCTCCTCCTCCTCCCCCTTGAGCCGCAGGGACGGGGGTGACCTGAAACAGTCACGACGCCCAGTTAGTCCACGCGCCTCCAAGCTCTGGTGACCCACCTCGGGCCCCAGGGCCCTCAGAAACTGCCCGCGGTGAGAGGACTGTGCCCGGGAAGGAGTCGACACCTCGGGGACCCACATTTTGGAAAAACACGACTTCGAAGTCTGGCTTCCTCGTCCTCCTCCTCCTCCTCCTCCACCTCCTCCTGCTCCTCCTCCTCCCCGCGCGTAGACAGAAGCCGCGTAAACATCTCGGCTTGTGCGCCCTCAGCGCAAGGGCCACGCAAATCCTGACTGCATCGGCCCTCACTCTACCGGCCCCTGCAGGTCCTGAAGGTCGGCGGACCACAGGGGGAGAGGGGAGGGAAGAGAAGGAACGAGCCTCGCGCTCGGGCCCGGCCTCGGGCTCAGGCTCGGGAGCCCGCGCTCGCGCTCGCGCTCGCGCACCTCCTTCTCCTTTTCCGGCGCCTCCCCCTTCTCTCCCTCGTTCTCCTCTCTTTCCTCTTTCTCCTCCTCCTCCTCCTCCTCCTGCTGCTAGTCCTCACACGGGCCCATCTCTTCGTCTTCCACCTCAGCCTCCTCCACCTCCTAATCGTCATCAGCATCGCCAGTAATAATGACAGCAACAGCAGCAACAACAACAACCACAACAACAACCACAACAACAACTACAACAACAACCACAACAACAACACGATCCTCACCAACACAACAACAACAACAACAACAACAACAACAACAACAACAACAATTACTAGCACGTGGGGACACACCGTTCTCACCAGTGCCAGGGTTTTTATAGGAGGCGGGCAATACCCCCACTTTGTGGGGGGGCCGGTTCAAGCTCTACCAAATTTCCAAACGACTCTTCGCCACCACCCACACCCAGCTTCCCGCCCTATGACGTTCGGACACTTCACTTCGTGGCATGCGGACGACCGTGGCTACTATTCAGGGCCCCGCGGCCGACGACGACGGCGTGCGCGCGCGAAGAAAAAACGAATGTGTCCCGCATGGTATTATTTGACAGGGATGATGGCCCTGGCAGGTGCGCAACCGTTGTGCAGAAGTTCGAAAAAGTTGCTCGCAAAAGCCCGTTTGACAGAAATGATTAAAAAGTGCTGGGTTTCCTACGAATCCGCAAGAGCGCGCGGGATGAAATTTTGACAATTTTTTTTTGAAAAACCATTGGTTTTTTGATGTTTTTATGTTAAAATCGCTACGAAAACTAAGGTTTTGGAAGGATTTCGTCTTGCGCGCGCGAATGTCCACTTTACCTTATTTTTTGCAAGGGATTCTTGAAGTTTGGTTATGTTAGAACAAGAAATGTCCACTTTAGCTTATTTTTTGCAAGGGAAAACCGATCGTAACAACACAACCGGATCCGGACCAACCCGTTTTGCCTGAGACTTCCTCACGAAAATGATGAAAATGAGGCTGCGGCCTAGGCGCGGCGGGGGGGTCGCGCACCAGGGGTCCCAACAATAATTATTCTTTAGAAGTAATAATCTTCAACAATAATAACAACAACAACAACAACAACAACAACAACAACAACCACTACAACAATAACTGCAACATCACCAACAACATCACCATCAACAACAACCACAACCACAAACACAACCACAACCACAACCTCAACAACTACTACTACTACTACGACTACTACTACTACTACTACTACTACTACTACTACACCTATTACTACTATTACTACGAATATTAATAATGACAATAATAATGTTGATGATAATGATGATGAAAAAACTATTACTGCAAGTACAACTGCAACTGCAACTATAATTACGACAACAACAAAGTATGGGCATCAACAACAACGCAAACTATCACAACAACAAGAAGCACAACAACAATAACAACAATATCAACAACAACCACAACCCCACAACAACAACACCAACTACATCAACCACAACAGCCACAACCACAATAACAACAACACCCACAACAATAGCAACAACAGCAACAACAAGAACAGCAGCAATAACAGCAATAGCGTCAACAATCCTTTTAAGACTGTTCGCTCTTGTCTGCTCGCGTGCCGTTCAACACGTATATCCCAAAACGTCGATACCCGCCCTCTTCGCCTTCGATCGTACGCCGTGGGGGGCGTATCTTTCTTACCTGCAAAAGTGTACTTCACGCAGCCCCTAAGGCAGGGGAAGAGAAGTCGGATGGAAGGAAGAGTCAAGGGGGAGGGAGGAGGATGGAGCACGAGAGAGAGTTGCAGGAGGGGGACCAGGAGCAGAAACACATGGCAGAATCAGACGGGCAGATCAGGCGGGTAGACCCTAACAGGCGGATCGAGAAGGCGGGCCCAGGCGGCCAGATTGAGCAGGCGGGTTGCTTAAGCGTGCGTCCTGCATGAATCGCGAGGAAGTCACGAGCGACAGCGTGATTCCCACATAAATCGTGTGGGAATTCACAGCGCGAGCATGATTCCTGAGTGTCGAAGGCGCGGCATCTGAATACATTGCGAGGAAGTCCCACGCCAGAGCGCGATTCCTGTACCAATTCTGAGGAAGTCCCGCGCGAGAGCGCGATTTGAAAATACATGGTGAAGAAGCATAAGGCGGGAGCTTTTGTTGTTGATGTAAGCTGGGGGCCAACAACCCAGTTTGGTGACAGCTCGCTTTCCCTTGCAAAAAAAACAGGGTGCGAGGCCCGGGAGAAGCACTTCGAGGAAAAAACAATGGTTACCCGGGAGGGGGAATCAGCAAAAGCTATTCTTTAGACATGACAACTCCACAGTAACAACAGCAGCAGCAACAACAAATACATGAATCGTCGTCATCGTCATCGTCGTCGTCATCATACTCATCGATATCAGTATCAGCATCATCATCATCATCATCATCATCATCATCAGCAGCAGCACCATCATCATCAACAGCATCATCATCATCATCATCATCATCATCATCATCATCATCATCATCATCATCACCATCATCATCATCAGCAGCATCATCATCATCCTTGGCATCATCCTCCTCCTCCTCCTCATCATCATCATCAGCAGCAGCAGCACGGTCATCACCACCATCATCATCAGCAGCAGCATCGTCATAATCAGCAGCACCATCATCGTCATCATCGCCATCATCCTCATCCTCATCCTCATCCTCGTCCTCGTCGTTATCCTCATCCTCATCCTCCTCATCTTCCTCCTCCTGCTACTCCTGCTCCTCCTCATCCTCATCCTCATCCTTATCGTTCCCCTCGACATCATCGACCTCCTCATCATCCTCCCCCTCATCATCATCATCATCATCATCATCATCAGCAGCAGCAGCAGCAGCAGCAGCATCAGCATCATCATCAGCATCATCATTATCACCATCACCATCACCACCAACACCACCACCACATCATCATCCGACTCAGCGTCATCATCATCATCAGCAGCAGGAGCATCACGGTCATCATCACCATCATCATCAGCAGCATCATCGTCATCATCAGCAGCACCATCATCATCATCATCATCATCATCATCATCATCATCATCATCATCATCATCATCATCATCATCATCATCTTCATCATCATCGTCATCATCATGCTCATGCAAGTGGCTACACGACCTCCGAGGAGGCGTCCGCCCGCGAGCGAGCGCGAGTCCTCCGTAAGACCGGGTTTGTCGTAGGTGAGCTTCCGGCCCCGCGAAGCGGGCGCCTGTGACGGAGAGGACCGGGGGGGCCGGAGGGGGAGCAGAAAGGAGCAGCGGAGGCAGGAAGGAGAGGGCGGGAGCGGGAAGGGGAAGCAGGGATGGGGGTGGGGGGGGGAGGGTAGCCTGAGCTAACCGGAAAGGGAACTGCAGCCTGCTTGGAGGGCGCCGGAATCGGAACCACAGGAGCCAGAGTCGGAGAGATAGGAACTGGAGTCGGATAGATGAAGACCGCAGATGGATCTGGAGTCGGAAAGATGGGAGAATGGGACGCACAGAGACATACTCATACTATATGCCCTGCTTGGAGGCGCGCGTCCGACCCGAACATATAGCACACCCATCTTGTAGCATATCGTTTCCCGAGCGGGCGGCCAGAAAGCGCCCGCCACGACGCATATACTATAAGACTTCTCGGTGCGCGCGTCGCCCCTGGGGAGCGACGCACATGTATCATAAGTATGTTGGGGTTACGCCGAGAGAAGGTGTTGGAGATATGGTAGCCAGAGTCGGAACTGGAGCCTGGAAGGCGGGTGCTGGAGTTTGAACCATATGAGCTGGAGTCGGAAAGGCCGAGGGGGAGGAAAAAGACGGGGCAGGCAGGAGGGAGAGGAGGAGATGGGGGAAGAAAGGCATCAGGGATGTTGTGCGTTTTTGACACTGTCTCTTGCGGGGGCATCACGGAAGACCCTTGGACGCACCGAATGACCTCTGAATTCTGCCAACTCTGGAAACACCCAGAGCCATCATAGATCATGAAAGCCCGACAGAGGTAAGGGATCCCCACCTGAGGCCAGATTACGGCACCGGCACGCTTGCCATCGACACGCAGGCCAAGGCCCAGAGAGCCGAGGTCCGCCGACGCGCCAAAGGAGACTTTTTTTTGTCGGTTGGTCTCCCCATCTAATTTCTTGAACAATGATGCCGAAGTGTTCCATCCATCACACTTTCTGCCACATGTCAAGCTGTGGCCATCCCCCGCCCGATCTAGATTATGCAATATTCCACATATAGACCTGAGGTATAATGCATGTCTGCTTTTTCACCATGCCGAATATGTGATGACGACCAGCAGATGCCCACCCAGGACCTTCACATGCGACACTTCGGTGCGCGGCGCCATCTGGATGCCGTTGGGTATGTGATAACAAAGGGAATGGTGAGATCCATGAATACTTTTGGCCATCGCATCGATGTTGCACTGCTTGTGGTGGTAGTGAATCGAGTCTCGCCGAACACTGATTGAAAAACTCACCTGGGATCGGCTTGGCTTGGGCCCCTAGTTCATTAGCTTAGCGTGTCCCCGTTCCACCGGTAACAAGCACGCTTAACCATATTTTCAACATCCAAGCGGCACAGCTGTACGCGCGCGAGCTTTTGCCTCCCTGAAAAAAAGGGATGGTCCGCCGCACTTTAACAGCACCCTTTGGGGAAGACCTTTTGTGAAAGGCTGCACACGCTCCGCCCGACGATGATCACGCCGCGCACGGTTACCATATGATCCAAAGGGGCCACTACTGGAGCAGCTTCGCCGCCGCGGCAGACCCACCTTCTGTTTGGGCCGCAATCGAGAAACAGGGATGGGGGAGGGAGACAAGGAGGAAAAGGAGGCCCTCATAGTCCTCCTCCTCCTCCTCCTCCTCCACCTCCTCCTCCTCCCCCTCCTCCTCCTCCTCCTCCCCCTCCTCCTCCTCCTCCTCCTCCTCCTCCTCCTCCTCCTCCTCCTCCTCCTCCTCCTCCTCCGCCTCCTCATTCTCCCTCGAACGATATCGACTGTCACTCGCCCGGGCGTCGGTTCAACGGTTGGTGGGGATACTTTTTTGTTCGCGAGCGTGCCGGGGTGCCACGCGCCGTCCAGAAACGCGGCTACCAAGCAACGGCCTAAATTCCGAACAAGAGCACTCAGGAGCGGGCTACGCTAAGGCTCAGGAGTCGCGGTGGACCAGGAAGAGCCACTGGTCGAAGTGCAGCGCCAAAATGGCGAAATTCAGGAGGTCCACGTGCTCGAAGACCGCCGCGACGCACCCGACGACAACGACGACAGCGACATGCAGGCGCTCAACGGAGGATGATCCGGATCGCCAAGCGCCGACAAGGGCCAAGCCAGGGGCGTGGAAGTGGCGGAAGCGCCACCACGGGCGGGGGGACAGGGATAAGGCAGCGCCAGGGCGGCCCAGAGGCAGCTGAGGCGGGAGCCAGCGGAAAAAAACTGGTGCGGATACTTTTTTGGTCGCGGCCACGCAGCAGAGGGCAGGTGGCGAGACAGGGTCCGGGGCACGGGCCAGCCTAATTAGCTACCAAGCGACACGCAAGCCGGCCGGGCCAGCACTCAGAAGCGGCAGCTCAGGTTCAGCAGCGGCTGGTGGAACTGGATGGCTGGTCTGCAACGCCCAGGGAAGCTGATGCATCTTGCATTCCTGAAGCAGGGGTGCCGGAGGGCTGGTGGGGATACGCGAAACGTCCAGAATTTGTCCCTACATCACCAGGCCGATTTTTTCCCTTTGGGATTGGAAAAAACCACCGTTGGATCCAATTGGACCCTTGTTCGGGTGTGCGACAACGTCGTGGATCCGATTTCTGTTTTGCGCAGATCTAATTTCCCATGTGTGAAAGAAAGAAAAAGGAAAAGAATGAAAAAAAAAATGGTCCATGCATTCTGGGCATAGATATACGATAATAATCAACATCCTGGAACCAATGGAAATTGGATCCGCAGGGCACCGCACGTGAAACATCATGCTATCTACGGAACTGTGGATCTGCTGACCAAAGCTATGATTCTACGGGGGATGAAGGGTTGTCCTAGGACGGAGACGGGAAGGAGGAGGGAGGAGGAGGAGGACGGAGAGGAGAAGGAGGAAGGGAAGGAGGAAGGAGAAGGGGGAGGAGGAGAGAGTGCTACATGTATCCGTTCACCTGAACGGCACGTCGCTTCCGACATCTGTGGGCTCCAGGGGAAAACCTTTCGGCCTGCGTTGGTATTTGCCATGCTTCGCACCATAAACCTCTTCAGCTGCAAGCGCGGAGGCGGCAGCTCGGCGATAGCACACTTGGGCCGCAGCCCGGTGAAAAGGGAAACTCCGCCGCGCCAGCGGAGAGACCCCGGCGGCGTGGCGCAAAAGCCGAAACGTTTTGCGCGTTCAACCCGAGCCAAAATCTTTACAGTCCTGCTGTTGAGAAACTTCCACGCCTGCCATGCCCTGCACACTGGCCCGCCTACAGGCCGTGCTCAGGGACCGCGCCCCGCGCACCACCTCTGGTGTAGACAAAGTGTCACGCCTGCCACGCCCTGCCCCGTGGCCCGCATAGAGACCGCGCTCAGGGACTACCCCCTGCGCGCCGCATCTAGTTTTGAGAAAGTGCTATGCATGCCGTGCCCTGCGCCATGGCCCGCAGACAGACCGCGCTCAGAGACCAACCCAGGGCGCCCCCCCTCTGGTGTCGAGAGAGTGCCACGCCTGCCGTGCCCTGCGCCATGACCCGGATACAACCCGCGCTCAGGGACCACCCCCTCCGCGCCACCTCTGGCGTCGAGAAAGTGCCACGCCTGCCGTGCCCTGCGCCATGGCCCGCATAGAGACTGCGCTGAGGGGGACCAGCCCCTGCGCGCCCCCTCTGGCGTGGAGAAGGTGCCACGCCTGCCGTGCCCTGCGCCATGGCCAGCACAGAGACTGCCCTGAGGGACCAGCCCCTGCGCGCCCCTTCTGGTGTCGAGAAAATGACACGCCTGTGTCGCATGTGATTGCCGTGCATGCGTTGCATGCGCGTATTTAGCGACCACACCCTCAAAGCACCCCCCTTGGTGTCGAGACCGTGCCACGCCTGCCACGCCCTGCGACCATGCCGTGCCACGGATTCCACGACCTGCGAATCCTACGGCTGTGCCTGTATCTAGGGATGTTGAGTATGTGTCCTATGTTGTGCGGCTGTACGTATGTATCTGTATGAAGTGTGTATACGTGTGTGCGGCTGTATGACGACGAGCGAGAAAGAGGATGGTTAGTGGTGTGTAACACGCGGGTGCGACGCGGATGGGAAGAAAACAAAAAACCGCCGAATCATGTGGGGAAAAAAATTGCCGCGCCGATCTTACCATCGAAGGGCTGGCTGTTTGGGGGAGAGAGGAGGAGGACCCTTCGGAGGCAACTCATGGGAGCCTCCCCTACCATCGTGTTGCCTGACTGTAATTGACGCTATTCGACTGTGCTCGGCACCAAATAGACGCTAATCGACACCAACCGACCGACGCCAAGCGACGCCAAGTCGGATATATCTCATTGATTACCACGCGCTACTCGACACGAACGACGCTGGAGACGGAATTGAGACGGTATACAAGGCTCCCATAATTTGCGACCGACGAGACCCCCTCCCCCTGCCACCCGCCCCCCCGTCAAGATACACAAACGCGTTCCACTACTCGCAAAGTGACTACTCGCAAATGGGCTGGCTCCGCAGCGGGGCGTTTACGACCCACTACATCGAGGCGAACATGTGTTTTCTCTCTGACGTTTGCGAGTGGGCACCCTGCAAGCAGTGGAGCACGCCCGCCCGCCAAGCGCCCCCCCCCCCCCCGGGCAGCCCCGGGCCTGCCGGCGCGAGCTGCCCAGGCCCGCCGACATGGGAGGGCGGCGGCCTGGCGTGCCGCGGCTTCGCGGCGAGGGCTTGCCGAGAGAGGGGCGGCCCCGGACGGCGACGACGACGACGACGACGACGACGACGACGACAACGACGACGACGACGACGACGACGACGACGACGACGACGACGACGACGACGACGGCGACGACGACGACGGCCACGACGGCGGCGACGGCCACGACGGCCACGACGACGACGACGACGACGACGACGAGGACGACGACGACGACGGCGACGACGACGACGACGGCGACGAAGGATGCAAAGCAATCCAACCAGCCCTTTAGGGCGTAGGTGGTCTAGGGTGTTTTGTCTTCCATCTGACCCTCTTCCCCTTCGGGGAAAGATTTATCATTACCCACCCCCTCTCCCACCCGGCTGGCGCCCAACCCGGAAAAATGCCGACTCTATGCGGGCCCGCCCCCCACCAGCCCTGTCAAAAAACAATACAAACCGCACTCTGCCTCTACATCTGGAACATGCGCGGCCAACCCGCTGCGGCCCCCCCACCATCCCTGTCAAAAACAATGCAAAGTAGACTGTGGGGCATAGTCTTGAATCATATTCGTGAGGCCCGCGCGCACTATGTATTGTTTTTGACAGGGACAGGGGGGGTCAGCATATTCCCTGCTGTGCGCAGGGCAACCATCCCTGACGAAAACAATACAACATGCACCTCGCGGCTAAATTTGGGTCATGCGCGGACATCCCGCGATCACTGTCAAATGGTTTTGACAGGGACGGCGGGGGTGATGTCGCGTGGCCTGCTGTGCGCAGGCCCACAGACACAATGAAGGGCCTTGGTTTTCGACAAGGTTGGCGGGGGCCGGCATGTTTCCCGATGTGTTCTGTCACGTGCGCAAGCGCACCTGACGTACTCTGCACGTGCCCCAAACGTGGCGCACCTGGAGCGGCTGGAGTGTACGGCGCAGCTGGCGCACTCAGAGCACGTGGCGCATCTGGCGCACCAGGCGTGCCTGGCACGCTCGGGCCCCAGGGGTGCCTGGCGCGTGTGGCGCAGCTGGCACGCGTGGCGCACCTCGCCCAAGCGTCGCGCACCTGGGGTCGGCTTTGGTTCCCAGTAGCTGCCCATCCAAAGACGACCGTTGAACATGCTCAGACACGCATGTGTTGGGAGGGCGGGTGGGGGTGAGCTAGACGGCTTGCGGGCGGGTGGGTACCTTGATCACTGCTCCATATGAATAAACACCCCCTCCCCCACCCGACCGGCAGCCAACCCAGAACCATGCGCACACCATGAGGGCCCCCACGACTATCCTTTTCAAAAAACAATACAAAATGCACGTTGCGGGGCCCACCCTGCCAACACCGTCCACAATCCCTGTCAAATGACTATACAAAGTGCACATTGCAGCAAAATCTGGACAGTGCGCTGGCGCCCTGCGGGCACGTAGTATTTTTGTTACAGGGATGGCGGGGCACCATTAGTGAAGCCGGTTTGTGCAGGACCACCATCCGTGTCAAAAACAATGCAAAGTGCACGTTGGGACAACGTCGTGGGTATTGTGCTGGCCACCCGCGATCACTTTCTATTGTTTTTTGAGAGGGACGGCGGAGGTGACCACATGAATCATGTGACATGATGATGCTTGCTGTGCGCAGGCCCATGCGGACGGGGGCATCACGTTTTTTTTACAAGGATGGCACACCAACCGCATGTGGAGCCCGCGGCGAACGTCGCGCACCTGGCGCCCGCTTTGGTTCCCAGTGGCTGTCCATCCAGTGGCGCCCTCTGGATATGCCGAGATAGGATGTCACTGATGTGGTGGGAGGGCGGGTGGGAATGAGCTAGACAGCTTGCGTGCGGACAGAATGTCCTGACCACTCTCCCTACCCCCTCCCCTGGACCTGGACGGGGGGGTTCCCGCGGGGGGGTGGGGCGTCCAAAACATGAAGCCCAAGATAACTCCCACAGCGCCTCGGGGAGGCCAAGATGAGCTCCAAGATGGTTCAGGACATCCCACGGTGCCTCAAGATGGTTTCCAAGATGTTCCATGAGACCCAGAGACCGCTCCGAAACGAATCCAAGTGGCCAAAGGGCTCCCCAAGGAGGCCCCGAAGGCCAAAATTCTTCCAAAACCTAAGGAAATCAATGTTTGTTGCGTTTTCGTCCTTCCATTTCCGATGGCCAACCAAGGCCTCAAGATGGCTCCAAGATGGCTCCAAGAGAGGCTCAAGAAAGCCCCACGACGGCCCCAAGAACGCCCAAGAGCGCCCCAAGAGCGCCCCAAGAGGCGACATTTGGGGCTCCCGAAGGGGGGACGCTAAGTGGAGTTCCTCTCTGATTTGATCGGCGCCCCCAAAGAAGACCCCAACAGCGCTCCGAAGGCCCCCAAGAGCGCCCGAAGAGGGCCGCCCAGAGGGCCCCAAGAGGCGCCCAGGAAGCCCCCAAGAAGCCCCCAAGAGACCGCCAAGAGGCCTCAAGAGGATGCCCGAGGCACCAAAGACGCTCAAAGACGGCCCTGGGCTCGCCAGGGCGCCACTTCTCCTCCTCCTCCTCCTCCTCCTCCTCCTCCTCCTCCTCCTCCTCCTCCTCCTCCTCCTCCTCCTCCTCCTCCTCCTGCTCATCCTCCTCCTTGTCCTCTGTCTCTTCCTCCTTCCTCTTCGCCCCCCTCATCCTTCCCCCCCTCCTTCCCCTCCACCATCCTCCCCTTTCTCGGGGCGTCGGACGGATTTCCCCGCCCGCTGTTCTTCTGCATGCTACCGGACTTCCCTGATCATCGCATCCCCCCTGGGCTCGGCTTCTGAACGGGGTGGCGCGGATGCATTTCTGTTCGCACGCGCAAGCGGAAGAGCCGCGCGCCGTCAATAAGATCCAGCGTAGACCTAAAAAGCAGCGGTTGGAGACGGGGCACTACACGCGCAGCGAGCAAGAAGCCGAACAAAAAAAAGAAGCCGGGCCCGCGTGCCGAAGAGGGACCCTCACCAAGCTTGTCCTCCGCGAGCTTGTCCTCAGCGACCTACGCCCCGACAAATTTGTCCTCACCAAACGAGTCAACGATCCGGCGGGGGCCGAACGTGACTCACCAACGCCGTCGCCGAGCACGAACCTTGTGAACACACCAAGCGGGCCAGCCTCACGAAGAACTCTCCGAATCCCAGCGATCAGCCGCCCACTCAGTCGACGCACCACGGAACAGACCAGCGCGCGGGGCGACGGGTGCGAGCCGAGGTGGCGCCGTGCCGTCGAGAGCACCTGGGGTCAGACAGGGAGTCTACGGGCGCGGCGAACTCTGGGGTTGTTGTACTCTTGGTAGACCCCCAGCCGCTCGCAGCTGGAGCACGATGTCCTCCAGGAGTGGGGCCGGCGCAAGAGGGGCGAACGGCGCGCGGAGACGCGCGCGCGCGCCCCTTGGAATGCCTCCAGCAAGGCGGCCTCGCGGAGGGAGTGCGGCTGCGGAGTTCGAGCGGAGCGCCGAGGCCCGAAAGGCCCATGGCTGGGGGCCGCCCCGCCCAAGTCAGCGCCGCACCCAGTTGTCGCTGCTGAAGCGACCTGGGGTCGAAGTGGATGCCCACAGCGTCGCACAGCGCCCTTCCTTGCAGTCCGACGTCAGTGTAGCATCGGCTGAGCTCGACTGCTCGGGCCCGTTCCTCTGGGGTGGGCGGCCGCCGCCCGTGCTGTCTGCCTTCGGCCATGAGCCATCCCCCCGGGCACGCGCCCTCTCTTCAGCTCCGCAGCCTTCACGCCCCCGCCCGTGCATGGCCAGCTGCAGGCCCTCCACGCACCCCCGGAATCGGATTTTGGCGGCGGTTTCGGCAAGGATTGCCCGGGCCCTGCCCCTGGCGTTTGTCATGGAGCAGAAGAACCATCTGGTGCCAGAGTCCTCGTTGTAGAGGAGGCATGCCAGATGTGTCTGGTAGCTGCTCGGGAGGACTTCTTCGGGGGAGTCGCCCCGTGACCGAGTCCAAGTGGGGATTCGGCCATCTGGGCGGAACGCCCATCTGGATTCCCATGGGGACGGGAGTCGGGGGCAACTGAGGGAGGTCGACGAAGGGGGATAGGTTGCCATCCACGCACGGCAGCGGGGGCTGGCTACTCAGTCGCCCGCGCTGATGCGGCTGGCCCATTCCTCGGGGACACCTCCGAGCGCGCGGGGCATCACGGTTCTATGGGCGTTCTGCATCGGGGGGACATGTTCAGCAATGACTATCACCTGGATGTCGGGCCGGTGCCTGGCGGCTGCTAGCCATGACATGGGGATGGCGACGAAGTGGGCCGAGTGATGGCCCGCCAGTCCATCTGAGCCTCCGCGGGCACCGGCTGCGGAGAGGTTGTTGCAGGGACTCACCCCAACGATCACCATCAGGCTTCCTGCTGGGAGAAAGTCCAAGCATCTGCTCAATATTGAAGTGCGGTCGGTGGGGCGGAAACGACGCCACACGTCGGCCGAGAGTTGCGCGCGGGGGGGGCCGGCCCACGACGCGGGGGGAACCGCGGCTCCAGTAGCGGCCCACCTGTTGGGCTGCCTCGGCGTTGCATTCGGCAAAGGCTGAGGAGGCGAAGCGGTGTGATAATCCCATCCTGCTGACGAGGTCGTCAACGGCGCATCTGGCCAGCCCCCATCCGCCAAACACGGAGACCAGGTGGAGAGTTTGTCCGCCCGAGGTGTCGGAGGGGATGGGCCGTGGAACGACCGTGGTAATTGGGGCACCCGCTATTGCCACCCCCGCAAGCTGCGCGAGGTCCAGGCCCCCGTTCCGCTGTACTACGACAGAGCCTGCCACGTCCCAGGGAGCTCCACCCGGAAGTTGAGATACTATCCCTTGTTGCTCGAGTGCTCGTACAGTGTCAATGATCTGAGAGTTTCCCAGGCCCTCTACCTGGCATGCCGCGAGGACGGGGTCAGCGGGGGCGATCAAGGAAGTGCCGGTGTCGCCCTGCCTGTGCCGCCCTGACTGTGCCGCTCCCACAGTCGTGTAGGACGTCAACGGCCGCCGGTTGGGAGGTGGGCTCGTCTGGGTGGGGATCTCTTTCGCGCCCCCTCCCGCGTTGGGCTCTGTTGATTTCCCGTGGGCTTGGGGCGGCGCGCCTGGCGCCCCTCCGAGGGTTAGCTTGCTCCGCTACTTGAGGAGGCCCTGGGGCTGGCGTAGGGTCGGGCCGTCGAAGTGCGGGATCGATGTCTGGCTGATCCGGGAAGGCGTGCCGCTGCTCTTCGGAGGAAGTCGGTGATTGTGGACCCTCTGGCAGCTTCCCTAATGGGATTGCTGGGAGGGGGGGAGCCTGGGGGCTCCTGTGGCTCAGGGGCAGGTTGCTGCATCGTCTGCTGCGGGGAGGCACGTGGGGGCCTCGGCTGGCGGCCCAGTGACAGCGGGGGCGTGCCCCTGGGGGCTAGGATCACCAGGGGGGATGGCGCCTCCTTGGTGGGCTCCAGGAGTGGTCGCGGGCCCAGGCTCTGTGGGGCGGGTGTCTTCTAGGCCGCCTCGAATCAGCCTGCCGGCTGGAGACAGCTGGGCGACCAGCTCCCGCTGCGGCGTCGTCGAAGAGTTACCGGGCACCGCCGGCGCCCACCAGGATCACTTGGTTACGGAGGTTGTTCGATATCAGCGAGAAGGGAGCATAGGGCATCCAATCTGGCCCCCCTGTCTGCGAAGGAAGCGCTCGGAGGTCCGCACGCGCAGCATCTAGTTAGATGGCCGCGTGCCTGGCGACAATTGGCCTGCGCATGGCACTCCAGGTGCCTGGGGGAGGACGGTTGCTCCCGAAAGCCCCGAATAGGTTGGGCAGGTGGGCAAGGGCGTCGCGGTTGGAGAAGACGCGCCAGCGGCGCGCGTCTAGCTGGGGGAAGCTGGCTGGTACACCAAGCGACGTCGCTCAGCAGCTGCTGCCATCCGTTGCGGTTCGCAGGGTCGCGGAGCTGAGCTGTCAGTGCTTCCTCTGAGGCCGCGGCAGCGTTGGCGAGGGTGGCTGCTGTCCTCCTAAAGGCAGAATCGCACCCCCGCTCCGCGCAGGCTGGAAGCGCTGCCCCCCGGGGGGGACATCTCCCCGGGCAAGAGGGTCTCCTGCGGAACGAGTGCTAACTGAATCTGGCTGGGGGCGCGGGGAGCCTCCGCGACTTCGCCCGTGGTCCCGTGGGAGGTTGGCGTCGGAAGTCGGGCCTGCCCGCATGCTGCCGACGGGGGCGATCGAGGCGGGGGGGGGCTCGCTCCTGGGGGAGGATGGGGAACAGGTGGGCGGTTCGCTGTGGGGTGGGGGACGGTTGGTTCGCGCCCCGAGAGCGGGGCGGGTGGGTTTAGGGTTCTGCGGGGCCGCAGGGCCGTAGAGATCCGACTGCCCAGGCCGCCTCTCGGCCTCTTGATCCCTGCTGGTTGATGCCGCCTCTCCGTGGTTGGCCGCCGATGCGGGGGGGGTACCTGGGTGCAGGGTGCGACAGCAGGCTGGGTTCTAGGTCTGGTCGAACTGCTCCGTCCAGAGGCCCTCGAGCTTCTTCCTGGGTCTGTCCTCTGGCGGTCGTCCCAGGTCTCGCTGAGCCACTCTCTGTTGCAGTCCCAGGAGCAGGCGGTCTGCGCCCGGCTCAAAAATGAGGGAGGCGCCTCCCTCCACATCCGTTCCACGGGATCCCAGTACCTCCAGCTGGTGCGTGCGCGCCGTGTACGTCGGGCCCGGATGATGGGGCTAACCATTGGGTACAGGGGAGCTGTCTAAGGACTTCTTCCAGTATCCTAAGTTCACCGATGAGTGGGTAGACGTGATCGCGACGCGATCCAGTCCTGCTGGGCTAGTGAACTACATGCGAACATGCCCCAATTGCATCGTGCGATTGACCTTCCCTGGCTTTGTCTGTCCATCTCGTCGTTGAGTCGGGCCAGGATGCCTCTTGCGAACTCATTGACCTGAGAAGTTGCGAGGCAGGCAGCGCATCTTCCCAGCATACCCTGGGCTGCTGCAAGTGCTGGGGGGTCGGGCCGCCGCCTGGGCCCGCTGCAGGGAGAAGGCGGTTGACCCACACGAGGGTATCGGTGAGGTCTGGGAAGCGGGTGGGTCTAGCTTCCAGCAGCGACGGCGACGATCATGCATTCCCCCGGTAAGATTGTCAGGTCTACGTTACGGAAGCCAGTCGGGGGGGTGCACGGCGTCGTCCTGAGGCTGAGGGCAGTCCGCTCCGAAGGCGTCCTGCCTGAGACCTTCGGTGCGGCTGGCTACCCATTCTGGGTCGAGGGGGGGGGGGGCGCTGGCTGCGCGATGCTTGGGGCCCCAGGTGGCAGAAGCCAGACCCGAGTGCAAGTTCGAGCCCCTACTGACCCGATTGGCGCCGAGAACAGCCGCAGTGCCTGGTGCCCTGGGAGCCATGTGTCTGGGCGCAGGCGCCTGGCTCGAGGGTCCCCCACAGGGTCTCCAGAGGCGCCCCGCGCGCATACCTCGAGTACTTGCGGGTGGGAGGCTGCTCTGGGGGTTCTCCAGACTTCTGCGCGAGCGACCTCGTCCAAGCGCGCGCACCTGATCGGGAGTGCTCGGCAGAGCGCGCCCTATGTGTCTGGTGGGTGGGGCGGGGAATATGCGCGCAGCCTGGGCGTCGACGTCTGCGCCGCCGGTGCCTGAGAAGGCTGCCGCCATGACGTCGGCCACTTGTGGCGTGACCCTGACGCGGGACATCCGCTGGCATTCCGCTGCATCTGGGAACCAGGCGAAGGCGGAAAAGATCTGGTCCACGGTTCCGGCGCCAGTGGTGGCCCCCATTGCTTCGACGACCCTTGCCGGGGGCAGCTGTCCGAGATCCGCCATTTTCCATCGGAGATGGAACCCGAGCTCGGGGTCTGCGAGCCGCATGAACGAGGGACCGCCGTTCCATGGGCCTTCCATGAGCATCCTCCGCGGGGACGTGGCGGCGCGCTCTCTTTCGTGACCTTGGACGCAGGGGGCGGCGTCGCGGAGGTGCCGCATGATGGGGGCCGCGGTTCTTTCGGATGCCTGCAGTAGAAGCAGCCCTGCGCTGCATACTCCTACGCGGCATCCCAAAGATCGCGCTGCCAGGGCTGCGATGCGGTGGGCGAGGGGGCTGGCCGGAGTAGAAAAGGGGATGTGCACTGAATCGCTGGACTTCTGCATCCCCCACGCGCATGCGGTGGGAGCGGCTATTATGGCCCATTGCACATCGGCTTGCAAGGCGTTCAGCGGGGAGCGACGGGGGCGGCGGCGTTGAGCGGGGAGCGCGTGGTTGAGTCGTACGACGTGATGGAGTAGCGGCTCTAGTTCTGCCCTCAGGACGTGGGCGCGGTTGGAGAGGGGCATCGCGGTGGTGATCCATTGTACCTGGGCGTGGCTGTTGGCTTCAGTGCCCCTTCTCCATCGGAGGATTTCAGCCACGACAGCTTCGTTCGAAGACTGGGGAACTAGGACATGAAGAGCGTCGCCGTCGTCTGCTTGTGGTCCGCCCCAGTGGGCGACCACGGCGGGTGAAAGCGACAGGCGGCATGGTCGTTCGATGATGTCGAACTGGGCGGCTAATAATTGCGCTACAGGAGGGGAGGCCCGCCCTGTCTGAAAGGGTGAACCGACTAGGACAAGGTGCGCGATCCTCCCAGCGGCCCTGGTGCCGCAGCGTGCGCATGCGATGGTGGTAAGTTCAATGGGGTCTGGCCCACCCGGGGTGGGAACCCCTTCCGCCGCCAGGGCGAGCAAGGTGGCGGGCCCTCCGGCTACGTTGGCTGCCTCGAGCACGGCGTCTATTTGGCTAACCCCTGCGTCGATGAGGAGAACGACTGGAGGGCGCACGAAGCTGTCCCGCTGGCTCTCGCGGCGCCGTAGCACAAGGCTTCTGGTCATTCCCCGAGCATTGGGACCGGCGATGGCGAAGGTGCACGGGGCGTCGTCAGCTAGGGACTCCCCCGCGCGCGCCCCGCAGAGATGGCAAGGTCTGCCCCCGTCGCCCCGGCGGCCGCGACTATCATGCCAGTGGGGAATGAAGGGGCGCCCTGGGCGATTGCGGCGGGGAGCGGGTGGGCTCCGCGCGAGCAGGAGGGCCCATCTTTAAGGGGCCCCAGGACACAAACAAATACACACAAATAAGAGGATTCCCCATATGTCCCCATATGGTATGGGTTTTTGTCTTCCCCCCCATTTCCCATATGTTCCTATATTTCCTGGGAGTCGACGATTAATTGTGTCTGTGTGTTCCTTTCCCTCTGTCCACATCAATGAGTGGGGGGCCCCTGAGGCGCTCCTGACGGGGGGAAGGTTAGGAGGGGTCGGGGGGCCTGTCGCCTCCCGATTGGGGGTAGCATGGTGTGTACCTTGCACGGGGGGCGCGCGGGGGTTTGCGTCGGGCGCCATTGTGGGAGGAGCGCCGCCGCTCCCTCTGCTGTCGACTTCCACGGGGTCTCCCTGCGGCGTCGCTTCCGACCTCTGCGTTCTGATGTGCGTGTGCAAGGCCATCATGTCTCTGGTAGTCACGCACGCGTCGGGCCACCCAGCGGCGAGGAGCTGGGCGCGCATGCCTCCTAGCTGCGGCCCCACCGCCTGCATGGCGGCAGCCAGTTCAGTATACGTAGGGAGTGGGAAGAGCTGAGGAACCTCCCCGTCTCTAGCGGGCACCGCAACGGGCTCGGCGCTTCCGGTGGTCACTGTGGAGGCGGGGCCGGGTGTGACCTCGAGTGCGCCTGTCGTCCACGCGGCACTGCGGACATCTGATGGGCATGGACTGGCTGCCCGCGCGAGATACGGCGGGCTGGCGGAGGCCCCATTGCTCAATGCGTGCCCCGAGGCTTCCAGGGGGGAATGGCAGATCACACAGATCCTATCTTGCGGTGTCACGCCCCAAGGGGGGATGCAGACACTGTCTCCAGGGGGGGCGGCTTCGCCGTCTTTAGCACCGTCAGCTAGGGAAGGGCCGGCATCCCGGAAGGCCCTTTCCACGGCACCAATGACTGCCCGCGTTGTGGCGCAGGCTTCCTGGGCGGTGGCTGCTGCCAGGAGACCTAGGTGCTGTATGATGGTCCTACGCTGCTCTCTGCTGAAAGGCTCGTACGGCGTGGGAGCCTCCGGGTCACTCCAGCACTCCGCATGCAGGCGGGGGGGGGGGGGGGGGATGTTGGCCGCTCGAAGCAATCTTGCCCGGACCTGGAAGGGTCTCGGCGCGATCCCTCGCACTTGGAGAACAGGTTCGAGCAGGGGGTTAAGTGGGGGCCGAGGCAAAGCCAGGTGGCGAGGGAGATCCCTTCACGCGCTCTTTGCGGGGGAAAGGCGCCGCAGCGGATCCGCCTGACTGCCCGTTGCGCAGCGTCACCATTGATAGAGCTTCGGTCCGTCGCCAGTGAGGGCGGCTGTACGCCTGCCACTTCGTCGTCCCTTTGCGCATGTCGAGCTGTCTGATGACTGTCCATGAGCCAGTCGTCGTTGGAGTCCGCCTGATGTCGCTGCAGTCCGTCAGATGTGCCTTCTGGGGGCGGCGCGCCCTCTTGTCCCACGTGCGAGGACTCCCATGGCCTTGGGGGAGGGGCAGGGTCCCGGGCGGGAGAAGTGGACTGCGGGGGCCGAGGGTGACCTGCCCTCGCCGCCCTGGCAAGCTCACCACGTCTCTCTGCTCCCCTGTCGCCCGACAGGATCTGGGTCTGGAGGGCGTTGCAGGGGCCTAGCATTGCCATCATGGATGCCTGCAGTCTTGGGGCGATGTAGCCTCCCAGGACTGGCTCAGGAATGGGCGATACGTTGGTTGGTCGCTCCTGGTTGTGCTGAGCGCGCGCGTCGGCAATGATCCTGAGGGCATCCTCGGTATTTCTTGCGCCTCTCGCAGTCCAGCTGCCTCTGGCAACGTTCAGGATTGCCGGGTCGAGGTTGACTTCGCGGAATTTAGCTGCCAGGGCGGCCCTGCCGTTCTCGGAGGCCGGCCCCCAAATGAAGGGGGCTGGAGGACGCAACTCCACGCGCACCCCGGTGGTATATTGCTGGAGGACCTCGTCGACGAAAGCGTTAGCTTCGTGCTGCTGTGCCGCTGGGAGGTTAGCGCGTCTGCCGAAGGTGCGGGGGCGCTCCGGCGGGGGGGACAAGTATGCCCAGGGTGGTTCGGATTCAGAGGTGCTGTCCTCCTGGTAGTCGACCATCGGGACATTGTTCAGATTTGTGGATCATCCTGGACTGGTGTTAGTACGGCTCTCCTCTGGAGGACTGCTTCCCGGCCGAGAGCCGCTCCGAGGAGGGCGGACATGCGGGGCCTCTCTGCGAGGAGGTGCATGCCGTCGCCGCTCGCAAGGGAGACGCACAAGCAAATCGGGGCTGTAGCTGCCGTCGTCTCCGCCACAGTGCACGTTGCGGGCGGGCCGTCGAACTGCGGTTCCGCTTGGGGCGCTGTTGGCCTCACCCATAGTCGGAGCCACTGGAAGTCCACGTCGCCTAACGGGGCGGGCCCCTGGAGCCTCGGCCCCCTCGGGAGGGCACCCGTAGGGAGATCATGAAGCGCTCGGGGGATCCAGCTCCCGGGCTGGGGGGGTGGCAAGCGTGGCCTGGCCGTCCCACGCGGATGCGGGGGGCTCCCGGATCTCGCGACCCTGCGCCGCGCGCGCGCGCCGCATCTCCGACCATGCTCATGTGGCCCATTCGAGGGGAGCAGCACAGAGTCTTGCCAAGGCGCTCGCTGCTGCGCGCACATCCGCTCCCCTGGTGGGGAGGGCTGGTTGGGCGGCCTCGAGAATGAAGCTGACGTTGTCACTCTGCTCCACCATGCACCTCCATCCCCCGAGGAGCTCGGTGACGAGCCAGGTTGCTGTATATTCCACGATCCCGTCTTGGCTCTCACCGCGTATGCGGCAATGCATGGGGGCGTACCTGTCGGCCGCCCTGGCCAGCTGCATGACGAGGAGGGGACTAAGTCCGTCCACGGGGGGCAACGGGGCAGGTCGCATACCCGTCGGTCGAGGATCCCCAGGGGCTCTCCAAGGGTGCCCCAAGCGGTGGCACGCGGGGCATAGTCCTGGCGCAGGATCCCGCAGCGCCCACGCACCGCACCACGGGCACTGAGGGCCCGAGGAGTCGATCTGGAGTCGTCTGGCCGCGCGGCCCCAAGGCCAGAAGATTCTGGGCGGGCCATGCGCAGCTGGGAGGCAGATGCCCGGGCGCACGAGGGGGGGGGGGGGGGGGGGTTGCCGAAGTAGGGGCGGGGTGGAATGACAGCGAGGATGGCGAAAGACGATGGTCCGTCTCCCGTTTGTGGGATCGAGTGGACGTCTTGTCACGCGCATGGCTCTATGCCGTGGAAACTGGCCCACCTTGTCAGGTGCTCGTGGTCTGGGGGGTGGATAGAGTCCACACCTCTATGCTCACGCATGAATACACTAGTAGCCCAGGCCACGGTGCCAGGGTCCCATGGGTCGACGTGCCGATAGAAGCGGGTCACGGGCGGTGGCATGACCTCCACGGGCGGGACGGGGTCGATTTGGCCCTCGATCTGACGCTGAGCGGGCAGGAAGCCGCAGTACACAGCCGCTTCAACCATGCGGAAGTGCACTGCAGTGGCGGCTTCTATCTCGGCGGGGGAAGCCTCCTCGCACAGGTCAGACGGGGGGGGTCGTGATTTTCTGGATCATGGAGTTCTGGGTCGAAATGAATCGCCGGGAGCCTGAAGGCGAGAGGTCGTGCGCGGCGGGGCCTAACTCCACCCAGCCTGGCTTCGAAGTCGCATCCGCTGGCTGACCAGGCAAGACCTGTGATGTCGAGGTAACAGAGGGCGCAGGCTGTGTGCCGCGCGCATGGTTCCTCGCCCAAGTCACAGTCCTGCCCGCCATCGTCAAGCGGGCCTCCTGGCCCGCCTGGGGTATGGAGAGCACGGTACCTTGCCCGGGCGTTGTGGAAAAGGATTTCGAGGTTCCGCAGCTGAGCCGGAGGGCGAGCGCGGGCCCACCCCCCGCCCCGCCATGGGCCGCCTGCTCGTTCTTCTGATTCCAGGAGGGCGTCTAGGGGCCCCCCACGGCCTGTCGGGCGCGGGCCCTGGGCGCGCGGGCCGTCCGCGGCCGCCTCCCTTACTGGGTCGCGGGGGCGGGTCTGGCCGTCGCGCGGCTGTCCCCTGCCCGTCCAAGGCACGGGTTTCCCCCTCGCCACGGTTGCTTTCGGCCCCCGCAGGGTCTGGAGTCTGTCCCGCATGGAGCGCGGGCCCCCATCCACTGCTGGGGGGGGGGCAGATGCCCGCCTTGTGCCGTGACCCTGTGGCGGGACCCTCCTGGGACTGGGCACTTGTCGGTCTGGCGACGCGCGCCCAGCGGCGAGATCAGGGTTTGAGCCGTGGCGAAGGGGGCGAGGGGCAATGGTTTCGTGTTGCGATTCGATCGGCTCCGTCTCGGGGCCCTCGCTCCCCCCGGCGGGCCTGGGTTCGTCGAAACCCACGCCGGGGGGAGGAGACAGCCAATCGCCCTCGTGGGATTAGGGGGGCGGCCCCCCGATCCGGGTGCGCGGCCTCGGGAAGTCCGCCTCCACAATTATCTCTGCCCTGCCTACCGCTTCTCCTTGCTGCGGTCAGGCTGCGGGACCTGATGCGACCATCGCCGCTGGCGTTGGCACCGCCCGCAGGAGGGGCCGAGTCATTCTCCCTCATGGCCCAGGCTGGGTGGGGCAGGGGCACGGCAGGGGTGAGATCGTCACCGCCTAGGCTGGGGAGGGCAAGAGCTCTCGTCATGCGCCAACGGGCTTTGGATCGGGTTAGGCGGACGCCGTCCAGGAGAGCGGGGTGAGGGCCTGCCCTCGGCACCTGTGCCCCGCATCGAACAAATGTCGCCGGCCGTACCAGCAGCCGTGGGCCACTGTCCCGGAGGGATGCTGGCTGGGTCTTCGCTACAGGCTGAAGGGCGCCTAACAGCCGCGGGATGGTTGAGAGCGCCTCTGTCTGCTCGATCGGACTCCCAATCGGGGCTTGTCCCCGTCGGTCTGGGGCCTGCTGGGGGGGGGCTCTGGAGCTCCAGGTGGACCCGCACAGGGGAGCTGAGCTCCGGGAGGGGACCTCCTGAGGCTGGGGGGAAACCTGGCGGGGAACCCAACTCCCCTCGGCGGTCTGCCACCTGCTGGACCTGCCGACGCTCGGTTGGGGTGCGGCCAACAGCCGCGGGATGGTAGGAAATGGGGCCGCCTGCCTGGGCGAGAACGTCGGCAGTGAGGACTCGATCCGATCTAGACCCAGCTGGGGTGCGGCAAACAGCCGCGGGGATATGAGAGCAACCAGGGTCTGATACCGAGGGCGCGACCGATCTGCGGGACCGATCCCCATCGCCAGGGTTGGGGCCCACCCCTCGCTCCACCCCAGTGTAGCTAACAGCCGCAGTGGCGAGGGGCGAGCGCGGTCGGCTGATCTGGCTACCGGAGCCCGAGGGCCGATCGGTGTCGGGTGCCTGTTCGACCGGAAACGCGAGATGCTGACCCTCGGTCCGACCAACGGCATCCTTCCCCACTGCGGGCGGGATTTGGTCGTCGGTTCCACGGGGCTCATGAACAGTGTGGTTCCCTGGCAGTGTCGAAGCTCCCGGGCCCTGCACTCGCCCTGGGTCTGGAACCCTGAGGCAGTCGCAGGGGGGGGGCGCGGCGAGACGTCAGCGCAAGGAAGGCCGAGAGGGGGGACTCGGCGCCCGGCTTCGGGCCGGGAGTCTTGAGCCAAGGCTTGAGCCAGGGGCTACGGAGCTGGTGGGGATACGCCAAGCGTTGACAATTCCTTGTTCAAAATGTTAGCCAGCGTGGACCCCAAACAGCGTGTTTCTACGGATAGTGGTGGTGCTATCGATGTGAAGCAATCTAGTTGGTGCAATATATGTGGAGCCAAGAATGCTGTGCCACCTAAGTGGTGCATCTTATGTAGCGCAATAGGTGCTTTGCAATCTACGACATGCAATATATGTTGTGCAGTCTTCGTGGTGTAACATATATATATATATATATATATATATATATATATATATATACACATATATATATATATGTGTGTGAGTGGCGCAAATATGTGATGCAATGGATGTGCTGCCATCTATATGGGGCAATATGTGTGGTGCAATGTACGTGGTGCGAACTACGCGGTGCAATATGTGTGATGCAAGCTATGTTGTGCAACGTAGGCTGTGCAATATATGTTGTGCTGTATGTGTGGTGTAGCCTAACTTATGCAAAATACGGTGAAATTCATGTGGTGTAATCTATGTTGTGAGCGATAAGAAAGCGCGCCGCAGGCGCGAATTTTGTTCGTGCTAGCTGCGTGCTGCAAGCCATGTAAGAAAATCGATGTGGTGCAATATATGGGATACAATTAATCCCACCAGCCCTTTGGGCGTGAGTGCTTTAGAGAGCCCGCTCTGTTCTCAACCCTCCTTCTCCTTCGGGGAGGGGTTTACCCCTCCCCCTACCCCCTCCCCCTGGGCCTGGAGAGGTCCCACCGCGGGTGGTCAGGGGAGTCCTTTTCGACTCCTGGGAGGGCTAAAAAACGACACCCCTCACGAGGATTCTGGCCCCGACAGGGGGGAGGAAGAAAAAACCCTCTCCTCTTCTTTGAAGCCAAAATCATTGATTTTACTACGGTTTTGGCCCCATTTTGGCCTTCTGAGGGGGCAGCGCTTATTAAAGCTCCCCTCCTCCTTCAAGGCAAAATCATTAATTTTACCAAGGTTTTGGCCTCATTTCGCCCTTCTGAGGGGGCAGCGCTCATTAAAGCTCCCCTCTTCATTGATCGACTTCCTCCAAGATGGCCCCAAGAAGCGCCCAGGAGGCACCAAGAGGCCCCAAGATGGCCCCAAGAGGCCCCCAGGAGGCCCCCAAGAGGCCTCCAAGAGGCCCCCAAGATGCCCCCAAGAGGCCCCCAAGAGGCCCCAAGAGGCTCCCCCGAGGCACCCAAGACGCTCCTGGAAGCCCCTGGGGCCGCCAAGAGGCCCCCAAGACGCCCCAAACGGCCTCCAAGAGGCTCCCAAGAGGCCCGAAGAGGCTCCCCCAAGGCACCCAAGACGCTCCTAGAAGCCCCTGGGGCCGCCAAGAGGCCCCCAAGACGCCCCAAAAGGGGACGAGGTGCCCGAACGCCTCACGCCACGAGGAGCCCGAACGACTCACACCAGGACGAGGGGCCCGAACGACTCACACCACGAAGAGCCCGAACGACTCACACCAGAAGGAGGGGCCCGAACGACTCACACCAGGACGAGGCGCCCGAACGACTCACACCACGAGGAGCCCGAACGACTCACACCACGACGAGGGCCCCGAACGACTCACACCACGAGGAGCCCGAACGAGTCACACCAGGAGGAGGGGCCCGAACGACTCACACCAGGACGAGGGGCCCGAACAACTCACACCACGAGAAGCCCGAACGACTCACACCAGGACGAAGAGCCCGAACGACTCACACCACGAAGAGCCCGAACGACTCACACCAGGAAGAAGGGCCCGAACGACTCACACCAGGACGAGAAACCCCAAACGACTCAAACCACGAGGAGCGCTTTCTCTCCCTCCTCCTCCGCCTCGTCCTTCTCCCGCTCCCACCACAAGGAGGATGTACAAGGAGGCGGGAGGAAGGAGGAACAGGGGAGATATGCGGGGGCAGGCGGAAACACGCCTGAAAAACACGACTGTCGGCATGCTTCGCAAGAGTTGCTGTTTTGAGATGGGCTGGTGGGGATACGCGAAGCGTAAAGAATTTCTGTTCGCAGTGAGTTGTCCACTCCACTGCTCGCGCAAACATCCCACCCACCCACCCGCAACTTGGTTTGCAAAATCTCTTGAGATCATGACGGTGGGTACCAAATGGCACTTGGGCAAAAAGCGACCCCGACCACGACAGCGACAACGACGACGACGACGACGACGCCGCCGACAACGACTACAACGACACCAACGACGTCTCCGACGACTTCGACGACGCCGACAACGACAACAACGACCACGACGACACCGACGACGACGACGACACCGACGCAGACGACGACGACGACGATGACAACGACAACGACGATGACAACACCGACGACGACGACAACAACGACACCGACGACGACGACGACGACGTCAACGACGCCGACGACGACGACGACGACGACGACGGCAGCGACGACGACGACACCGACATCGACGACGACGACGAAGACGACGCCGACACCGACGCCGACGACGACGATGAAGACGACGACGACGTCGCCAACGAAGACGACGACGAGGGAGGAGGGAGGACGACGACGGCGACAACGACGACAACGACGACAACGACGACAACGACGAGGGAGGAGGGAGGACGGCGACGACGCGAACGACGAAGAAGGAGGAAGAACGGCGACGCTGATGATGATAACGACGAGGGAGGAGGGACGACGATGATGATGATAAGGACGACGAAACCTTGTGTTTTTGTAGGTTTTTTGGACGCGCGATTTTGAAATCCTTCCGAAACCGATGGGTTTGGGAAGATTTCGGCGTACGCGCGCGACGACGCGCGCGTGGGCACTTCGTCCCATTTTCTGCAAAGGATTCTCGCGACGGCACACGCGCAAGGGCGTTCGACAGATTTGGACATGCGCGCGCGTGAAGCCCGTTTGGTAACATGTTGTGAAAATATTGAAAACCTATGGTTTTCTTAAGATTTCGCAAAAGCTCGCGCGTAAGCTTTTGTAGCAAATCAGTGTTGCAAAACCATGTGTTTTTGTATGTGTTTTGGATACTCGATTGCGAAATCCTTCCGGCACCGGAGGTTTTTGAAGGATTTCGGCATGCGCGCGCGACGACGCGCGCGTGTGCACGTCGTCCCATTGTTTTGCAAGGGATTCGAGAAAAAGTGTTATGTTAGAACAATAAATGTCATCGCTTAGTGTTTTTCACAAAAGAACCTCAGGGGGGGGGGAACCCGGCTGGCCTGGGACAGTGTGATTTCGTATTTAGGATGGACATGTGGTCAGAATCATATGTGATTTACCCGAAAGGGGTAGCGATAACGCCGGGGGGGTAGAGTCTACTCTGTTTTTAGAAAGGAGAATATATGCAGTATATGCGGTGCTCCTCATGTGGTGCAATCTACGTTGTGCAATATATGTTGTGCAATTTTTGTGGTGCAATATATTCTGTGCAGTGCGATCGATGCTGTGCAATATATTTGGTGTGTGTTGTGAGCGATCAAGCAGCACGCCGCGGACCCGATTTTCTTTCGTGCGAACTAGGTGGTGAGATCCAACGGCGGCGACGGGCGGCGACGGGGCGGCGACGGGGCGGCGACAGCGGCCTCATAGCCGCCAGACCGCAGACCCGGCCCAGACGACGGGCGGCGACGAGGCGGCGACGGGGCGGCAACGTCGGCCACATCGCCGCCAGACCGAAGACACGGCCCAGTTCCTGAGAACCGACAAAAGAACCCCTAAGTACAAGCACTGCCTCTGAAACAAGGCCCTCGCCAAAACAGTGCCCATCAGTTGCTGGCCGTTCAGGAGGGCGCTTCTAGTAGTGAAAAAAAGTGCTTCAAGGAACTGACTCTGGCCATCCTCCTCCTCCCTCCCTACTCCGCCTCCATCTATTCGAAGCGACGGTCAGGGCACATGTCTACTCACCCTCGCCTGGAGGAGAGTGAGCGGGCGGCCTGGAGCGAGGCGAGGGGACGAGAAGCCCGAAAGCGCGGGCGACCTGACGGTGCAAAAGGAGAACTGCCTCCAGGAGGGAGGAGAAGGGGAAGCGAGGACTGAGCCGCTCGCAAAGGGGGTGTCGCGAGGGGAGCGGCACTCCAAGAAGGGGTGTGGTTGCCGAGATGGGCCCGGAGGCGTTCGAGAAGGCTTCTGAGAAGCAGAGGGGGACTTCAAGAAGCCCCGAGACTTCTCACAGGGCAACAAAGACACGTTGCAAGCACGCGCTGTGCGGGGATCACGCTGGCAGGGCCCGGGGCCACGATTCACGGGCGCTCTCGGGCGTTCCCTGGCCGACACGTGTTTGGAAGCCTCGGGACCGAGGTTTAGGATCCAAACTTCCAGCATGGTTTGCGATGGTCCCAGGGCCCGACATGGAGCCCTTTGGGAGGCCCCCTCGGCTTGGACCTCCGGAGGCCTCAGGACCGTGGTTTGGCATCCACACTTCCAGCATGGCTTGCTCAGGGCCCGTCCTAGAGCCCTTTTGTGGGGCCTCTTGGGCCGTCTCAAGAGGCTTCGGAGCCAAACCAAAAGACCAAAAACGCTGCAAACAAACATAATTTGCTACTCAAGTTTAGCATTCTCGCCAGTTTGGCCTTAAGAGCGCCCAAGACGACCCAAGAGGTCCCGCCAAGACGATTGCAAGACGGCCCCCGAGGCCTTCAAGAGAGCCCAAGCAATCTTCAAGACGGCAGCAAGAATGGCCCAAAAGGGAGAAACCGAACTGACATGTGGAGCCTTTCCTCCAAGATGGCCCTGGAGACCACCAGCAGGCACCTGTGAGGTCAACGACCCCAGGAAGCATCTAAGAGGCCTCTTATCCACAAGCAAGACACGGTGGTGCGCCGAAGACCACTAAACCCGCCGACCCCTGTTGATTTATCAAAGGGGTGCACGGCGTGCGGAATGTCTGGCAGGTGTTTGGATCTTGGAAAAAAAATTCGTCTCGGCCCAGCCCGCGGGCCACCCAGGAAACCTCTGGGTCATCGGTCGTGCCGTCAAGATGGCCCCGAGATAGCCTCCTTGATGGCTAAGATGGCCTTCAAGACGGCCAAGATGGCCCCGAGGAAGCCCAAGATAGCCGCAAGACGTCTCCAACACGGCCCGAGATACACCCAAGACGGCCGAAAATGGCTTCAAGATGGCCCAGGACAGCCCAAGAAGCCCCAAAGAGGCCACCAAGATGGCCCAAGAGGCCTCCAAAAGGTCAATCTTACGGAACGCCCCTGTGCTAAAGCCACATCACTTGCCGCTGCAGTTTTTCGCATACGTTCCATGATCCCAGGTGCATCAGTACAAGAGAAAAGTGTAGACAAAACAACCGAAAAATACATGTAATACATTTATGAGATAGGGCTCTGTATGTAATGTGTATACATATCATACAGTAGGGAAAGGCTCGAGTCAAATAGGTCCAGAACCGATTCAAAATTCAAGAACAAGAACTAGTCTAAGGCCACTAGGAAGAGAAAGTCAAATCCTTCAGGCAAGAGTGGAGCGATCTGCGTACGCACTCCCATGGAATATTCGTCATCACATGAACCTCTCTGTAATTAAAAGGCTCACCTAACTTTTTAAAACAATGATGTTTCCAGTCCTCCTACACCTCTCTGACGGCTGCCACCCGAACCAATACTATCAATGGATTGACTGAGCTGATTTCCAAAAATCCTTGATTACCCTTAGGTTGTTGAAGGAGTTTCGCAGTTGCTCCGTTTCGGCTCTCTGACGGCCCAGACGGCCCAAGAAGCCCCCAAGATCCCCCAAGAGGCCTCCAAGATGGCCCCATGACTGCACAAGAGTCCACCAAGACGGTCTGAAAAGGGCCCCAAGACGGCCCAAGCGGCATCCAAGACGCCGAAGGCCATGACGGACGTGTAGCGCACCAAAAGGTCCCAAGTCGGTTCAGAGGAGCCCCCAAGACGGCTTCCGACGGCGTCAGACGGGCCAGGAACGCCCTAAGACGGCCAAAGAGGCCCCCAAGAGGCTTCCAAGAGGCCCCAAAGAGGCTAAAGGAAGCCCCCAAGAGGCCTCCAAGAGGTCCCCGGAAGCTCCCAGGAGTGCCTCATGAGGCTCCCGACAGGCCTCCTCCTCCTCCTCCTCCTCCTCCTCCTCCTCCTCCTCCTCCTCCTCCTCCTCCTCCTCATCATCATACACCTCCACTTCCACCTCCTCCTCCACCTCGTCCTCCTCCTCCTCCTCCTCCTCCTCCTCCTCCTCCTCCTCCCCATCCTCCTCCTCCTCCTCCTCCTGCTCCTCCGCCTGCTCCTCCTCCTCCTCCTCCTCGTCCTCCTCATCCTCCTCCTAATCCTACTCCTACTCCTACTACTCCTCCTCCTCCTCCTCCCCCTCCCTCTTTGGATCCTCCCTCTCATCCTCCCCCAACTGTTTCCCGAAGAGCCTCCAGAGCGGCTGGGGGAATCCTTAATCCGACACCTTGGCCAGGCTAGGGCCAAACGATTGGCCACAGAGGCGCTCCCAAAAAGGCAGGGGGCGGCGGTGATTTCCCGTAGGCGTATTCGATACCTAACGAAACAACATTAGGGCACCAAGACAACGACCCCAAACCTACAGTAACATGTAGGCGCAAGTCTCCACGGCTTTCAGTGTCGGAAGCCTGAACTGCCGATGTGTTGCGCCGCCCTGGTGCGTAGGGTGGGCCTAGCTTTTTGGTCATAGCACACCAGCAGTCGTGCACTGCGAAATATTCTGGCAACTCGACATGCACAGCTAACCCCGAGTCCCCAAGTTTCTGCACGCAACTCCATACACGAAACAAAAAGACATGACGCGTAACGGATCGGAACACCCCTAATACCATCCGCTTGCCGCTCCCCCAAAATAATTCGGCCCATAATGCATGCAATCCATCCCGTTGCCCAGGAGTGCCGCCACTAGGCTGCGGTTACCAGCAGCTTCAGCAAGCTGCAGAGGCGTCCGGCCATCATCGGCAGCAGCAGTAGGGCTGGCCTGTGCTGCAAGCAGCATTGTGACAAGACCATCTGCAGATGCCTCATTTGACAGCTTCGTACTATTAGCGATATCCGAAGCGACCAAGTACTCGATGGCGAACAGCAAGGCACTGCAACCATCCCATGTTCTTGCGAGCGGATCAGCATTGGCCTCGAGTAGAACTGCGACTGCATGCTTGTGCGAAAGAGCACAGGCAGACATCAGAGCTGTTTTCCCAACCGAATCTGGGACGTCGACGGACGCGGCGGCGTTCAACAGCAGCGTGACTAGCTCTGCATGTCCACCGTCCGCGGCAAGAATCAGGGGAGTCATCCCACCAGTATCTGCAACATCCACATGAGCTGCATAGTCAAGCAGATACTGTACCATTGGCACGCTCCCTGAGGCACACGCTGTCATTAGCGCCGTATCACCACCGTGTGTTGCTGCATTCGGATTAGCTCCAGCACGGAGTAATGCCAACAAGCTGGATGCAGCATCGCGTGCTTCGTTCTCCAGAGGACCACCCACAGAGTTAACAGCGCACATCAGCGGAGTCCAACCCTCGACATTTGCTATGTCCACTTCTGCCTTGTAAATCATAAGGAGGGAAACAATCTGAGGATGACAACGCTCAGCAGCATACATAAGACATGTCCGCCCCATCTCGTCTACTGCGTTGAGATCGTCTGGCGGTATTCCTCCTCGTAAAATCTTCATTGCCTCGCTAGTCGCCCCAGTTTCGCAAGCCTGCAGAAGACGTTGTTTTAGCATCTTATGTCGCAAGTCCCTGGCCTCTGCAGCACGCTGCTGGGCGGCGGATCCTCGCGTATGATTGGGATGTCCTTCGGTATGGAGACCTCTATCATAGAGAAATCGGCATCGAGCAGAGCTGAGTACCTCATAAGCTTGCAAAATTCGCTGAAAGTAAGCGGTCGCATTTTCCGTGGCATCCTTGTCAGGATGATGTTTCAGTGCCTTCTGCCTGTAAGCTTTCCGGATTTCAACGCTGTTGGCTGTGGACGGTATGCCCAAGGCATCGTAGTGAGTAAAACCCTTCAGCGCGTCCATTGATTACACTTCGAAGCCAGCTCGGACGACGGCCTGAACTTGGACCACATGGCTCGAGCCAAAGTGCCTTGAGCCAAAACGGTAACGAGAGGTGACCGGAGCCAGCCCAATGGGGCCAGCACCCCAACACCCACCCAAGACAGCCACAGCATGGCACGACGGTGGCTCGTGCCCAGCTCCCGATGCCGCACCCCAGCGGGCCCCAAGAAGCCTCGAAAGGGCCCCTGAGGAGGCCAGGGAGAGGCCTTGGAACACAAAAACCGTGGAGAGACGCGCTTGTCTTGCCACTCTGGGCGGCTCAAACTCGCTTTCGTTGGCCAGCACTGACTCTCCAGCAGGCATCCTGGAGACCCCATGACGGACCCAAGGCAGGCAGGCCGTTTCAAGAGGGCCCCAGGTCGGCCCAAGACCGCCCTCAGATGGTTGTAAAGAAAGGACCCCAGAACGTCCCTCCCACGGCCCTGCAATGCTCCAAGACGACCTCAAGACACCCAAAAGGCATCTGGCCAAATCCCAATGGACCCAAGATCGCAAATAGCGAGCTTGCACGGCTCCGCGTAAACGCATCCATCCTCAGACGCAGATTTCAAGATGATATCTGAGTGTAAAATGAACCAGCCACGCAACGCTACAACGATATGGTGGAGACGGCCTGCCTGGAGTCAAGCCTCGGGTTATGTTGCTCCCATCGCACTGAAGGACCACATCCCAAAAATAATTTCGAGTACCCAGAAAAGCGTCGAAACAGTGTCGAAACAGTGTCGGACGAGTGTCTCCCAGGGCCCGACACGTGAAAACCATCTAATTTTGGTGCTTGTTTTTCTGGTGCTCGAAGTTCTTTCTGGTGATCAAGGCTAAAGTAGGTTGGAACATCGTAAGCCTCGGGGTTAAATACCTCGCGCGTCACGTGACCACAGCAAAAAGGTGGTGGCCATTCCTTCAGTCCCGCATCACCGAAGCTGCGGTCTTCGACGGGCCGTCCTCGGACTCGGGCTGACATGGCACACGGAGTCCCACCAGCCCTCCAGGCGTAGGTGCTTCACGAATTGTGCCTTCTCTCTGCCAAAGCTCCCTCCTTCCCCTGCTCGGGGGAGGGGGTGACCCCTCCCCCTACCCCCTACCCTGGGCCTGGAAGGGGCGCCCCGCGAGGGGTTAGAGCGTCCAAGATTGCCCAAGATGGCCCCCATGAGGGCCTCTGAGAGCACATGATGGCCCCGAATATGGCTCAAGATATCTCAAGATGGTTCAAGATAGCCTCCGACTCACATTTCAGAGGCCTCAAGACGACCCCAAGACGGTTTGAAGTGCCCTCCGAGCTCTCCAAGGACTCCCCCCAAGAGGGCAAAATGGCTCCCAAAACCTAAAAAGACTCATGTTGTTTGCCTTCTCGCCATTTCGCTTCCGATGGGCTCTTGAGGCCTCAAGATGACCCCAAGACGGCCCAAGAGAGCCCCAGAGGAGGTCAAGAAAGCCCCAAGACAGTCCCAAGAGCGCCCAGGAACGCCCCAAGAGGGCGTCAAGACGCCATTTTTGAGCCTCCCGGGGGGGGGGGGGCCTGAATGTCCTACATGGGAGCCGAGAGGACCCCAAGAGGCCTCCCAGACCCCCCACCGAGCCCCAAGAGGGCCCCAAGAAGGCCTCAAGAGAGCCCCAAGAGGGCGTCAAGAGTGTCGCAAGAAGCTCCGCGAGGACCCCATGAGAGCCCCGAGATGGCTCCATGAGACCTCCGAAAAAACGCTGCCAAGGCGGTGTTTACACTGCACTCATCGGCACTTCCCTGATCAAGGCAACTCGCCTGGCGATGGGCTGGTGGGGACACGCGAAGCGTCAAGAATTTCCTGAGTTCACCGCCATTGGGGCAATGGATTCTGGTGTCGACCACCCACAGATGCATCACCCTAGCGTGGTGGCATGTACGAGCGACAGCGTTGCCGCACCGATGACACCATGCCGGGAACGCCAAGCACACAGGCAACACCGAGGCAACTCTGAGACTGCAGAGGAGAAATGACAAGAGTGGCGAAAACGACAGCGGGCCCCCCTAGCTTGTCCTTTGTCCAGGGTCTCCTGGGAGGCCCTCGTGGCCTCACCTGGACGCGGAACGAAAATCTTCAGAATGGCATTGTCTTAAGCGAAAACGAAGCAAGGAGAATAACACACAGACGAGGAACGTAGCAAGACGAAGAGCAGAGGACAAGCACAAGAAGGATAACCAGACTCATCCAGTCCAGGTGACGACAGGGGACGCGGGGGAGAAGGACGACGGCGAGCACTAGTAGAGACGTTCCTTCAAGCCCAGCGGAAAGGCGTGCTGGGGGTGGGGCGGCCGCCAGGCCGACTGTGCATTCGACGCGACACGCCGCGCGACCATGCATGACTGCCTGGATGGCTTCAACCTACATGCCTGACATGCATGAGCAGATGCAAAGTTGGCAATGACTCTGTGAGCTTGCGATCTTCTCACACAGGCAACATCACATCCCCATCACGATGTTTGAATCTGATGTAGCTTGGGCAAAATCATAATATGCCCCTGTGAGGGCAGCACTGTCGGGTACCTGATGACTACACCTAATCAATCAAGCTTTTCCTATTTCAATGATGCGTAGCTGTAAATGCCTGCCTCACCTAACACATGTTGCACACGGATCAAAATTAACACTTGTTTACTCGACCGTGCTCTTGGACGCATGTCAAACGCAGTCTGTTCCGAACACGCTAGCCACTCGCAAGACGGTCTACGAGTGCGACGAAGCTTGCGCTGAACATGAAATAGATGAGTGCAAGATCACCCTGAAGTTGGTCACGACATTCCCCCCGCAGAGATTTCAACTCGATGGAAGAACAGGTCCTTCCCCACAAGTCGCTTTGAAACATTACCACAAGTCGAACACACTGAACATGACACTCGGTGGGAAGGCTACACACGGCAGAAGAATTGCAAACCAAGGTGTCATGAGTCGATAGCTGCCAACGCAATGCAAACGACAAGACTCACGCCGTATTGCGGCTGAGCAACAAGAAAAGCAATTGGAACCGCGCAGGCGGCGCATGCTGCACCACATAACCGAAGAGAGAGAGAGAGAGAGATATATATATATATATATATATATATATATATATATATATATACATATATATATATATGTAATATATGTATATATATACACATACACACATGCACGCAAATGGAGAGCAAGGGAGGAGATCAGGCCGCAGCCCGCGGGGAGAGACTGCCACAATGTCCACACCTGGGCCAAGAACTGAGTTAGAGGAAGAAGAGGAGGAGGGGGAGGAGGAGGAGGAGGAGGAGGAGGAGGAGGAGGAACAAAAGGAACAAAGACGGCGCAGGATACGAATTATCCCCATTCCATGGCTTGCCAAACTGTGGCGCGCTACTTGTCGTAACGGCGCCGGCCGGCTGCGGACCGCCAGAATGAGTGGGCAGCGTTGTCGCCAAAATCTGTTTCGAGAACCCCGCGGCCGCGGAAGTTCGGGCGGTTGCTCGCCACTGCAAAGGAAGGGGAGGAGGAGGAGGAGGAGGAGGAGGAGGAGGAGGAGAAACGAGCGAGAAGACGGTTGCATTTGAAAGCCGCTGTCTTCCTCACCTATTGCGGGAGACGGGGCAACTAAAACAAATCGAAGGAAGCTGGCCTGGAGGCACAGCGGGCCCTACCCCGCAGAAGGTAGGCAAGGCTGCGGTTGCCGTACCACGCTGGAGCACAACAGACGAACCAGAAGGAAGAAGCGAGGGGAAAAGGGAAGAGGATAACAAATAGGAGTCTACCTGCGGGGACGGATCCGGGGCCGCTCAGCCCAGAGCGAATCCACGATCCTCATGCTGGCGCTGTGCCCCGCCACGGCGTTGCGACACTGCTGCTTCATGGCATCGAACGCTGTGTTCTCAGATACTCCGCCAAGAGGTCTGCATTGGTTGGTCGTACGATACACGGCGCACAGGAGGACTGCCATGCAAGTCAGGGCCTCCGCGCCCTCCGAAAACACCCGGTGAGCCAGCATAAAATGGTCAACTGCGAACGGCGCGACGCGGCGCATGTTGAGGAAGTTATCGGCGACCCGTCGCACGCACCTGCAAAATATGCACTGCTCGATCGAATCCTCCGCATGGCCTGGGCAGCCCAGCAAACACCGGTTCGCTGGGGAGGCCCGATGCTGGAAACGACGCGGCGTGCACCATCTGTTCCACAACGTTGACAAACATGCGGCTTGAACACGAGGTGCAACCAAGGCAGGAAGGCGTTGAACATGGCGCGCCACACGGGCGGCCGAGCGCGCCGGGGGGCCCGAAATATGCCACCTGGCCGTCTCGTGGCGGATCCGCCCGACCAGGTTGGCTCTTCGCCTTAAGAAGCTTGTAGGCCTCACACTGGAAGCCACTGCGTACCCTCCGCTCCATCTTTGGCCCGTCCTCTACGCTTGAGGGTGCGAGTTTGATGCTGGGCGCGATGGTGTCGAATGCGATGCCCCTGGCACTCATCGAGAGGCGGTTCTGGTAAAGCAGAACAACGTACGACCTCGAATACCAATCATTCCAACGAAATCGCCTCTGCAAGAACGGGGGCGACCCGATCAGCCTTTACATTCGCCTAGCCCGGGTGCCCAAGGAGCCCCCAGAAGCAGTCCACGATTCGTGACGAGCAACTCGGAGCAAGGCCGCCCGGGCCATATGCTCAATCGAAACGCACGATTTGGCCTGCCCATAGCCCTCCCGAAAATACCACAGGTCCTTAGAAACCCAGTTGCCGGGGCCGGGGGCGACCTTGCGGAGCGTCGCCGTTTCGAGCGCGCGCACCCGCGGGGGAGGGTTCTCCAGCTGGGCGAGGAAGGAAAGAACAGAGACCGCACACACGTTGCACGCAAAGATGCCGATGTGCAGCCCCTGGTGAACATTCGCCCAGGTCGTCGCCCTTTCGGCATACTTCTTAAGCGCCTTGTCCCAGGAGGAATCGCCCTTGCGAGGGCCCACGGCAAAGCCCAAGTAGACGCCGTGATAGCCGAAAGAGACCGGGGCCCAATCTGAGCAGGCCGCGAGGATCCGAGCCTTGGCGGCGTTCAGCTCCTCGCCCAGAGGGGGATGATCAGCGTCTTGGGAAGGTTCAGGTCGAGGCAGGATGTGCGTCCGAACTCTGCGAAGACATGGTGGGCGACCCCCGCGTCGCGCAGCCAGTTCTGGGAGACAACCCCGATATCATCTACAAATGCTCTGGCCGCCAACTCGGCGACCTTGCGTTCCAGCCGCCGGAGTAGGATATCCACCGCAACCGCAAAAAGCAAGGGAGACACGGGGCAGCCCTGGCGGATGCCAGCCGCGACGTCGAATGCCTCGTAGGTGGACCCTTTTAAACTGCAGGGCGCACTTGACGTGGCTATTGAAAGCCTTGAGGGCGTTGAGGGGGCCAGGGGGAAGCCCGATGTGATCCAGCACCGCGAACATGTAGTCGTGGGAGAGGCTCGGGAAGGCGGCCTTAAAATCGAGCAATACAGGGCCCCCCCATTCTTCCCGCAGGCTGACCGTCATGGAAGTTTCGTCGACGTCGATGAAGTTCATGAGCATGGACCTGCCTGCGAGGAGGCCGCGCTGCGCTACGCAGACCCAGTCATTGAATAGGGGTTCCCACGCGAGCTTCATTGCACTCGCCACGAGGCAATTGTCCGCGTTGACCACGGCCTAGGGGCGCGCGTCGCCCGGCCCGAAGAATTCGCCGAAGAGGTCATGCAGGCCCGACGCTGTTTTAGGGAGGCAACAAAGGGCACCAAGGCTGGAGTCGTGTCCGACGCCGCCACCCTGGGCGGAATTCGCCGGCCCAACGTGCCAGAGGCGTGCTAAGATCTCCGGTAACTGGTTAACAATTCTCTAGTTCGCGCGCGCAGGGCGGCCCCTGGGGGTCCCCGGACGAAAAAGTACCCCGGGCGATCCCCGACCGATCCCCGGGAGACTCCCCCAGAGCGCTCCAGGAGCGCTCCATGAGCGCACCAACAGGGCTCCGCGACGTCCCCGAGAGCCCCAAGAAAGGCCAAGAGGCCCCCAAGAGGCCCCCAAGATGGTACACGAGGGGTCCGACCTGCCACAAGATCGCTCCAAGACGCCCAAGATAGCCCCCAGACGCCCCAAGAGGCCTCCAAGAGCACTCCCACGAGGGCCCCCGGAAGCAAAATTCATTGTTTTTTCCTCCGGTTTTTGAAATATTTTGGAGCTTCCACCTTTTCGGCCCCCCGACGCCCCAAGACGGCCCCCAAGAGGGCCCAAGAGGCCCCGAAGAGGGCCCCAAGATGGCCCAAGAGGGCTCGAAGACGGCCCAAGAAGCCTCCAAGACGGTCCAAGAGGGCCCCAAGAACGCCCCCAAAGGGGCCCCAGAGAGGAAAGACGAAACAACATTTCGAGCCCTCGGCCCTAAGAAGCCCCTACGAGGCCCCAAGAGGCCCCTAAGAGGCCCCAAGAAGCCCCCACGAGGCCCTCAGGAGGCCCCCAAGAGTCCCCCAAGAGGCCCCAGGAGGCCCCCCAAATGCCCCCCCGAGCGCCCCAGGAGTCCCCCAAGCGGCCCCAGGAACCCCCAAAGCGCCGCATTGACACCAGGCCCTCGGGCAAACGGCAGACATGAGACTGCATGGGCCGGCGGAATGAGCGAAGCGATTAATAAGCCAATGCTAGCAGCGTGTCGGAGCTGTCGAACTGAAGCTCCTGCGCGACGTCGCACAAAGTGTCTGTGGCCAAATCGCCCAGGGCACGCCACACCTGGTAGGGAATCGCATCCGGGTCGGGGGCCGAGTTGCCAGTCTGACGGATGGCTCTTCGCACGCGTCGGCGCGTGACGCGCCACGCTTGCTCTCCTGGGAGACCCGCCGATCCTGGGGCGCCGAACTTCTGTGAGCCAGGTTGCGAGGAGTTCTGTGTCGATCGCCTTCTTGCTGGAGACGCCCTTCCAATGTGTCCGGAGGATGTCTGCCATCTCCGCGGGGTCTGTGGTGATGACGCCGTTCGGTTTGCACACTGCGTTAATAGCCGTAGCGCCCCCAGGCATGAGCCCCTTCAGCCTCGTCAGAATCTGCCCCTTGCGGCGCCCGCGCACCTGGTCGTCCGCAGTGCGGGTCTCCTGTTGTAGAGCCAGCAGCTCCTGCGCAACCGACTCGCGGTCCTGGACCTTCCGAAAATCGGGGTGGGAGCGGAGGTTGGGATCGCTAACCGCACATAGCTCGCGAAGCTAGGGTTAAGCCAGAGCGCACTTTCGCATCAAGGACAGGTTGACCTTCTCCGCCGCGCGGATGAATGTCATCCCCCAGCCGACCTGGTCCTCCGCGGAATGGGCAACATCGATTTGCTGCTCGTCGGCCATCCTGATGGTGATCTCCCGGATGGCTTCCTTCAGTAGGAGAAGACGTCGGACCGCCAGACCACGTAGCGGGCCGTGGGAGATCTTACCCATGAAGCTAAGATCGAGCCGCTCCTTCCAGGCCTCCTTCTGGAGCAGTGGCCCCATGGGTAACGGAGACGTCCAAGACTCCGGTTTGGAGCCTTGAAGACGGCGGAAAGAAAGAGGACGATGTGAAGATGTCGTCTTGTCGTAGTTCAGGGCGGCACTGCCGAAGCTCTTGTACAACTGAGACTGCGCGCCCGCGTCGGAATGCGTAAAATGCCCCTGCACCCACTCTACCAGGCCGAACGGCCTGCCCAGAAGCGACTGGAAGGCTTCCTCGTCGGGTAGATCTCCAGCGCCAGTACATGAGCCTGCGGTGCTGCAGTAATGGTCCAAGCCGGTCGGCACGTAGTTGAAGTCGCCCGCAAGCACGGTGAGAGATACCTCCCAAGGGCGGAGAGCCGCCGCGAGTAGTTCCATTGAGCGCCGGCGGCGCGTTCGAGGAGCCAGGCCCTGTTGCCCAATAGATGCCTGCGATATCCAAGCTTCCAGCAGGGCCGTCGAGCCGAAGGATCGAGCATCGCCCAGGCTCCACTTTAATCCAGCTCTCTTCCGTGACTGGGCCGAACTGCGATAGGAACGCGGTTTTGATGAAGAGGGCGACTCCTGCCTGATGGTTGGTACCATGGTTCCAGAAGGCACGAAGATTCTGGGGAATGCGGAAGCTGTCCGCCTTGCCGACATTCCCGTGCGTCTCCGGGAAGAAAACGAAATCGTGGGTCTGGGCGCGCGCCATCGCTTTGCGAACCTTCTGGTGCTGGCGGCTGCAGACCGCGGCCATCAACGCCTGGCCATTCCAAGTAACCCCGGCCACATCGCCGGTGGAAGGCATGCGAGCCCCAGGGGCAGCAAGCTGAGGAACGGCAGGAGGGGCGGCAAGGTGGGTCGGGCCGGAGGTCCTTGTCCGCTTCCGCGCAGGAGGAGAAGGAGTCGAAGATGAAGTAGAAGTAGGGGCCAGACGGATAGTGGCAAGGAACATGCAGCACTTGAATTCTGAACTACATGCACAGCCCCGCTGTGAAGAGGGCCCTCTGCTCGTAGACGGCAAACCCAACCCTTCGGTATCCAAGCCTAGTAACAGGCTATCCCATCCCGCCGCCGAAGTATTGGGATTGGCCACGAAGTCGCTGGAAACCTCGATGACGTGGCTCATCCCGTCGAGCTCAACGGCGGCCCCATGGATATGGGCGAAGAGCGTCTCAACCATCGCGGTGTCCCTGGCCTGGACCAGGATCTTCCCCGCCCAGGCAACATCCGCAGCCAAGATGATCTTCCACTCGCCCTCTACGAGGTCCCTGGAGGCCCCCTGGCGCGCGAGCCTGGTGCCAGCCTTCGTGCAGATCGCCGTGACCAAGGCCAGAACGAGCTCCGCCCCGTCCTTGACATGGATGTCCCGGAGACAGATCGTGGCGTTGAGGGAGCGGCGAAGCTGCTCAGTCTGGGATGGTTCGCGCGCGGCGGCCTGCGCCCGCGCGGCTTTGACGGTGGAGCCCAGGAGCTGCACTGTGGCGAATGGGCGGCCTCCACCATGGGAGCTCCTATGACGCATCTGTTCGATCGCCGCCTCAAGTGCTGGCGCCCGCCATGGGAGCCAGCACTTTCGGGGAGGTGAGAAGAACAGCCAACTTGGGGGAGACCAACACCACTTCCTCCATCCAGTCGACATGCTGGCCCGCAACCGTCGAAGCGCCCATGCCCATCAAAATCGCGGAAGAAAGGCCGAATACATTGCGAGAGCCCATAAGGCACCCGCGAAAAGCGGGCTCCTTGACGTAGATACGGAGGTCCATCTCGGAGACCATGTCGCTGTCGAAGGAGAGTGTGAAACATGCGCGCGGGAGGGCGTTCGCACTTCCAAAGCTCTTCCTGGGGCCGCCCACCCCGACGAGCCCAGGGAGAGAGATGGCGTAGACGGCCTGGTGGAAGCGCATCTGGCCCTCCCCGGCAAAGTCCAAGATGATGGCCGGCCCGGGCTCGTAGCGGAGCAGGGCGGGCATCAAGACTACGACCTGCTGTCCTTGAAACATCCCTTCGGTCGAGAACTTCGCCACGGCGATCGATTTCAGGCGGCGGATGGGGGCCATACCCAGGGGTCCTCCGGAACAGCGAAGTGGTTCCCAGTCGCGACCGCCCATCCGGAACCATTTCAGGTGCCAGAATAAGTCCGGAACCACCGTGGCAGCCCGGAACCATCATATACAAGCCGCGTACAGCTATACATAAATGCGTGTATATATATATATACACATGTATATACATATATATATATACATGTATATATACACATATATATATACGTACACATATATGTTACATTTAGTGATATATGTAGCCAAAACATATCATATATATACGTATATATACAAAACATGCATGTGTGCGTATGTTGTATATACATATACATATACAGTACACTTGAGGGAGGAGGAGGAGGAGGAGGAGGAATCAAGGACGAGAGTCAGGGAGAGGGGGGAGGGAGAGAGGGGAGGGGGAGCATGACATTTTTGTTGGATTCAGCGAGCTCGTTGTCGAACTCAGCGAGGTTGCGAAATCACGCGGCCTAGCTGGGGCTCCGCTACCAAACTATTGATCGCGCGCTTGAGCCAAGCGGCGAGGGGGGGGTGGAGGAGGAGAGGAGGAAAAATAGGATGAGAAAGTGGAAACGTGCCCGATCGGCCCCCCGCGCCTCAGCGAACTGGCCTGGCGCAAAGGACGAAGCGGTCGTCGCCCTCGTAGCGGGTGTCGAACCACGCGAAGTGGTACCTACAGGGTGCGGCGCGCGCCCGTGCTATGCTATGCGGCGCTAGCATAGCAACACATGTTGCAAACAGCACTAGATGTTGCGATCTGCTAGCGAATGCTCTACAAAAGCCAGGGGTTCGCCCTGAGGCGCCCGAGGTCGTCGAACCACTCGAGCACGGCGGCGGCGGGCCCCTGCAGCCACTTGTACCACCGCGTGATGTGCACGCGGTGGAGCGGCGCCCTTTGGGACGCCCGCCACACCCACACGGGCAGGCGGTCCCGCGGGGCCCGCGGGAACAGGTACCCCCTGGGAGCCCACCGTGGCGCCCGCTCCCCCTCGCCCACAGGCGCGACGGGGGCCTCCCAGGGCACCACTGGGTCGAGCCCAGGAGGCGGCCCAGGGAGGACCACCACATCCGCCGAGGGGGGGAAGGGGGAGGGGGGGGGGCCCAGGGCACTCCCAAAGCTGGGCCATGAGCCAAGCCCTTGAACCGCAAAAAAAAAACCCAAGGAGGAGGAGGAGGAAGAGGAGGAAGAGGAAGAGGAAGAAGAACATGAGGAGGAGGAGGAGGAGCAGGAGGAAGAGGAAGAGGAGGAGGAGGAGGAGGAGGAAGAGAAGGATGAGGAGGAGGAGGAAAAAGAGGAGGACGGCGGTGATATGAGCAGAGGTAAGGGAAGAGGAGGGTTAATATGATGATGAAGAGGAGGAGGAGGAGGAGGAGGAGGATCAGGAGGAGGATGAGGAGGAGGAGGAGGAGGAGAGGAGGAGGAGGAGGAGGAGGATGAGGAGGAGGAGGAGGAGGAGGACGACGACGACGAGGACGACGAAGACGAGGACGAGGAGGAGGAGGAGGTGCCTGCCTCCCCCCTTTCCCCTCCCTTCCCCTTTTCCTCGTTGTCCTCTCCTTCCCCTCCCTTTGTTTCGTCCGTCCCCCGTCCTCGCTTAATTTCATCGCTCCTCCATCCTCCCTCCCTCCCTTCCATTCCCTCCCCCTGTTCCGTTCCTGTCTGTCTGTTCGTTCTCTCTTTTTGTTCGCCGCCCTCTCTCTCGGACTGGCCCAAATTCCGAGCTGGCCATGATTTCTCGCTCCGTCTCTCGGCTGCTCACTGCTCGGTCTGCTCGGGCTCTTCCGCTCCATCCTTTTTCTCCTCCTCGTTTTCTTCCTCGTTCTCCTCCTCTTCGTCCTCCTCCTCCACCTCCTCCTCCACCTCCTCCTCCCCTCCTCCCTATCCTCCTACTCTTCCTCTTCCTACTCCCCCTCCCCCCCCTGCTCCTCTTCCTCCAGGGCGGAGCCTAGAGTTAGAGAGAGAGAGGGAATAACAACAAGGCAGAGAGACGCAGCGAGCGCCTGGCACGAGCTACAGATCGAGACCACACCGCCTTCCATCAGCGATGGTCTTCGGTGTCAAGTGGATGTCGTTTCTAGATGGGCTGGTTATGGACAACCCTCTCGAACGTGGCCGCCCTCCGTGACTCCGCCCAGTCCTGCCCATGATCCATCTCCCTGATCCCCATGCCCATGTTCCTTTTCTTTGCTAGCGAAATTGATGCTAGGTGCAGGTTCCGCAACGGCGTTCGGGCCTCTGCTAGGCCAGCGTTCAAGGAAAGTTGGCAGGGAAAGCATCAGTATCGCGAGCAAGGGAAAGGAACATGGGCATGTGAACCAGGGAAATGCTCCCATCTATCCCTCTCCTTCCTCTCTTCCGCTTTCAAACGCCGCGCCGATCGCGAAGCGCTCGCGTTTCCACGCGAGCTTCTCCCAGGGGTGCGCGACCGGAACGCGCTGCAAGGCGACGGGGCACGCTGCAGGGGGCACGGGGCACGCGGCAGGGGCTGCAGGGAAGTCCGAACGGGTCGGAGGGCAGTTGGGTATCTTCGAGCATTTCAAGATCTCAATAATATAAAAGATGGGGCGAAGGAGGGAGGGTCGCAGCAGCCATCACTTGTCATCCTGCACGTCGGCCTTGCCAAGGAGGGGGAGGAGGAGGATACGGATACAGTCAACCCATAATAGGAAGGGTGCTCGGGAAGGATGTAATTGCCTTGGAGAGCCGTGAATAGCAGTTCAAAGCTGCCACGGATGCGCCGAAGGTGAAGGATGCAAGGGGATAACCTTGGAAAGTCGCTCATCCTTTCTATGCTGGTTGACTGTGGCGAGGGGCCCTCCAGGGCGACTGTCGGTAAGAGATGATGGGCGAACACACGCAATGAACTATGCGATGAAGTCCAATGAAGTGCAATGAACTCTTCAACCTTTGAAGAACAGGGGAAAGAGAGAGGAGGCAAAATGGTGAGGACAGCGGGAGAATATGACGAGGAAAAGAGGGTGGAGGTGGGATGTACGAGGGTGAGAGTGAGGGGGAGGACGGGATGGTGATCAGTGGGGGAGGAGGAAAAGCAGAGGAGGAGCAGGAGGAGGCAGATATGGAGTGGATGGAACAACGCCTTGCTGCAGTAATCGTGAATCGTGCGCATGTTGGACGATGCCGCCCTTGTCTTTGCCCGCTTTGCCCTCCTCGCCTGCTTCTCAGCCTCTAAATCCCTCTCAAAAAGTGCTGTCATCCTCGCCTTTTTCCTCATCAGCTGCCCATCGCTCATCGAGAAATTGACTCTGTCCATGAACTTGCCATCCTGCGCCGCCTTCCACGCTGCCCACAGCGCCTCGCAGTATCCCCTGGGATAGTGCTCTGTGAGCCCAAGCTCCTCGCGCGGCGCCCCCAGCTCCATGAATGGAGGAGGCATGCGGAGTTTGGGTGAGGAGGAGACTAGCAGGAGGATTGGTGAATGAAAAGGGTGATGGCTCGACAAGCTGTATTAGTGAATCACGCAGGGGTTCACAATCATCCAGCTCCATATAGCGCCCTCCTTGCCTAATCCCCTCGATCCCTGCACCCAGGTTGTTTGGTTTCCCACCTTCCTCTCGACCTTTACAGTGGAGATTGCACGCTTCTCCCCAGTCCCAATCCCCCTGCCCTGCCCCAAAGAAGGAACACAAATCTGTCCTTGCCACCAATAATCCACCCTGCAGTGTCTTTCGTATGGAACCTGTCCTTATCACTTTTCTTCGAGCTGCACTGTGGGCGCTTTTTTGAGAGCAACTTGTGGACGGTGGATGGCAGCGTAGTTATAAGATGGCACGCTTTCGGGATAGGTGGGTCGGGCTGGAATGCGCCCATGTATGTAAGAATAGTGCTTGCACCCAGTAGCGCCATCATAGTCTGCATAGTCGGATGCTCATCCATTCTGCTCTCTGCTCTGAAGAGGCTTCTCAAACAAAAACAATACCCGTCTGACGTGCACTAAGGTTGCAAGATAAGCAACAAATTGGAGCTGGATGTTCGCAGAGACCACCTTCGGGCACTCCTGCCCGACCAATTTGAATTTCGTTGCGCCCTGCCCGCCCTCCTCAATAGCATTCGCCTCAACCAGCTCCTCCTCCTCCTCCTCCTCCTCCTTCTCCTCCTCCTCCTCCTCATCCTCCTCTCCCACCCAACGCTATCGTATAATCTGTCAGTTGCCCCTGCTTTCCCCAATTGCTCCAGACACGCAGAACGCCGAACGTCACGATGCAACTTCCAGTCATCCATGTGGAGCTCCCCCTCCACCTATCACATCCCGCCTCATCCTACTTCTGCGCTTGTATACACTCCCATCGTACAGATGCATCCTCATCGCCGCAAGTGCTGCCCCGCCGATCCTCATCACCGAATATGTTGTACATATCCCGCTTGTGCCCTGTAGCGTTGATGAACCGGAGCCAGCTGCGGCACTCCAACTGCGGGGGTTCAACGTGGCGACGGGGGAGCGAGCATGAAGGGGAGAGCCCAGAAAGGTGAGGGGGGGCATGGAGGAGGTGGAGGAGAAGGAGGTACCAGATGAGGGGAGCGAGGAGGAGGAGGAGGAGAAGGAGGAGGAGGAGGAAGAGGAGGAGGAGGCGGAGGGAGAAGGAGAAGGAGGAGAGGAGGAAGAAGAGGGGCCACGAATCATCAGAATATACACACTTGTCTCTCCTCTCAGCTGCTGCTCCGATAACATCAACCCAGCTGTACCTCTTCCTGGCCGCGCTCGCGTTCACCTCCCCCGCCCAGCGGCTGGCCACCGCCACGGTAAGTATGCCGCCCTCCTTCAGGCGCAGCGCAGTAAAACATGCATGTAGTTGCCCCTCGAGGCTCGTGAGATCCTCCTCGATGTGGCGTGTGTATTTGTCGAACTCCATGGCGCGTTCGCCTGCCTCACGAAAAAACTTGTGATTGAAGGCCACACCCTGAACATACCTTAGTCGAAATATTGTTTTACCAATCGTGAAACTAGCAATGATCACAATCGATTACCACACGAATGTAAGGCTCGTCTGTTTCAAGACCCCGATCACGGTTCAACCGATTCGGGTTCCTCTCTTTCTTATGTGTTTCAACCGTTCCTATTTTTACAAGGCTGCCACCAACAGACCCCGATCGAATCATAATGATGCGTGCTAGTGGCCAGTGCCCGTTCTGGCTCCTCCTGCTCCCCCCGCTCCACCCGCAGTGCTGATGATGATAATGATGATGATGGTGATGGTGATGATGATGATGCTGATGATGATGCTGATGATGATGATGATGAAGATGACGGTGATGATGATGATGATGATGCTGCTGATGATGATGATGATGGTAATGCTGTTGGGGCTGATGCTGAGACTAATGATGTTTTCTCAAGTGTTGCTGAAATATCTGGAGGGATCACCATCATCAGCATCATCATATTCATCATCATACTAGTAATAAGAATCATCATCACCAGCATCATCAGCATCAGCATCAGCATCATCATAATCATCATCAGCACCATCATCATCAGCATCATCATCTTTATCTCCCACCGCTAGTCGCTACGCAACCAGGCTCACTGAGGGGAGCACTTCAAAGGCGTCCAAGTCTCTGGATATCGAGTTCATATGATTGTTGACGAACTCCTTTACAGCCTCTATCTGGTGCAGCGGCGTCAGGTCGCCCCCGTTGCACTCTCTAATTAACGTGGCAAAGCCCTTGATCTCGTCGGGCACTCCAAGGTTCCCACCTCCCCACTGCCGCAAAAGCATGGCGAGCCAACACCAGCCCACAATAATGCACAGAAAACGCAACTGCTGATACTCTGTGGAACATTAAACTCGGACAACTTGGCAAACGCTGAAAGCATTCCGCCACCGAGGATGTGTGAGGGAAGGGGGAGGGGGGGAGGGAAGGTAGGGAATGGGGGGCGGGCCGAGGACGTGGATGAGAAGGGAGGTGATGGAGAGGGTTCAGGAGAGAACGAGAGAATGACACCTGTCAATATACCCCGAGTGCGCGTTTCAAGACTTTCACGACACGTTGCTTCAACGACTCTCGCGATCGAAGGCCGAAGATCTGCGATGAACTCAGCGCGCCGCGATGGCACAAACTCCAACAGTGAGCGAGGACGGATGAGGGAAGTGCGTCGCCCTCCCCCACCCTGCGTATACGTACCGTGGGCGCGTGCAGCAGGATCAAAAAGCTGACGAGCGCCCTTTGACTGCTTTCGGGCCTGCAAGGGCAAGCATCTGCAATGAAGCCGAGACGGGGCGGCCACTGAGACACCAGAACTGGGGGCGGGGCAACGGGGGAGAACAAAAGGGGTGTGGGTACGGGGATACGGGGGCCGGCAGCCTTACCAAGAGTCCCAATGGTCCTGGCGCACTCTCTTCACCGACACAGCTGTCGCCATGCATCGCTGGCCAGGCCCAATCTAACTGGATCCCGTGCCTTGTTGAACGGAGGAGGGGGCAGCGGCGATGAATGTCCCAACGCAGACGGGTGAAGGGATTTGGCAGGGCGTTGGCAATACATTGATGGCAGGCTGGTCATTGGTAGTCCTTGCAGCTTTCAGTGACCTGTTTCATCCCCCCTCCTCGTCGTGCCCCTCGGCGTCCCTCTCCCAAAACTTGCCTCGCTGCCCCCCTATTGCCAACGCCCTTGACCTCTTCCCCACCCGCTCGACCTTCAACCCCTTGGTCTCTAGTCAGTTGAATCTTAAGTCGGGCCTGCCCCATCATGATGAACATTTAGGAATGATGGGGAAATAAGTGTGTGACGATTTGGGTAGTCTTCTAACTATACGTGAGTACGTCTGCTTATTTGCATATTTCTTCTTAGACCCGCCTGTGGTAGGACACGCCCGACCTAAGTTTAATCCCCATTCAGACTGCACGGTCCTGACGCAAGATACCCCCACTTCCGAAACACCATTCTTTCGAAGCGCGCCCTGTGCGTCGTCGCAGCAATGGACGCGATCACACCATTCATTGACTCATCAATGTAGGTGTGGTAGAAGTGCGGTGAACCTTTTACACGTATCATCTCAGTGAGATGTCTAAATAAATGGTGTTTCGGCAGCATTGGTACGCCTCCTAACTCAGCCAAATTGCAATGCATTGCTGCGAACGCTTCCAAATCATCACACACATTAGGCGGTACTTTGCGAGGTTGCTTCTCCAGAAGATCGCACCACTTCTCTAAAGCAAGGCCAGCCTGAAGCAACGTGTTTGATTTCTCTCTGTCTGCACATTTTCCAATGAACTTGCCCAGCAACCAAACAGAAAAGAAGAATAACCACTTCGTCTCTGCGGCCTTCGTGCTGATCGTCGGGGAATGTTTTTCGCCGATCATCCCGTGGGTGATGTTTCCCACTCGTGTCAATTGGCTCTCAGTGATCCCCCGCCGATCCCTCTCTTGTGGGTACCAGTCCACCAACAGAATCATGATGTTTTGGAGGCCGATAGAAACCAGATCGTCCTGAGTGGTCGCCCGAAGATCGAACACGTTGTTTAGTAACAGCAGCCAGAAAACACTGCCAACATAGACCTTCATGATTCCAAGGTGGATGCAATGCATCTCGTCGATGCTGAATGTCGTAAGATGGATCCCCAACGACGCATCGAGCAATGGATTACGATGATACACCCGCGCATTCTCTCGTGGCCTCCAAAAGCACACAAGCTGGGGCTGCGCATCTAGGCCACTAAGTTTATCAAAGTCCATTGTATCTGTCATTGGCCACGTGGCCACAAGACGATCTTTTTTTAAAAAAAAGCCCAGCGCTGGGACGTCATGAGAAAGGGCCCTCCCTTTTATGCTTTTTCTTGAATTCTAATCTCCATCTGACTGTTCTGTGTGCTTCTTCTGAGTCCAAGATAACCCAATGCTCGTGGCTCTGACACTCTTTGTCGTAATTATTCGGCCCGTGCGGCAGTAAAGGATTCCGAAGATCGTGGTCCCTAAGTTCTGATTGGGGGCAGCTGCAAAAAAGACACGGAGCAGTGTTGTGGGCGCAAGTCGGCAGGCCCATGCCCGTGCTCAGCTCGGGCCAATCGGCCTTGATATCCACAACCACTGCGCGAAAGCCAAGTTCCTGCCCGATCGTTGTTTTCAACGTTTCTATTTTATATCGTCCACCCCATCACTTTCCTCTCACCCCGAAAACACCTCCCCTCTTTCCCCGTTTATCATCATGTACCTCCTTTGTGCTCCCCATATATAATCCCGCTGCGCTACTTCCGTTCTCCGTTTCCTGTCCTTCGCTATCGCCCGTATCGTCCCTTGGCTTTCGCAGCACTCTCCAATGGCACATTGGATTGGCCTTGGACGGTCGCTCGGGGCAGACGGGGCACCCTGCGGAGCTGAAAGCGGAGCGCGAGCTCCCAGATGGGGGAGGGGGAGTTGTATATATATATATATATACACACACAAACATATATATACACACACACACACCAATGTGCACAATCCAAACCTATTCGCAAATGAGAGAAGGAGGAGGGATGCGGAAGGGATTGGGCAGTGCCTTACGCACACCCCTGAAGCGAGCACCGTAAGTCTCAGCCTGCCTTTCTCGTGCTCTGCGTATCCACTCGCTGCTGCAATCCCCGCCGCTCCTGTCCAGATCTTCGACTTCGCTTTGGGTCGGACTCCAGCCACGCAGACCCGTCGTGGCGCACGCTTGGAAACACACCGTTCGCCAGTGCAGATATGCTCCAGTGCAACATTGTAAAAACTGCATGCGTCGAACAATAGTGGCTGCACCCACAGTCGCACAACTCGCTTGTCCGTAAAACGCATAAAAGGTGCCGCTTGCCAGAGCTCAAGAGATGACAGCTAATGCTGAGAAAGCTTTCAGACTTAGTATATGGTGTTTTATCTGTATACAGTGCGATTGGTACTGTTTTCAATATGTCTTCTCCCGATAGCTGTTTGACAACGCCGTGCTGTTCGTAGGCGTCTATCCATTCAGCATCGCGCACGTTGTTTGCCCAGTCAGTCAGTATTGAAGGGCTCTTCGAAATCTCATCGAACAAAACTTCGTGCGGGGGCAGTGCATGCACGATCATTGGGCCGCGCTCTACTTCCCCCCTTACTTGGCCAGGCACAGGAAAATAATATAGCATGTCGTCATATTGTGCAAACTCTAATGCAGCGTCTAGTTTCCTCTGGTAGTGCCCTGTCTGCGACGTTGGGGGTAGCTTGTATTTGAATGCTTCCTCTACTCCGCAATGATATGCATACTCACATAACACGCATACAGAGCGTGCAGAAATACGTTTTCCTGTGAGGTAGTGGTCAAGCAACTCCTCGATAAACAAATGTCCACACTCCTTTGCTTTGGCTTTCTTTGCTTCTTCACTTGGGTCTTGCTTCCATTCGGGCAGCTCCCATGGCCGAGGGGGTGACAAACCGCGTTTGGGCATCCCGCGAAAGCTCGATCTAAAACGCCTAGGCGCGAAACCCAAACCACAACACTGCGTGCGTCAAGCTGTAACTGCTGCTTTTTAAAACCGTGTTTGACGTCTACTTGCATGTGTTGTTGCGCATGCAACCTTGTGATGTCTTCGAGCAGTCGCACGCACTAACTGTTGCCGTATCCCTGCCGAACTCACGCTGGGCAAAGGAAGTGGACATCAGAGGAAAGGGATGGGATGCAAGGTCGGGGGTGAGTGTATTCAAAGAAGAAGAAGCAAGAATGCTATACTTGTCCTCGCCGTCGCTCGGACGTCCATTTCCCGTGCATTTTTCGGTTTCGTGCGTGTCTTTTTTTGTCTGATGATCCAGGGTGCTCCTCGCTGGTCCCCCCGAGAAAAAAAAAACGCACACGTCCGAGCGATGCCAAGTGTCTACTGACCAAATCGTGCACCGCAGGCCCGCTGGGACAACGAAGTGGGCATAAGAGGGAAGGGGTGGAATGCAAGGTCGGGGGTGAGTTGGTCCAAATGTGGAGAAAGAATGGCATTGTGTACTGACCACAGCGTGCACCGCACGCCTGTCACTGTCAAGCGCAGCGTGGCCCGTGGGATTTCCCTCACAGGCGCTTCGCCACTAGAAGTAGCATTGTCTCTCCGACGGAGCTCAGTGGCAAGGCTTCTGAAATAAGTGTCTCATCCTTGACCGCAGGGAGGGGGCGGAGCGACTTCTTTGCGAGGGGCATGGGGAAGTGTGGGCGGTCATGGGAAACACATGAAGCCTCAGAACGTTGCCAGATCAACTCGAGCTCGCCCTGAACTCTGGGCGTAACAAAAATGCAGAGAACCAGCGCCCCATCTCAGCACCACCCTCGGCCCCTGTCGAATGATCAACGCCTCTGGCCCCATCAACTTCCGAGGGCGAGGGTAAAGAAGGGATCGACGCATGCATCGGGTGAGCGGGAGGGAAGCAGGGGGGGGTGGAGGGAGCAGGGAAGGGGAAACGGGGTGGAGCGACGTCGAGGAACAAGGAAAATGGGAGGACCCCAATCTGCACCAGAGCGGTACGGGAGCGGCCCCAGAGCGCACCAGAGGCTCCGGAGCCCCCTCCGGAGCCCCCTCCGAGGCTCACCGGAGTTCATCGGAGTTCATCGGAGTTCATCGGTAGTTCATCGGTAGTTCATCGGTAGTTCATCGCTTTTTTTTTTTATGTTTTTATATATATATATATATGGTTTTGCGTCTGTTTCATTGGAGTTCATTGGGTCCGGAGTTCATCGGTAGTTCATCGGTGGTGTTTTTGGGTTGGCCCCGAGCATCCGCTGCGATTTCTACGAGATCACGAATGATTTTTGCCATCATTATGGACCCATGAAGTATTTTCTTACTCGATGGCTGTCGTCCCTGGGGGGGCCGTGCAATGGGGGGCTGAAAATGCTGATCTCTGCTGGATTGACTGGTCTGCTGCATGCTGAACCCTGCTGCGCGACCCTGACTGCACCTACTTCTTGGCCCACTTGTTGTTCAACGAGTGCTGCTCGTTGATCATCTGATTCAGCGAGATAAGCTGGTCCACGGGCTTGGTCATCCTACCCGCTCCCCATACACCCGCTTGCGCCAGACGAGCGATGAGGGGTGGGGGAAGAGTGGAGGGACAGGGAGGATGAAGGGTTGCAGACGAACTCTCGCTTCGATGCAGGGAAGAATCAAGCTGAGGAGAAGGGGGATCAGGATGAGACGCAGGAGACAGAGGACAATCGAGGAGGAGATCTGAGGAGTTTGAACCGCAAGCAAGCCCTGGGCCCTTGGAAAATACATTGCCCCTCTCTCCCTCCAGACTCTCACGCTCTCTCCTTTTCTCTATTTCTCGCGCTCTCTGCTTCGTGACGGCTGCCAGCCAGCTCCCCTGCTATCCTCTCGACGATCAGCGTGTACTCATGGATGAGGTCCGTCGCTTTGATGTCCTTCTTGAGGTTGGATGGGGTCTCGATGCACATGCGGACGAAGAAGTCCGTGCGGCTACCCATCGCCTCGTCGACCTTCTTCTGCAAGGACTTGGCCCAGTCGTCTGGATGCACCTCCCTCTCCCACATAGTTAGAGCAAGCGAATTGAGTCGCCGAGCCGCCGCTGTCGCCGTCGCCGTCGCCGTCGCCATCGCCATCGCCATCGCCATCGCCATCGTCGTCCCTTCCCACCGCCATCCCCCCCCCCCCCCCACCTTCAGCCACTTCCACTCAGGCATGGTGTCCATCGCGCTCAGGAACGTAGTGGCGCAGTTCATCGCAGTCTGGTAGGTCGTCAGCACCGTCTTCGCCTTGGTCTCGGCTGCCTTGATGCGCGCCAGCTCCTCCTTCTTCATCTTCTGCTCCTCGGTGGCCTCCTTCCCATCATCGGGGCGCTGGCCCTCCGCCTGTTCGAGGATGCCAGCCATGCACCTACGCCGATCCTGGCCAGCCCAATCCTGAGCGCAGGATCGACCGATCCTGGGATTAGGATTGGTCTGGCCAGCTTTAGTGTGGGGGCATGGTTGGCGGCTCGTACCTTGCGCTTGGCCTTCCCCTTGCGCTTCGGCGCAGCTGTCTCGCCGCTCGACGCCGCTGGAGCTGCCTCGCCGCTCGATGCCGCTGGAGCTGCGCCGCCGCACGATGCCGCTGGAGCTGCCTCGCCGCTCGATGCCGCTGGAGCATCGCCGCTCGATGCCGCTGGAGCTGCACCGCCGCGCGATGCCGCTGGAGCGTCGCCGCCGCCCGATGCGGCTGCGGCGGCGCCGCTGCTGTCGCCCCGCTGGCGCTCGCGGTCCTGCTTTTGGAGGGGACCCGTGGAGTTCTCGGGGTTGGGCGCGTTGAGGTGGCAGTTCTTCTCCCTCCCCAGGGAGGGGAGGAGGAGAAAGAGGATGAGGAGGAGGAGGAAGAAGAGGAGGAGGGGGAGGAGGAGGGGGAGGGGGAGGGGGAGAGGGAGAGGTGAGAGGAACATGAGGAGGAGGGGGAGGATGAACACGTCCCAGTCCCCTGCATGCTGCTGGTCATCTCCCTCTTGTTTCTATTCTCTCTCCTGATCCTCCACTTCCTCCTCCTCCTCCTCCTCCTCCTCCTTACATTGCCCCCTGCGCTCCTCCGCCTGCTCGAGTAGCGCCACCTCGGGGGCCTGCGCGTCCAGGCCGCGCTTGGCCCACGAGCGCGCGCCCGCGCCCACTCCATGGACCTGGGCTGAAGTGGAGGAGGGAGGGGAGGAGGAGGACGAGGAGGAGGAGGAGGAGGCGGAAGAGAAGGAGGCGGAGGAGGAGGAGGAGGAGGAGGAGCAGGAGGGGGACCAGGAACAAGAGCAGGGGGGGGGGGCTGAGTCGTCAGTGACCATTGGGGGAGGAGGAGGAGGAGGAGGAGGAGGAAGATACGGAAGAGGAGGAGACATCGAGAACGACTATGATTATGATGATGCTGATGATGCTGATGGTGATGCTGATGCGGATGCTGTTGGTAATGATGTTGGTGGTGACGGTGATGATGATGCTGATGTTGATGAGATTGATGATATTGATGATGCTGGTGATGGTGATGCTGATGATGATGACTATGAAGATGCTGCGACCGATGATCGTGATACTGCTGATGATGATGATGTTACGATTGATGATGGTGATGACGATTGGGAGGCTGATGTTGCTTACTATGCTAATGATGATGCGGATGATGCTGATGATGCTGATGCTGATGGTGGTGCTGCTTAAGATGATGATGCGGATGCTGATGCTGCTGCTGACGATGCTGCGGCTGCTGATGCTGCCGATGATGATGAGGATGATGATGAGGATGATGACACTGATGCTGATGCGGACGAGGATGATGGTGATGTTGTTGATGGTGACGATGATGGTGATGTTGATGAGGCTGGTGATGATGACGATGAGGAGGAGGAGGAGGTGGAACAGCAGCAGCAATGCTTGAATCGAACGAGGAGAATGAGCGGCAGGGAAGCAGATCGATCCCACTGACCGTCTGGGATCCCGCAGCGCGCCCGCTCTGGCTGGCCTCGCCGATCACAACCTCCAGCGACTCCGCAGGCGCCAGCTCGGCGTACTGCGTCCACGCGCGCTCCATCTCTTCCCGCTTGCCGACCTCGAGGTACAGGTAGCGCATGCGCTTGGCCATGGCGTCCCACCTGCACCAGTCCCCGCCCATCTTGATGCAGCTCTCCACGTAGTTCTGGGCGGCCACGATGTTGCTGGGGTCGTCGTAGCCGCCCTCCTCCTGCCCGCCCTCCGTTCGAACTCACAGCGAGCGTGACCGTGCAGAGAGAACTGACCCAGTACCACTAACCACGTACACGACGTTTGCCGAGGGCATTGGGGGAGGCTTGATGAATCAGAACAAGACATGTATTAGGAGGAAGAGAAGGAGGAGGAGGAGGGGGAGGATGAGGAGGAGGAGGAGGAGGAGGAGGAGGAGGAGGAGGAGGAGGGAGGAGGAGGAGGAGGAATGGATGGAGAACGCGGGGGAACTGGAGGAGCATGCGAATGTGCATGCCATGCCAGATGTGCGCATCACTCGCCTCCCCCCCTGGTGCCCACCTGCACGATCCTCGAGAAGCTCCTGTAGACCCCGTGCTCGCTCGTCACCTCCCGCCACAATGCTCGGCGCGAGACTGCGAGAGAGAGGGGGGGCAATTATAGAGAGAGAGAGAGGAGGAGGGCACAATGATCGGCAGAGATCAGCGAACCACTGAAAGAGAGAGAGAGAGAGAGAGAGAGAGAGAGAGGAACTAGAACGCCACACCAGAGAGAGAGAGTGAGAGAGAGAGAGAGACAGAGAGAGAGAGAGAGAGAGCGGGACCAACCCAAACACATACGATTACAGACACATTGATGCAGAGCGAACATGACACCCCCCCTCCCACTTTGCGGTAGCAGTCGGTCTTCGAGAATTGCTCCTTCACCTTTTTGAGCTTCTTCTCGGCCCACTCCTTCCTGAACTGGGCCTTCGCCTGGACACCGTTCCCGACTGCTGCCAATGCCTGCGGTGGGCGGCCCTCCCCCAGTCCCGACCCACTGTACCCCCCCCTTCGTCTTGGCTAAGACAGGCAGGGTGTATGGTTTTACATGGTTTCGACACTAACATGTTTAACCATCGGTGCCTTAGCCAACTCGGGGTCGGCTTTCACCGCTCTCTCGAACTGCTGCGACACTGGCGTTCTCGTCTTCACCCCGTTGTTGATGGCCTCCTCCAGCTGTTTGATCAAGCCGTGGTCGGCGCCAGCCATCTGTTGTGCTGCATGTTTTTTCAGTTCTTGTTCACCCCGTTGTTGCAGCATCAACTCCAGCTGTTGGATGCGGCCCATCAGCCCGTGCTGGTCACCAGCGTTCTCCGTGGGGTGCTCGGCTTTGACCTGCACGAGGCCGCTGCCGCCGTTGGTGCTGTTGTGGCTGTCCACCTAACACGGTTATGCATTGTGGTTGTCACATCATTGCCGCCACCGTCGTCGTCATCGTCATCTTCAGCATCGTTATTGTCATCTGGCCATCCACCTCCTTCCTCATCATTTTCCTCTCCCACTCGTCACGGCCCACCGTGTTCGCAACTGAAGCACTGTCGACTTGCATGGCGGCGGTCCCCGTGTCCGTAGCTGGCTTCTCGGCCTCCGTTTCGGCGTTCCCCGTGTGGTCATCCTCTCCGTTCCCCGTGTGGTCGTCGGCTCCGAGCTGGCTCTCCTTGTGGTTTGGACGCGTGCTGGGCGACAGTGGCAACCCTGCGCTGGAGCTTCCTGGAAGGCACCAGCCAACGCGAGCGTAGAGACGCTTGCGCTGGCTTGGATCGTCGGGCATACGATCTGGCAGAGGCGACAGCCCGCTCCCAAGGGACGCCCCGTGCTGCGCGGGCGCCGCTGGGGCGGGCGGTGTCTCGGGCTGTGGCTCTGGCTGGTGAGCACCCGCTGGCTGGCTGCCCTCGGTGGAGGAAACGTGCACGAGCTGGCTGGCGGGCGCCGCGTGCGCCTCCTCGGGCTGGTGCTGGGAGGGCGGGTCGCCCTCGCGGTGCACGGCGAGGGCGCGATGGAAGTTGGACTCGTGCATCGGGCGGAGTTGGTCTGCAGGGCCCATTGCGTCATCCACCAACGTCTGCGTGTGCTTGGTCGCGGAGGTCTCTGCATCGATCTGCGTTTCAGGCCCTGGCTGGATTGCTGGGATGCCGATGTCGCCGCCGTCGTTGACCGCGGCCACATGCGCTGGATGGGCGCACTGGGAGAGCGGCGCCTCTCTGGGAGGCCGAGGCGAGATGGAGGAGGAGGAGGGTAATGATTACAAGGGGGGGCGGGGGTGGAGGGTAAGGGTGGAAGTGCATCGGATTCCTCATCACCGACGCCAAGCGCAGACTCCCAGTCCGAGTTTAGGCCGACGCGTGGAGAAATCCGAAGCAACAACGAAGATGAGCGAACTGTCGCTCTCGTCGCTCTCCTAGGATGCCAGTGGCGGGGGTGGTGGGGGGGGGCAGGTGGGAATAGAACATTGGGCACACATAGAACGGAGGGACAATTCGGACCCCATGGAATCCTCGTCCACAGAATCATGCAGCTCGATCACCTGCTGTTCGGCCTGGCTTGCTGGCAGCCTCATCGCCTCAGCGACTTGCTCGTCACCGCCGTAGTCCCCCTCGGCAAACACCCCTTGAAAGTTCCCGTCGCCGTCCATCTTGCGACCACGACCACGAAACGCCACGAATGCTGTGTCCCCAGTCGGCGGCAAGTTGCCGCTACCGACGCCGCTGGAAAACGACATGAACCTGACCTTGTAGTGATATGGAACACTACTTGTAGTGGTAGGTGGACCCAGCTCGACCAGCGCTGCTCGGGCCGAGTCGTTTTTGAGGTGTAGTAGGTGGAGGTGGATGTGGAGGTGGATGAGGAGGTGGAGTAGGAACGGGCGGAGGAGACGGAAGAGGGGGAGGAGGAGGAGGGGGATGGGAACGAGGAGGGGGGAGGCTGGGATGGGGGCGGATAGATCTGAGCAGGCGGATGGCTCGGGGCTGCTCGGGGCAGTCGGACATCGTCTCTAGGACATCGTGACGATCGGGTGGACATCGTCTCTAGGACATCGGGCCGTCTCTAGGACATCGGGACATCGTCTCTAGGACTGACATCGGGGCATCGGGACGATCGGATGGATCGTCCTAGGACATCGTGTCTAGATAGATGGGCTGCGTCGGTGCATTTCTCGTGTACGTGTCCGTCCCCCGTGCCTCCGCCCAGTCTTGCCCATTGCTTTGATCCCCATCTCCCCGTCGCTCGGACGTCCATTCCCTGTGATTTGTTCGGTTTCGTGTGTGTGTCTTTCTCCGCAGGATGATCCAGGATGCTCTTCAACAATCCCCATCGAGAAAAACTGCACACGTCCGAGCGATACCAAACCATGCCCATGTTCACTTTCCTTGCTGGCGAAACTGATGCGGTCCCTGCCAATGCCGCCGTTCCTTGCTCCTGGTCCTCCTCCTCCCCATCATCCTCCTGAGCAGTGCATCTCTCCATCGTTTCTCTGCAGCTCGTAACTGCAGCGCAGTGCTGGTGCGGCACACGCCGCGGCAGCGTCAGTCTGACGCTGACTGATCACGGACACCACGGGGACCGTCAGCTTGGTCACCTCCCCTCCGCCATGATAGATGCTGGCTGATGGGAACTGCGGGGGTAAGGATTAGAGGCAAGGGCCAGAGGCAACTTGGAGGGTGCGCGTAGAACGCGCGGGCGATTCGCAATATGAGGGTAGGGAGGAGGACTAGCGCGAGGGCGGGCGAGGTAGGACCATGGGGTGAGGCGGAGGACCAGCAGAACAGAGAGAAGCAGGAGGAGGCTCTGACTGCTGACCAGGGCGAATACCACCTGGGAAAGAAATCAAGACGACGAGGGAAACATGCGCCAAGTATGAAAAGTGCAGAACTGTGTAAACACACAAACACGGTGTGAACACACAATGCAAGTACGATCAATGCTGTCCCACCAGGTGCGTCCGCAGGTACACACTTCTCGATAAGCTCGTCCCGCAACGTGCACAGGCCGTCGGGGTCCACTTTGCCTGCCAGCAGTTGAAATCAGCCGTCTCCCTGCTTCCGTCCTCCCCTCAAGTCCCCTATCTCCACCCCTCGCCCCCTCCTCTTACTCGCTCGCTCTCTCTCGCTCTCTCTCTCTCTCTCTCTCGCTCTTGTTCTGCTGTTTGTTATATGTCTCTATCTCGTTGTCGCTCTATCCCTCTCTCCCTCTCTGCCTCGGCCTGTTCGGTTTTTACGTATGCTTCCTTCCATCTCTGTACCTCCCGTTGTCCCCCAACTCTCCTCCCGCCTCGTCGTACTTCATCGCACTTCATTGCACTTCATTGGCGAGTTCATCGCTGCTCTCCCTGATCCCGCCCTGCATCGCTCCCAACGCGTGGCCTTCGCAATACTGTTTGCAAACATCGACGATGATCTTTTCGGTCAACTCCTCCGTAACCTTGTCCCTGATGGTGATCTGGCAGATCTGCTTCCATTTCTCGCCAGGCGCGCCGACCTTCTCCTGCAGCACGTAGATATCGTTCCTGTCCTCGGGGCGGGGCGGCTGTAGAGGTGGGGCGATGGTGTCAGAGGGAGCTCCCCCATCGCCCTTGTCCTCACCCTTCCCCTAGGGGAGAGGTGAGGGCAAGGGCAGCGAGGGATGAGCGAGGAAGGAGGAAGGAGGAATTGGCGATGAGGGACGAGGGGAGGGGCGGGCCGAAGAAGGAGGACTGTGTGATGAGGGGTGAGGAATGAGGGAGAGAGATCACTGAGGACTGCGAGTGGGGGGGGGGCTGGCGAGTGAAAGCAGCAGCAGGACGAGGACAACAATTACTGTCCTTCTGAGGTTTCAGTTTCGCTTCCACTTTCCTTTTCCCGTCGGGCGCCATCCCTTCACTGACTGGTGGAACTCGGCCCGTGTCGCTTGCTTTCACTTTCTGCATCTCTGCTAAGTCGTCTGGTGTCATGCTTTCCACTCGAACCCATTCTTTGCCAAACAGCGCCCTCACCTCACCCTCGATGGTCGAAGTATCAAATTCATTGCTGTAGATTGGTGCCGTTTTTTTACCTTTTGAGTTCTCATTTCGCATGTACGCCATGCCTTTATCCTTGCACCACTTCGCTGTATTGTCCTGTGTGGCTGCCTTGTCCTTGTTCCTCTCTTTTGCTGTGGCATGCGCTGCTGGCTCCGAACTGGCTGCTGCCGAACCTGCTGCTGCTGCTGGTGCTGCTGCTGCTGCTGCTGCTGCTGCGGCTGCTTGTGGAGCCCCGACTGCTGCGATGCCTGCTCTCCCTGGTACAGCAGCCTCTCGCCCTGCGTCCAGCCTCATCCTCTTCGCCGTCTCCTCAGGCGCTCTCTCAGGGTGCCTCGGTGACATGCCAAAGGAATATGCAGCGTCGAATCCGCCGCCCTCGATCTCGTCGAATCCATCATCACCGCCATCATCACAGGACCCGAACTTATTCTTACCATATCCAAACAGCGGCCCTGGAGCTCCAGCGGTGTGCTCATCTTCTGGTTCTGTCACGGGGGGAGCTGTACGTGTCTCCTCTGGAGTCTTTGCTTTCAGACGTTTTGTTGGATTCGGCCCTGCTTCCAAAGTCCCGCTCGATTCAGCTGGTGTCTCTTTCACTGCGGCCAACGTCTCACTCGATTCAGCTGGTGTCTCTTCCTTTTCGGCTGCGGCTGGTTTCATGTTCGATGCTCTCTCTGCACACTTACTGTCGACCGTGCCATCATCATCATCATCTACTTTAGTGGCTGGCTTCTTCACGACTGGTGCACCCTTTGCCGACGGCCTCTTGCGAACTGTGTCATCTGTTCGGTCTTTGCGTTTTACTCCTGCTGGCTTCTTCAGAACTGAGCCCTCTTCCTCCTCCTCCTCCTTTTCCTCCTCGTCCTCTTCCTCCGCTTCTTCGTGTTCTTTCTCCTCCGCCGCCTCGTCATCTTTTTTATCCTCATCTTTGCTTTCGTCGGCATCCTTGACCTGCTCCTGCGTCTGCTTCTCCTGACCTCCATCTTTCTCCTCGCCGTCTGCTCGACCTGATGCCGTGTCTACTTCTGCTGCAGCTGGCTTCTTCATGAAAGGCCGCACCCACTTCGTATCTGGGTGCCTCTTCAGAGCATCTCGGATGTGGCACAACGCAGTGCGGAGCCTGTCAGCATGAACTTCCACCCACTCGTCAACTTCCTGCCCTACCCCGTAGCGACACGTTATGCGAGGATTTGGGAGGACGGGATGGAGCAGGAGGCAGGTTAAGGAGGGCGAGGGGGATTGAGGATGAGGGGTGGATGAAGAGGGGAATGCAGACGGGTGGAACTACTTGCAACACCACCAGGCAAGTGCGCATGCATGACCCCTGCCCCACCGTGCTAGATAGCTTGCCCAAGCCGCCAGTCTTCTTCAGGGAGTGCACCAGCCGCAGCGCATTCCTCCACACATCGATCTGCACCTTTTCGCCCTCGACGATCTCACGGAGCTTCTTCAGCATGGGCTCGCGCTGCCCGCCCGAGGGGTTGCGGTGCCGACGACGACGGCGACGATATGACGAGCAGGGTGCTATCAACCGCTGACGCAACACGATCCTCCTCTTCCTCCTCCTCTTTACTCAAGATGTGTTCCCCGACGATCCCAGCATTCTCTTTCGTGTGTCGCATCCCCTCTCTCTCTCTCTCTCTCTATCTCTCTTTGTGTTTCTTTGTTGTTTGTCTATCTCTCTATATATATGTACATGTATGGCCCACTGGTTTCCTTCCTGTCTCGCATCTCGTGCATCCTGTTGTTCCTCCTCATCTTCATCTCCCGCTCCGTTCCCAATGCCCTCATCTCCTCGATCCGCATTTCTTCATCTCTTTCTCTGCTGTCGCCTCCTCGTTTGTATCCCCCCCTATCCCTCCTGCTTCTCCTGCTCCTCCTCCTCCTCCTCCCCCTCCTCCTCCTCCTCCTCCTCATCCTCCTCCTCCTCCTCCTCCTCCTCCCCCTCTTCCTCCTTCTCCGTCAACCTCCGCCTCCACCCCTCCTTGCCCTCGCCACTGCTACCCCGCCCCCCTCCTCAGCCAGTCTTTCTGCGATCACCTCGGCCTGCCTCATGCCCCTGGGGCACTGGAAGAAAACGGGGTTGTCCACAAACTCGAGGAGCGCCTCGGGGAGGATGGGGGGAGAACAACATCAGAAGAGCTGCTGGAGAACCAGGGCTGTCAGCGGAGAACAGATCTGAGTGGGGGGCGAGGGATGCACGGGCGAGGATGGCAACGTTCCGAATTTGAATGGGCGCTGCAAGGGTCGGACGATGGGCAGGGGGGGCGGGGGGGGGGCCGCCTTGGCGAGCACGACGGGCTTGACTGTGGACTCGTCCTCCTCGTCGCCATCTGTGGCGTCTGGGCCCTGCGGCCCATCTGCGGGGCTTGCCATCTTGAGCCCGCCGATGCTGGCGCGCAAGCAAGGGGCAGGCCGAGAGTTCAAGGGAGGGACGGCCCATGAATGGTAAACATGATGACAGACGAGGCGGGGATGCATATGTATATATGTATATATACATATGCATATAGATATACACATTTCCATACATGGATTTCCAGACATGCACATATGGCATGCACACATGGATTTCCATACATATACATATTTATATATATATATATATGTATATATATACACATATATATGCAATATATTCATATATACACACACTATATATCGGCACGTGCCGAATCATATGTATACATATGTTTATATGCATTTTTCCCGGAACCAAAATATAACTCCGGAACCATTCTGTGTAACAATATCGATCCGGAACCAAACTTCGCTCTTACATGAAGAACGAACATGTCCGGAACCACTTCGTGGTTCCCAAGGACCTCTGGGTAGGCACCAGGAAAGGTCGGGGGCACAACAAATAGGATAGGGTGTATGCGGGATGAGCAGGCTGACGGAAACCTGGAAAGCCCGGCAAACCGCAATCTTCCAGACCGCGCCCAGCAAGTGGAGGAGGCGGCGGTTCTCCGCGGGGACCCACATCTTGACATGGCCGCCAACGAACGTCTGCAAGGCCGCCTTGCTCGCTGGGACGCCCTTGGAGATTTCCGCGTAGAGGGACGGGGCGTCGGCGATTGAGAGTACCTGGGGCCAGGAGGAGAGGTTGAGGGACTGGAGGTTCGAGAGCTGGGTCGCCAAGAATCCGCCGTCTTCCAGCCTGTTCATGATCACCTCGGGGCTCGCCTCCAGGTGCAGGGGGGCGGCGCGATGCCCTGGCCCTCCTTCTGGCGCTCCCGGAGTATGCGATGCAGCTCCTTGAGTGACGTCCGCCTTCGCCAGCTCCAGCGCCTGCTTAATGGCGTCGGATTTGGCGCGGAAATCCGCGCCCCAGGAGTTTTTAGCAAGCCCCGCGAGCAGGCTGCCATCACGAACTCGACCTTCAATCATGTCCCTGCTGGGGAAGGGACCCTCGAATTTGGGTAGCGACCCAGCCGCTTCGAGGGATCCTCCGCCGTGAGGTCGAAGGCTAAGGACTTCATGAGCACGTCCAGGTCGGCGAAGGAATTGATGGCATCGTAGGTTGGCACCTGGCAGGGTGCACCCGCGCACTGCCAGGCCGCGAGGACCTCGGCGGACGCCATCGCAATGTTCTCAACGATCTCCGCCAGGCGCAGGTTCATCAGGGCGCCCGCCCCCAGTGTGAATACCTGGTAAAAACAACCCTAAAGCAATAGGGGCACATTTGATTGGGAGCCGACCGCCCCCGCTCCGACGCGCGCGCCGAAGGGCGCCAGGTGCAGCGCCCCCGGGAAGGCGACGCGCACGATGGCAGCCAGCGGGTGCAGGGCGGGGCAGAAGGCGGAGCTGCTGCGGCCCAAGCAAGAAAGAGGCTTGAGCCAGAGCGGCTTGAGCCAAAACACCTCGGCGTTCTATGATTAGTACTTGCGTTATGTATATATATATATATATATATATATACATATACATATACATATGACTGGATGCACACACTCACAAAGTTGACTGACACCTCGGCGTTCGATAATGGGTACTGTGCGTTGTCCCTGCTGACGTGCGCAAGCCATGCGCAATGCTGAATCAGTGGGCCTACGCATATGTGTGTTCACATCCGTCGCACGGTTGCTACGTCGATTCGGCCGCTGATACCCGCCGAATGAGACACACCATTGCTCTCGCTGACGGCCGATGGCACGCACATTCCAAGTGGTGGGCCTCCGACGCGACCACAAAGACCAAAACCAGAAGAAATGCTTTGGCCGCGGGTCTCTGTTTTGAACGCCAAAACCCCCTCCTTGCGAGTGTTGACGTCGCACCCTGCACACGTGAAGATAGACGCGCACACGCACGCACACACACACACACACACACACACACACACACGCGCACTTTATCCTGCGGCGTCGCGGCCCTGCAAGCACTGTCAAGGCGGAGAGAGCCGGGCGAAACAACGCGCGCGGCCGGCCCAGATCACGCGGCATGGAGACTGGGATCCGCCCATAAAAGGGGACGAACCGAGTCGCTCGTCGGGAGCCGCGAGGGGTGGGGGACAGACGCAAAAAAAAGTGAAGCCAGGGGGATAGTGCGCAACACGCGCCGTCAAGACGGGGCGCAGTAGCGACCTCCAGTAGCGGAACAGCGGAGGGGCAGGCGCCGGGGAGAGACAGCCCACGAGCGCGAAAATGCGAGAAGGGCAGCCATGCACGCGGACGCGCGCGCGAGAGGGGGCAGCGCAGGGGCAGGCACTGGGGCCAATGGGAGTATCTTCGAAAAACCTAGTATCATTCTGAGGCCGCTATGCTGCTCGATCGAACGGCTTGTTGGCTAAATCACGCCATCCAGAGCAAGCTCGAAGCTCTGCTTCTAGCCGAAAGCGAATTTGACATGCAGCTTCGCTCTGCCGCCTGACCCTTGTTTCGCGGCCGCGAGCAAAAAAGAACCCCTCCAACCCATCCTGAAACAGTCACTCTAGCGAAGAGCGCCAGCTATCGGGATTTGTCTGTCCCGTTTCCAGAAATGATGCCCAGAGAAATTGTTTTGATCAGGTGTGTGTGGGAACACAGAAACAAAGGAGGGGGATGCCATCTCACCCCAAAAAGGGACGATGTAGGAGAAATCGGATGATGATGAGATTGATGATGATGATGCTGCTGCTGATGATGACGATGCTGATGCTGATGATGATGATGCGGATGATGCTGCGACGCTGCTGATGATGACGAAGATGATTAGAATGCTGCTGAGGATGATGGTGATGCTGGTGATGATGGTGAAAGTTCTGCTGTTGCTGATGATGATGATAATGTTGTTGCTGCTAATGATGATGATGCTGATGATGTTGGCGATGGTGATAATGAGGCTGGTTAGTATGATGGTGATGATGCTGATGATGATGTTGATGACGATTACGCTGCTGCTGATGCTGATGCTGATCATGATGAGACGGAGGAAGAGAAGGAGGAGGAGGGGGGGGGAGGAGGAGGAGGAGGAGTTGGAGGAGGAGGAGGATGCGGCGGGGGAGGAGGGAGGCAGGAATGAGGGGGGAGGAAGGAGGGAGGAGGGAGGAGCGAGGAGGGAGGAGGGAGGAGGGAGGAGGGAGGAGGGAGGAGGGAGGAGGGAGGGGGGAGGAGAAAGGGAAGAGGAACAGGAGGAGGGGGAGGAAGAGGAGGGGGAGGAGGAGGAGGAGAAGGAGGAGGAGGAGGAACTGGACAAGGAAGAGGAGCGGACGAGCAGAAGGGCCACAGGTCTCTTCGATGCCCCTCGAAGCCCCTTGGGATGCCTCTTGGGAGCCTTTCGGAAGCCTCTCGGATCCTCTTTGGGGCCTCTTGGGGCCCTTTTAGAAGCCTGTTGGGCGTCTCTTGGGGCAGTCTGGGCGCCCCTCTGGGCCCTCTTAGGTCGCTCCTGGGAGCTTTCGGGGCGCTCTTGAGGCCATAGTGGAGGACATCGATCAAACAAGACGGGAGCTCCAAGTAGCCTCCCCCTTCTGGGGCCCCAACGATCGCTTCCTGGACCCATCCTGGAACGCTCTTCGGGCGCTCTTGAGCGCTCTTGGAGCCGCCTTGGGACTCTGTTGGGCCTCTCCTGGGGCCCTCTCGGGCCATCTTATAGCCATCTTGAGGCCTCGGATGGTCATCGGAAGCGAAAAGGCGAGGAAGCACAAATCATTGATTTCCTAAGGTTTTTGAAAAATTTTGGCCTCTTGAGGAAATTCTTCGAAGTCTCGGAGGCCTCTGGGAGCCGCGTTGAAGCGTTCTTCAGCAATCTTGAGGGTCATCTTGGGTTCCCCGAAGCGCTCTGGGGACCGCGTTGGGCCATCAAAGGCGCACCAACTACCCGCGACCACCCCCGCCCAGGTCCAGGGGTAGGGGGCAAGGGGGAGGGGTGAACCACCCAGGCAACGTCCGGGCCACGGGCGACAAATTGCGGGGATTCGCGAATCATCAACAATTTGAAAAACAGCTTCGCCCTGCCACGCCCAGGGACCCGAAGTCAGTCGGCCACACAACCTACGATCGAAATACTAAGATCACTATGGAATTGATATCCTGTTTCGAACAGCAGCAGTGTTCAACTTCGCGATCTCGGGCAGGCACAACACTGGGAGCAGGCGGTGAACCGTCAACCTTGGTTTTTGAATTTGAGTCGGGGCGCGGACAGCTGTGTCAGCTGAACCCTAAGACTCCCAAACGGAGCACAGGGTAGCAGGTGCGAGCATCTCTTATCATCACACTGCCAAGCCACGGAGGCATAGGCATCGGAATAGGATGCAGGAAGAAAGAAAGAAGCATCTCGTATATTCACACTGCCGAGCCACGAAGGCGTAGGCATAGGAATAAGATGCAAGAATATTGAGTGAATGGAAAAGCAAATCCAAGCAATATTAAATGAGCCAGCTGCTTGGATGACAGAGGCTACCCACAACGTGTTCCACGGCCATACAGAGCCGCTGTGCTGCAATCATCTCACAGAACATGACAGAAGCAGAGGCATGGAGCGAGAATGCTTCCTCCGCCACCAACTGCCACGTCCCGTGCACACACAGATCTATACATCATCCTGCAGCACATCCCTCCACAGAGCGCCCTCCGTCGAAGAATCCACGGAGGCCGTCTAGTTTTGTTTTACTCGCATATTCAATGAGAGAGGTATGGAACGTAACGTAACTATCTCTGGTTCTGGCCAACCATGTCAGCCTATCAGCTATTTCATTCCCTTCTCGATAGATCCATTTAAACATATTGTGGCCCCAACTCGGAGGCCTGATACCACAAGACACAGAGATATGATCCAGCCTATTTTGAATGTCGCCGAGAATGTGTTTGTAGATAATATTGGATGTTGCCCAGAGACCGCTGATCCAATTCACGCCGTGGAGGAGTCACCAATGAGTTCCATTGGTATCGAGTCCCGAGGCTCCACATTCCACTCCGACGCATGTTCAAATATGTATGCAAGTCGTTTCGCCTGTTTCTCCTCCTCCTTCCTTTGCTGCTCCTCCGTCTTCTCCCTCTCCTCCACCTCCCTAACGTATCCTGCAGGTTGTGCATGTTTGAAATAACAGTACCCACATGCCTCCTCCATGCTAGTGACTTCCAGTGCCTGCTTCAGAAATTCTTTCCACCCCTGACGTGAAAAGGATAACGTATGATACGAATCCTTCCCTCCCACCAACGCGAAAATATAGTGGAAGCTTCTCAACGCCAGTGGTCTCCCCCCTTCATGTCGACGTGTCATTAACGGCCGATCTTTACAAGGCAATGAAGCAATTAAAGCCTGCCGTCGGTAAGTCCACTCCCCAGACCAAGCAACGATGCTTTCTCTGGCCTGCATGTGTGAGTCCCCCGTGCTACGATGATGAGGTGGAGCCACCCGTCGCCGCTTGTTCGCAGCGATTTCCTGCGACGGCAGCTCAACAGGGGAACGCTTTTGCGACAGAGAATCCTGACCAGCAGCAGGGCAATGGGATGTCTTGGCACGCTTATGCATCTGGGATATCAAATTACGTCGATGTGCTGGTATCTGAGTCTGAGAACAACCAGGAAGCTCCAAATAAACAACTGCATGCATCGTCTCGCTCACACGAGGATCACTTCCCATTGATGCCGAACTATCAATATCAGGTAACACGTGCATGGGCTCATTCTGGCGTCGTCTCTTGGACGGGGGTGGCTCACTTGATGCAAAGACGTTAGTGCCAAGCTGCTTCGCAAAATCAAAGGTAGCTGGAGGAATATGAGCGGGTGTTGGGTTCAAGCGTTTCACCGCCAACGTACAATCTTGAGCCCACTGCCACTGACGAAACAAGAACAGTTGTACAAGAGACGGTCGTCCCAGCTCCAAGAGCATACGCCGCCCACGGTGATACAAGTTACAATAGTATAGACGCCAATACATGCTGGCAGGTTTCGGGCGTCGTACCATACAACAACGTACTTTACCTTCCCACGTGTGCAACTGTTTCAAGGTGTGAAGGTCCGCTGGCATCCCCTCGACACCGTAAAGTACAAAGCTGCGCAGCCTAGACTCATAGTGCTTGATTTTCTCCTGAGAAGGAACAGCACGATCCGTATAAAACTTGCGGAACTGATTAAACCGCTTCCAGCCCCGAGCCAACTTCCAAGCAACATCATGGCGGTTTTCAATCTTGGTCGTTACAAGGCAACCCAGGCACTCCATTTCAGAGCATCGCGGAAGACACAGGGTAACGGAGTCGCTCACCTGGACATCGAGGTTCCCAGACAAGGCGCCCTCGGAGTCCTCCCCGACAGCAAGATAGTGTAGTGAGGAGTCTTTCCATCGGAAGCCGTGTGTGTAGAGCTGAGCCGAGAAGTCCCCCACCATGCGAGCGAGCTCGATCTTGGATTTCGAGAAGAGCAAAATGTTGTCAGCCCAGAGTGCGTGAGTAAGATACATCCCACCAGCCTCCTCCCCCAAGTCGTACCCAAGTTTCTCCTCCTCCCAATTCTGCACCACCTTATCCCACATGAATAGGGTCATACACTTCCACAGGAAGGGGGCCTCCACACTGCCAGTTCGCACACACGTGTCCCAGGGAATACCCGTCGCCGTGGAGTCCTGGAAGGTAAAGTCCGCTGTGTCCAGGATACTGGGAGCGAGCAACGCCAACGCGAGATCAGTGGGAAACCCAGGGATGGCATCCAAGGCCCGACTGGCCTTTTCAACCGTGCCGTTATCAAATGCTGTCTGCACATCTAGTGCCGCAAGGTGCAGGGTCTCATTCTTACCCCACTCAAGAGCATGTGTAGTGACGTGCTTCAGCATGGCAGTGATCTCGTGCGTGCGTCTTCCCTTACACAATCCGTAGTTATGCAAATACTGTGGAACCCTATTTAGATAGCCTTCAGCAATCTCGACCAAACATCATGTATACCATTTGCTTAGGCTGCTAAGTAGAACGAGAGCTCGAGTATCCGACAACTTAGTGGTATCCTTAGCTTTCGGCATCAGAACCACAAGCAAGCCAGACCAAATCCGAGGAGTAGGGCACCGTTGAAGATAAAGGCCCTGGAAGAACCGAAGAATACGACGCAAGCCTACCCACGTGATACGTTGCAGCATAAAAGGCGAAAACTCTATCCTTACCCACCGCCCTTCCACATTTTAAACGCGATCGTGCCTGCAACAGTACGGACATGGAAATGGGGGAGACGACCTGGGAGTTCATGTCCTGCAACCTCCTCCTCCTCCTCTCTTCAATGCACGCCACGTTTCGTATCCCCTGCGCAGCACAATGGTACTTGCTGAATCCGTGAGCAAAGAGCGCCTTCTCCCGCAACTCCCTGTCCTCCGTGAGCACATTATCATAACTCAACTTGTCCACCACCGTCCGAGTGAGCTTCCCGTCACGATGATCATATTCGAGTCGACGACGAGTGTGTACACGCATCTCCTTCCTTCGCTCCTTCTTAACCCCCATAAGCTCCTCCTCCCTCCCTCATTCACGACGCAGTCGACGATATTCATCATCAAGTTCCTTATGGCGATCTGTCTTTTTGGGATTCTGCAGTTTCTTTGGGACATTGGTATAAGACTCCATATCCTGCGTGCACGCCTCCAAGATCGCAGGCGCCAAATCCTCCGGGCAGAGGCCAGGTGGGCACCGAGCTGCAGCATGCAAACGACGACCAAGGTTTGCCGAAACTTTCAATTCCGAGGCCTCCTCGCAGCACCAGTGTGAGGACGTCTGCCGTGGTTTCGTTCTCCATCGTCGAGTCGGAGCGGCCGATTCAGGGACAAGCAGGGTGAGTAGGGCATGGTCCGGCAAACGAGTCCTTCTGGGGTCCACGGAACCCTTGAGAGTAGGCCTCAACCACGACACCTCCCACTGAGGCCTTTCCCAGGAGCTCGGAATACACAAGTAATCCAGAACCTTGTCCTCTTCCTCCGTCTCCTCCTTAGCCTTCCAGGTCGTGCGACGAGTCCCAAAAGAGTTTGAGAAAACCAAACCATAGTGCCACATACATTCACAGAGCTCGTCGCACATGTGCTGCTGCATCCTCCTCCTACCCTGCTGAAAAAAAAAACCTCAACGTCCACCTCCTCCAGCATTGCCCCCTTCTTCAACTCTCTCACCCTGAACAGCAGAACCAGTCAGAGCGACATCTCCGAAGATCGTGTCAGGCAGAAGCTCAACGTTGGCATCCATCCCGACCATCAAGTCCCACCCTTCTTTGGGAAACCTGACTCGGAGTGCGTCCAAGTCTTTTCGACACGACTGCAAAGCTTGTGTGGATAAGATGTTGTGATCCCCTTTTTTCGGCGCATGTGGCAAGTACAAGCTGGCAACAACCAACGACTGAAACACGAGAATGACATAACGAGTACCCCTGATGCATTCACGAATGGAGGCTCTCCACACCCTCTTGTAGAGAACCCCGCCTTCCCATCATTTGAAAGAGTTGAAGTGAAACCATGCTCAGAGCACCTACCTATTCCAAGGAACTGGCACTCCTGCAAAGCGAGAACTTCCGAATTCGAGGTCTTGACCTGAGCAAGCAAGTCGTGGCTGTTCCCCCAACCACAGCGCCGCACGTTGTACGTGCCCACGATGGCGCCGTGGCACCTTCACCAGGAACGAAAGTTGAGCTTGGCCTGGAAGGCCCCGCAGTCCAACTTGTCATCGACCTTACGCATCAGCTCGGCATCAACCTTCCACCACAAGTTAGGATCGAAAGCGGCAATGCAGACTTCCTCCGTCTTCAGCGTCGTTGCCCAGGGATAGCCCCACCCTTAGCTAATAGGAGGACCCATCTCACCCTTCAGCTACTGGGAGCCACTCCTGAGAGTAGCAAAGATAGCTTGACAACGACCCACAGCGGAAACATGTGGTTGCTTCCAAGGCGCTGGTTCACAGGAGAGGCCGAGACGCTTGTTTCCCAAGATGGGGGTAATATGCTTCAAGTCGCGCGTGTCACTCTCGAGCTCCATGGCCCAGGAATTGCGGATTTCCCATATTTCATCATTCGTCAACTTGCCATCTTGAACATAAAATCGGATCCGATACAGTCCATAGGGTTTGTGTTTGTTCTCCCGCTCGATCCTACTCATGTCGAAATGCGCATCAGTCATCTCCCCTGTGCCACGAACAAACTTACGAATAATAGGCAGAGCAAGATCCCAAGAGAGCATGTCAGTTAAACGGGTCTTGAGGTTGCCGACTCCACCTCGAGTCCAACCTGTGAATTGGATGAAGGGCGGTGTCAAGTCTTCCCGCACTCGATTCCATTCACGGACTGGCGTACGATTACCATACCTGGAAGCTGTGGCCGTGGCAGAGGACGCCACTGGGCCCGCATAATTACTCCAAGCATCCGTGGAACCTGATCCCGCGTCGCTGGGTGGGCCCTTCTACTGAAGCAAACGGATCTGCTGCTGCAAAGCTGCAATATCTGCCTCCTTATTTTCACCACGTTGCTCGATACGTTTGACATCATGCTCTATCCGTGTCATGCGTTTCTTCTGGGTGTTCTGTCTTCCTAACATCGTTTTCATCATGGCAAATTGTTGCTTCTGAGGATTGCCGTCATCAAAATCCCCGAACTGCTCATCTTCCTCACTGCTAATCCGCATCCGAATCGGCGGAACAATGCAACGAAGCACCCACCACCTGAGACGGGTTGCAGCAGAGCGCACGCCACCTTAGCATCAGCCCTCGTCAAGGCAGCGCAGGCGGCAAGTTTACAGCAGGGCACCTTGCTTCCTGGAGGTAAGCTCATCGCCTCCTCGGCCACATCGTGCCAATGGAAGCGTTGCAAGAAGAAGGAGAAGAAGAAGAAGGAGGAGGAGGAGGAGGAGGGGGGGGATCAACCTGCACACTGGAACTACAACCTACACCACCAATCAAAAGCCACCACCGGCTCCACATCCTTCACTACGGACACCTCCATCGAATGCACCACGGAGAGCAGTCTTACGAGTACTGAGAAAAATGGTGATACACAGATCCATCGAGTAAGTGCATGGCCACCTCTGGCCATATGCAGTGACCACATACAGCGATCACCGTCTCTGCGCCACTGATAGGCCATGCACGCGGAACACACATACCTAAATGCAAGAACAAAAAATGAATTGACTGCGACCTACAAGTTACGCGTGCGATCTACCCCTTATGAGCCCTGCCAGCGGAGAGGGGAAGGAAAATCCAGCGGGGGGGCGGGGGAAGCCCAAAGAGCCAAAGCAAACCAGGGGCAGAAACAGCGGGGAGTGGGGGGGGCAGACCGAAGAAGAGTACATGATCAATCACATGTGCATTATCGGTGCCGTTGCCGATGCTTCTTGCCGCTCCGCGTCAATGCACCTCTGGAAATAGAACTCTGAGAACCCTCTCGTTGCGAATCACCCCCCTCGAACTTTCAATTCCCATTTGAAGCTCGTATGCTGCAATAGCCTGAATCTTGCCGCGAAGCTCCTGTCTCGGCAGCCGCTGGATTTCACGCCAAAGAGCAACTGCATCGACACTGGCAAGGGCCAAATCCCTGGCAGCTTGACACTGAGAGTCCGTCGTGGATGCAAGCACTGGCGGGGTCTCCGCAACAGGCACCTTTCGTCGGAAACAACACCGTTTGATACGCATGGCTCGGGGATCAATCGCAAGAGCAGGAGGATGGACCGAGCACAGCGGGAACAGCATGAGGAACTTGATTAGATGAACTGCCCGCAACTGCAACCAGCACGAAAGCTGGCACGGAAGCTGGCGTCGCACTTGGCTCGGCAACTCGACTGGAACCGGCGGTAAACTGTCAACCAGATTACCGCCGGGGCCCTCGTAGAGCTCTTTTCTCGCACGGCGCTGCTCGGAACACATGCAGGTAGAGTCTGGAACAAGACCCCAAAAAACTCGAAAAATCACGTTTTTATGTTTTTATCCAAAGACGGTTCCGCCAAGTGTTTTGATAGTAATACTGCACCTACATACCTTAGAATTTCACTAGCGAGCGCAGAATAACCCACTATAGGTGCGAAAGATACCGGATCCCAAAATGAATGTTCAATCTCTCACGAAGTTCGCCCAACCGACCCAAAGTTCGCACATTGCCCGATGGGGCCGGGTCGGCCAACTAGCTCCACGGCGCGCCCGAATTCCTCTAGCTCATCGATGCCGGAGAGCTCTACGAGGTACTAGCTCTCCAGCGCTCCGGAATTATGGGAACCGGCGGTAAACCGTCAATCAGATTACCGCCGGGGCCCTCGTAGAGCTCTTTTCTCACACGGCGCTCCTTGGTAACCACGAAAAAAGCGTCTAGAGCAAGATCTGAGAAACTTGAAAAATACCTCGTAGAGCTCTTCGGCATCGATGAGCTAGAGGAATTCCGGCGCGGGGTGGAGCTAGTTGGTCGACCCGGCCAGAAAGGACAATGTGATAACTTTTCGGTGGTTTTGCGAATATTTGTGAGATATTTGACCATTTGTTTTGAGATACCAGATTTTTCGCACCTGTAGTGGGTCATGCCGCGTCTGCCACTAAAATTTTCAGGTCCGTAGGTGCAGTATTACAATCGAAACACTTGGCGGAACCGACGTTTGATAAAAAAAGAAAAACGTATTTTTCGAGTTTTTTGTTTCTCGCTCCAGAAGCTTTCTCCATGCGTTTCGAAGATCGCCTTGCAAGAAAAGAGCTCTACGAGGTCCCCGGCGGTAATGAGGTTGACGGTTCACCGCCGGTTCCAGTCACGTTTTTCTGTTTTTACGCAACGTCGGTCCCCCCAAGTGTTTTGATAGTAATACTGCAGCTACAGACCTGAAAGTTTTACTGGCAGACGCGCCTCAACCCACTACAGGTGCGAAAAATCTGCTTTCTGAAAATAAATGGTCAAATATCTTTGAAATATTCGCAAAACCACCCAAAAGTTGTCACTTTGTCCTTCCTGGCCGGGTCGACCAACTTGGCGCCGGCGGTGAACCGTCAACCTGGTCACCGCCGGGAACCTCGTAGAGCTCCTTGCACGCGTAAGAGTCCTCAGATGTAAAGCAGACAGCTTCTCAGAGCACTTCTAGAAAAAAACACAGAATTCCGATTTTTCGGTATCAACATGATGTCGGTCCCTCCAAATGTTTAAATATTAAAACTCCCTCCAGACAGCTGAGCTGCTCGCAGAAGGAAGTTTAGATACTAATGCTCGGAGTAAAAATCTGCTTTCCCAAAATAGATTGTCAAATATCTTTCAAATTTTCGCAAAACCGACCCAAAGTTATCACATCTTCTTTTCTGGCCAGGTCGCCCCACTAGCTCCACCCCGCGCCGGAATTCCTCTAGCTCATCGATAACGAAGAGCTCTACGAGGTACTGGGCGCCGGCGGTAAACCGTAAACCTTTGTTACCGCCGGGGGACTCGTAGAGCTTCCTGACAACATCTAATGTCGAAAAAATTACACTGAAAAAATACTTTTTCAGCCCAAGCAATTGCAGACCTCACGGATGCAACAGCCAAACGCCCCTGATGCTTCTGGATTGTCTTCTGCACGAGCTCTGTAGCTCTCCTACAGCCCGAGTTACGTGCGTAAATCGACAGCACCTCTCAAGATGACTCGAACAATACGAATAGTTTGGCAAACCTAGCTCGAGTATCAGACCGAGTTCAGACCTCTGCATGCGACAGGCGAACGCGTCTGATGTCTCTGAATCGATTCCTGTGATTACGAGCCCTGCAGCCCCCCCTACAGCTCGAGTTAAGTGCAGGAAACCGACAGCACCTCTCAGGATGATTCGAACAATACGAATAGTTTCGCGGACCTAGTTCGGGCAGCAGACAGAGTTCGAAGCTCTGGATTCATAAGGCGGACGCGCCTGATGTCTCCGAATCGATTCCAGTGATTACCAGCCATGCAGCCCCCCCTACAGCCCGAGTTAAGTGCAGAGAACCGACAGCATCTCTCAAGATGACTCGAACAATACGAACAGTTTCGCGATTCTAGATCGGGCAGCAGACCGAGTTCAAAGCTCTGGATTCAACAGACAACGGCCACTGATGATTCTGAATCAGATTCTGTACGTATCAGCTCTGTAGCTGTCCTGTAGCTCGAGTTAAGTAGAGAACACCGAGAGCGTCTGTCAAGATGACTCGAATAATACGAATAGGTTTGCAAACCTAGCTCGGCTAGCAGACCGAGTTCAGACCTCTGGGTTCAACAGGCGAACGCGCCTGAACATTCTGAATCGATTAGCTGTGCTTACCAGCTCTGTAGCTGTCCTGAAGCTCGAGTTATCTTGAGAAAACCGTCACCGCGTATCAAGATGACTCGAAACGGCTGATCCCGCCCGTGTGCTTTTTGGCAGTAAAAGGTACCCGATCGAGCTGAAATCAAGATCGCGAGCGGGAATAAGATCGAATATCACGGGAAAAAAAAAAAACTAGAGCTCTAACGAATGGTTGAACTTTGAGAACAAAATTTTCAACCGACCAAAAGTCACCAAAAGGTCCGTCGAGATTGTTCTTGCCAACTAGCTCTCCAGCGCCCCCGAACGGAACCGGCGGTAAACCGTCAACCAGGTTACCGCCGGGCACCTCGTAGAGCTCTTTTCTTTCACAGCGCTTCTCTGAACACACGAAGGAAGCTTCTAAAGCGAGGTCCGAAAACTCGAAAAATCCGGATTTTTCGGTTTCCATCCAAATTTGGTTCCGCCAAGTGTTTTGATAGTAATACTGCACCTATGGGCCTGAAAATTTTACTGGCCGACGCGGCATAACCCACTACAGGTGCGAAAAATCTGCTTTCTCAAAATAAATTGTCAAATATCCTTCAATGTTTCGCAAAATCACCCAAAAGTTATCACTTTGTCCTTTCTGGCCGGGTCGACCAACTGGGCGCCGGCGGTAAACCGTCAACCTTTGTTACCGCCGGGGGACTCCTAGAGCTTCCTGACAACCTAATGTCGGAAAAATTACATAGAAAAAATACTTATTCAGCCCAAGCAACTTCAGACCTCTCGGATGCAACAGCCGAACGCCCCCGATGCTTCTGGATTGTCTTTTTATACGAGCTCTGTAGCTCTCCTACAGCCCGAGTTACGTGCGTAAATCGACAGCACCTCTCAAGCTGACTCGAACAGTACGAATAGTTTGGCAAACCTAGCTCGAGTATCAGACCGAGTTCAGACCTCTGCATGCGACAGACAGACGCGTCTGATGTCTCTGAATCGATTTCTGTGATTACCAGCCCTGCAGCCCCCCCTACAGCCCGAGTTAAGTGCAGGAAACCGACAGCACCTCTCAGGATGACTCGAACAATACGAATAGTTTCGCGGACCCAGTTCGGGCAGCAGACAGAGTTCGGAGCTCAGGAGTCGAAAGGCGGAAGCGCCTGATGTCTCCGAATCGATTCCAGTGATTACCAGCCATGGAGCCCCCCTACAGCCCGAGCTAAGTGGAGAGAACCGACAGCATCTCTCAAGATGACTCGAACAATACGAATAGTTTCGCGATTCTAGATCGGGCAGCAGACCGAGTTCAGAGCTCTGGATTCAACAGACAACGGCCACTGATGATTCTGAATCAGATTCTTTACGTATGAGCTCTGTAACTGTCCTGTAGCTCGAGTTAAGTACAGAAAACCGAGAGCGTCTGCCAAGATGACTCGAATAATACAAATAGGTTTGCGGACCTAGCTTGGCTAGTAGACCGAGTTCAGACCTCTGGGTTCAACAGGCGAACGCGCCTGATCATTCTAAATCGATTAGCTGTGCTTACCAGCTCTGTAGCTGTTCTGAAGCTCGAGTTATCTTGAGAAAACCGCCACCGCGTATCAAGATGACTCGAAACGGCTGATCCCGCCTGGACGCTTTTTGGCAGTAAAAGGTACCCGATCGAGCTGAGATCAAGACGGCGAGCGGGAATCAGATCAAATATCACGAGAAAAAAACTAGAGCTCCAACGAACGGTTGAATTTCGAGAACAAAATTTTCAACCCACCAAAAGTCACCAAAAGGTCCGTCAAGATTGTTCTTGCCAACTGGCGCCGGCGGTGAACCGTCAACCTAGTCACCGCCGGGAACCTCGTAGAGCTCCGTACACTGATAAGAGTACTGAGAATCAAAGTAGAGGCATGAAATAGAAATGTTTCGAAAATCTTGATTTTCGATTTTTTCGATGTTCATATTCGCTCAGTTCCGGGAAGTCAACTCTCAAGAAAATACATCGGGAGAGCTGAGCTGCTGTCAGAGAGGAGTTCATATGCCAATGCTCGGCGTAAAAATCTGCTTTCTCAAAATGAATGGTCAAATATCTTTCAATTCTGCGCAAAACCGACCAAAGTCACCACTTTGTCCTTTCTGGTCGGGTCGGCCAACTAGCTGCACCCCGCGCCGGAATTCCTCTAGCTCATCGATAACGAAGAGCTCTACGAGGCACTCGGAGCCGGCGGTAAACCGTCAACCAGGTTACCGCCGGGAGCCTCGTAGAGCTCATGTCTGCACGACGCTGAAGAATGACATGGGGGAAGCTTTCTTACGCGTGAGCTGAAAAGCTTTAAAAATTACGTTTTTCAGTTTTCACCGAAATCGGTTGAGTCAAGTGGGAAACGCATATCTCAGATCACTTGATCTAGCTCGAGTAGCAGACCGACTTCAGACCTCTCGATAGAACAGACAAACGCGCCTGATGATTCAGAATCGGTTTCTGTACGTAGCAGCTCTGTACCTCTTCTAAATCTTGAGAAGTACAGTAAACCGTCAACGCGTGTCAAGATACTCGAAACCGCGACGGTTCCCTCAAGTCTTTTGATAGTAATATTGCAGCTACGGGTCTGAGAATTGAACTGGCAGACGCAGCATAACCCACTACAGGTGAGAAAAATACCAGTTCCTAAAACGAACTTTCAAATTTTGCACAAAGATTGCAAAACCGACCCAAAGTTACCACATTGTCTCTTTTGGTCGGGTCGGCCAACTAGCTCCACCCTGCGCCCGAATTCCTCTAGCTCATCTTGCAGGTACTGGGCGCCGGCGGTAAACCGTCAACCTTTGTTACCGCCGGGGGACTCGTAGAGCTTCCTGACAACATATTATATCGAAAAAAATTACACCGGAAAAACAGTTTTTCAGCCCAAGCAATTTCAAACCTCTCGGATGCAACAGCCGAACGCCCCCAATCTTCTGGATTGTCTTCTGTACGAGCTCTAGCTCTCCTACAGCCCGAGTTACGTGCGTAAATCGACAGCACCTCTCAAGATGACTCGAACAATACGAATAGTTTGGCAAACCTAGCTCGAGTATCAGACAGAGTTCAGACCTCTGCATGCGACAGGCGGACGCGTCTGATGTCTCTGAATCGATTCCTGTGATTACCAGCCCTGCAGCCCCCCCTACAGCCCGACTTGCGTGCAGGAAACCGACAGCACCTCTCAGGATGACTCGAACAATACAAATAGTTTCGCAGACCTAGTTCGGGCAGCAGACAGAGCTCGGAGATCTGGATTCGAAAGGCGGATGCGCCTGATGTCTCCGAATCGATTCCAGTGATTACCAGCCATGCAGCCCCCCTACAGCCCGAGTTAAGTGCAGAGAACTGACAGCATCTCTCAAGATGACTCGGACAGTACGAATAATTCTAGATCGGGCAGCAGACTGAGTTCAGAGCTCTGGATTCAACAGACAAATGCGACGGATGATTCTGAATCGTTTTATGTACGTATCAGCTCTGTAGCTGTCCTATAGCTCGAGTTAAGTAGAGAAGACCGAGAGCGTCTGTCAAGATGACTCGAATAATAAGAACCGGTTTGCGGACCTAGCTCGCTAGCAGAACGAGTTCAGACCTCTGGGTTCAACAGGCGAACGCGCCTGATCATTCTGAATCGATCAGCTGCGCTTACCAGCTCCGTAGCTGTCATGGAGTTCGAGTTAAGTCCAATATACCGACAGCGCGTATCAAGATGACTCGAAACGGCCGATCCCGCCTGGACGCTGTTTGGCAGTAAAAGGTACCCGATCGAGCTGAGATCAACATGGCGAGCGGGAATAAGATCGAATATCACGGGAAAGAATACTGGGCGCCGGCGGTAAACCGTCAACCTTTCTTACCGCCGGGGGACTCGTAGAGCTTCCTGACAATATATAATGTGGACAGAAAATTGCAGAGAACGAATAGTTTTTCAGCCCAAGCGATTTCAGACCTCTCGATGCAACAGCCGAACGCCCCCGATGCTTCTGGATTGTCTTCTTTGCGAGCTCTGTAGCTCTCCTACAGCCCGAGTTACGTGCGGAAAACGAGAGCACCTCTCAAGACGGCGCTAACAAAACGAATAGTTTGGCAACTCAGCTCGAGTATCAAACCGAGTTCAGACCTCTGAATGCGACAGGCGGACGCGTCTGATGTCTGTGAAACGACTCCTGTGATCACCAGCCCTGCAGCCCCAGCCCGAGTTAAGTGCAGAAACCCGACAGCACCTCTCAGGATGACTCGAACAATACAATAGATTCGCAGACCTAGTTCGGGCAGCAGACCGAGTTCCGAGCTCTGGATTCGACAGCCGGACGCGCCTGTTGTCTTGAAATCGATTCCTGTGACCACCAGCACTGTAGCCACCCCAGCCCGAGTACCTCGTAGAGCTCTTCGACATCGATGAGCTAGAGGAATTCCGGCGCGGGGTGGAGCTAGTTGGTCGACCCGACCAGAAAGGACAAAGTGACAACTTTTGGGTGGTTTTGCGAATATTTGAAAGATATTTGACCATTTATTCCCAACCCTCCTTGGTTGGGTATTCGTTTTGAATAGAGCAGTGTGGTCGCGTCTCCTCCCGCCTCCCTCCTGCCTCCTGCCTGCCTCTTCCTGTCTTGCCTGCGGGGGGCTGCGATCTGTGAAACTGTCGCCACTTTCGAGGCCTGCTGGGGGGCCCAGCACAGTGAGGGCCACGGGCGACCCAAATTAGACCTCGCCATCCCTGGGGGGCTGCGATCTGCGAAACTGTCGCCATTTTCGAGGCCTGCTGGGGGGCCCAGCACAGTGAGGGCCACGGGCGGACCCAAATTAGACCTCGCCATCCCTGGGGGGCTGCGATCTGTGAAACTGTCGCCACTTTCGAGGCCTGCTGGGGGGCCCAGCACAGTGAGGGCCACGGGCGGACCCAAATTAGACCTCGCCATCCCTGGGGGGCCGCGATCTGCGAAACTGCCCCCATTTTCCATGCCTGCTGGGGGGGCCCAGCACAGCGAGGGCCACGGGCGGACCCAAATCCCACCAGCCCTTTAGGGCTCAGGTGGTCTAGGGAGTTTCCTCTGCCAACCCCCTTCTTCCCCTTCGGGGAGGGGTTTACCCCTCCCCTTACCCCTCCCCACTGACCTGGACGGGGCCGGTCGCGAGGTGTCAGAGCGTCCAAGATGGCCCAAGACAGCTCCAAGAGCGAACAGGCGAGAAAACACAAAACATTGATTTTACCTAGGTTTTGGAAGGATTTTGGCATCTTGGGGGGGCCCAAGAGGCGACTCGAGGCACTCTGGAGGGGCGGGGCTAATAAGCAACCCCCCCTTCTTTGATAGATCTCCTCCAAGATGGCCCAAAGAGCGCCCCGAAGGCTCCCAAGAGCGCCCCAAGAGCGCCTCAAGAGGGCCCCAAGAGACCCCAAGAGGCCCCCAAGAAGCCTCCAAGACGTTGCCAAGAGACCCCCAAGAGGCCCCAAGAGAGTCCAAGATGACCCAAGACGGCTCCAAGAGCGAAAAGGCGAGAAAGCAATAAACATTGATTTTACTTAGGTTTTGGAAGGATTTTGGCCTCTTGGGGCGCCCAAGAGGCGACTCGAGGCACTCTAGAAGGGCAGCGCTAATTGGGGAACCCCCCTTCTTTGATATCCTCCAAGATGGCCCCAAGAGCGCCTCGAAGGCTCCCAAGAGCGCCCCAAGAGCGCCCCGAGAGCGCCCCAAGAGGCCCCAAGAGGCGCCCAAGAGGCCTCCAAAAGGCTCCCAAGAGACACCCAAGAGGCCGAAGAGGCTCCCAAGACGGCTCCAAGAGCGAAAAGGCGAGAAAAAAAAACGATAAAAAAATGATTTTACCTAAATTTTGGAAGGATTTTGGCCTCTAGGGGGGGGCCCAAGAGGCGAGGGGCAGCGCTAATTGGGGATCCCCCCTTCTTTGATAGATATCCTCCAAGATGGCCCCAAGAGCGCCTCGAAGGCTCCCAAGAGCGCTCCAAGAGCGCCCCAAGAGGGCCCCAAGAGGCCCCAAGAAGCCCCCAGGAGGCCCCCAAAAGAGACCCCCAAGAGGCCACAAGAGGCCCCCCGAGATACGCAAGAAGCCCGCGGGACCGCCAAGAGGCCCCAAGGACGGCCCAAGAGGCCCCCAAGCTCGCAATGGTCCTCCTCCTCCTCCTCCTCCTCTTTTTCTTCCTCCTCCCTCCTCCCCCTCCCCCTCCTCCTCCTCCTCCTCCTCCTCCTCCTTCTCCTTTTCCTCCTTCTCGTCCTCCTCGTCCTCGCAGTCCTCCATCTCCTCCTCCTTCTATTCCTCCTCCTCCTCCTCCTGCTCCTGCTCCTCCCCCTGCTCCTCCTCTTCCTCCTCCTACTCCGACGACGACGGCTCCTCCTACATCCTCCCCCTCTTGGGGTATATGGCGGCTCACCCCTGTTGCTTCTGCATGCTCCCCCGCTTCCCTCATAACCTCCACTCTCCTGGGACTCATTTCTGGACGGGCTGGTGGGGATACGCGAAGCGTCTAGAATTAAACCTCGCAGTCCCTGGGGGGCTGCGATCTGCGAAACTGTCGCCATTTTCGAAGCCTGCTGGGGGGCCCAGCACAGTGAGGGCCACGGGCGGACCCAAAGTAGACCTCGCCATCTCTGGGGGGCTGCGATCTGCGAAACTGTCGCCACTTTCGAGGCCTGTTGGGGGGCCCAGCACAGTGAGGGCCACGCGCGGATTCAAATTACACCTCGCCATCCCTGGGGGGCTGCGATCTGCGAAACTGTCGCCATTTTCGAGGCCTGCTGGGGGGCCCAGCAGAGTGAGGGCCACGCGCGGATTCAAATTAGACCTCGCCATCCCTGGGGGGCTGCGATCTGCGAAACTGTCGCCATTTTCGAGGCCTGCTGGGGGGCCCAGCACAGTGAGGGCCACGCGCGGATTCAAATTAGACCTCGCCATCCCTGGGGGGCTGCGATCTGCGAAACTGTCGCCATTTTCGAGGCCTGCTGGGGGGCCCAGCACAGTGAGGGCCACGCGCGGATTCAAATTAGACCTCGCCATCCCTGGGGGGCTGCGATCTGCGAAACTGTCGCCATTTTCGAGGCCTGCTGGGGGGCCCAGCACAGTGAGGGCCACGCGCAGATTCAAATTAGACCTCGCCATCCCTGGGGGGCTGCGATCTGCGAAACTGTCGCCATTTTCGAGGCCTGCTGGGGGGCCCAGCACAGTGAGGGCCACGCGCGGATTCAAATTAGACCTCGCCATCCCTGGGGGGCTGCGATCTGCGAAACTGCCGCCATTTTCGAGGCCTGCGGGGGGGCCCAGCACAGTGAGGGCCACGGGCAGATTCAAATGAGACCTCGCCATCCCTGCGGGGCTGCGATCTGTGAACCTGTCGCCACTTTCGAGGCCTGCTGTGATCCCCTTTTTCGAAGTGGCTAGGAGTGCTCAGGAATTGTAAATCATCAGCTTTATCAAGCCCTTTTCCTGTAGCCAGTGTCCTGCGAGTCTCCCGAATTCCGTCTGCAGACATATGTAACCCTCGCTCCGCCAACGCCCCCTTATAAAGTATCCTAAACTATTTGCGCCCCGCTTTTGCGCAGGGTTAGGTACGTCGCCAGGGTAATTATTATTTTGAGAAAGCAGATTTTTCGCACCTGTAGACGACTATGAGGGCCTCTGCGTCTTGATATGAGCTCTCTAGATGCACTTTTACAGTCAAAACACTTGGCGAAACCAACTTCATGTCGACATGAAAAAAGTCATGTTTTCTCTTTTTCGAGAAAGGCTTCCAGAAGCCCTCTCTTACCATGCTGAGCACTCTCACGCGTGTGCGGAGCTCTACGAGGTTCCCGGCGGTGACCAGGTTGACGGTTCACCCGGTGCCAGTTGAGTGCAGAAAACCAAGAGCACTTCTCAAGATAACTCGAACAATACGAATAGTTTCGCGATTCTAGATCGGGCAGCAGATCGAGTTCAGAGCTCTGGATTCAACAGACGAATCCGACTGATGATTCTGAAACGGTGTCTGTACGTAACAGCTCTGTAGCTGTCGAATAGTTCGAGTTAAGTACAGAAAACCGAGAGCGTCTGTCAAGATGACTCGAATAATGCGAACAGGTTTGCGGACCTAGCTCGGCTAGCAAACCGAGTTCAGACCTCTGAGTCCAAGAGGCGAACAAGCATGATCATTCTAGATCAATGAGCTGTGCTTACGAGCTCTGTAGCTGTCCTAAAGCTCGAGTTATGTTCAGAAAACCGTCATCGCGTATCAACATGACTCGAAACGGCTGATCCCGCCCGCGTGCTTTTTGGCAGTAAAAGGTACCCGATCGAACTGAGATCAAGATGGCGAGCGGGAATAAGATCGAACATGGAAAAAATACTAGAGCTCTAACGAATGGTTGAATTTTGAGAACAAAATGTTCAACCGACCAAAAGTCGTCAAAATGTGTCGAATTTTTTCTTGCCAACTAGCTCTCCAGCGCCCCGGAATTACTCTTAAGCTTCCAGCAACAACTTGCTAAGGGAAGCTCTACGAGTTAAGAGCTCTAACGAATGGTTCGATTCCGAGAACAAGACTGGGCGCCGGCGGTAAACCGTGGTTACCGCCGGGAGACTCGTAGAGCTTCCTAGCTCGACTTAAGTTGAGAAAACCGACAGCACCTACCAACATTCCGACTCATAGTGAATATTTTTTGACCTCTGAATGCGACAGGCGTCTGATGTCTGCGAATCGACTCCTGTCATTACCAGCCCAGCAGCCCCCCTACAGCCTGAGTTCAGTGCAGAAAACCGACAGCACCTGTCAGGATGACTCGAACAATACAATAGTTTTGCAGACCTAATTCGGGCAGCAGACCGAGTTCCGAGATCTGGATTCGACAGGCGGACGCGACTGATGCCTTCAAATCGATTCCTCTGACCACCAGCACTGCAGCCCCTCTCAGCGCGAGTTGAGTGAAGAAAACAGCATCTCTCAGGATAACTCGACAATACATACAGTAGTTTCGCAGACCTGATTCGGGCAGCAGAGCGAGTTCCGAGCTCTGGATTCGACAGGCGGACGCGCCTGATGTCTCCGAATCGATTCCTGTGACAACAAGCACTGTAGCCCCCTCAGCGCGAGTTGAGTAAAGAAAACCAGATTACTTCTCAAGATGACTCGACCAATACGAATAATTTCGTGATTCTAGATCGGGCAGCATACCGAGTTAAGAGCTCTGGCTTCGACAGAGGATCCAACTGATGATTCAGAATCGGTTTATGTGAATATCAGCTCCGTAGCTGTCCTACAGCTCGAGTTAAGTACAGAAACCGAGAGTTCCTGTCAAGATGACTCGAATAATACGAATAGTAGCTCGGCTAACAGATCGAGTTAGACCTCTGGATTCATCAGGCGTACGCGCCTAATCATTCTGCATCGATTGGCTCTGCTTACCAGCTCTATAGCTGTCCTAAAGCTCGAGTTAGGTAACGTCCAAAACCCGGAAAGCAAGGAGGACACACACCCGAAAGCCTTCCTGGCGAGCCCCCGGAAGCTCCCCTGAAGCGCTTCCGGGGCTCTGGGGGGCTCCCCTGGAGCGCTTCTGAAGCGCTGCCAGGAACGCTTCCACGCGTACCTGCACGCGTGCAGGCACGCGTAGACGTTGCCGGAAGCTCCCCCGGACCTGCTGCGACCCCGGGCGAGGCGCTGCGGGAATCGGGGAGCGGCAGAGATGGGCTGCTGGCGGGCACCACCACCGTCCGGCTTCTAATCTAAAACCCTCTAGCTCTCAGAGAGCTCTCCGGGAATGCTCAGAAAACCGTCAGCGCGTATCAAGATGATTCGAAAGGGTCGATCCCGCCACAGTGCTTTTCGATAGTAATATTCACCCGATCGAGCTGAGATCAAGATGGCGAAAAGGAATAAGATCGAATATCACGGGAAAAAATACTAGAGCTCTAAGAAATGTTCAAATTTTCAGAACATAATTTTCAACTGAGCAAAAGTCACCAAAAGTTCCGTCGAGATTTTTCGAGCCAACTAGCCCGCCAGTGCGTCCGAATTACTCTTAAGCTTCCAGCTGCTAGCTTAGGGAAGCTCTACGAGTCATTTTTAACCGACCATTGGTAGCGTCCAAAACCTGGAGAGCCAAGAGAACGTCGGAAGGGGGAAATCTTTCCTCGAGAGCGCTGGGGAGCTCCCTTGCAACTGGGCGCCGGCGGTAAGCCGTCAACCTTGGTTACCACCGGGAGACTCGTAGAGCTTCCTAGCTCGACTTAAGTTGTGAAAACCGACAGCACCTACCAACATTCCGAATCATAGTGAATATTTCTTGACCTCTGAATGCGACAGGCGGACGCGTCTGATGTCTGCGAATCGACTGCTGTCATTACCAGCCCTGCAGCCCCTCAACAGCCCGAGTTAAGTGCAGAAAACCGACAGCACCTCTCAGTATTACTCGAACCATACAATAGTTTCGCAGACATGATTCGGGCAGCAGACCGAGTTCCGAGCTCTGAATTCGAAAGGGGGACGCGCATGATGTCTTGAAATCGATTCCTGTGACGACAAGCACTGTAGCCCCCCTCAGCGCGAGTTGAGCGAAGAAAACCAAGAGCACTTCTCAAGATGACTTGACCAATACGAATAATTTCGCCTAGATCGGGCAGCACACCGATTTCAGAGCTCTGGGTTCGACAGACAAACGCAACTGATGATTCTGAATCGGTTTCTATAAATATCAGCTCTGTAGCTGTCCTGCAGCTCGAGTTAAGTACAGAAAACCGAGAGTTCCTGTCAGATGACTCAAATGATACGAATAGGTTTGCGGACATACCTCGGCTAAGAGCCCGAGTTCAGACCTCTGGATTCAACAGGCGAACGCGCCTCATCATTCTACATCGACTAGCTGTGATTACCAGCTCTGTAGCTGTCCTAAAGCTCGAGTTATGTTCAGAAACCTGTCGACGCGTATCAAGATGACTCGAAACGGCCGATCCCGCCACAGTGCTTTTCGATAGTAATGTTCACACGATCGAGCTGAGATCAAGATGGCGAGCGGGAATAAGATCGAATATCACTGGAAAAAATTCTAGAGCTCTAACGAATGTTCAAATTTCGAGAACAAAATTTTCAACCGACCAAAAGTCACCAAAAGTTCCGTCGAGACTGGGCGCCGGCGGTAAGCCGTCAACCTTGGTTTTTTGCGTATTGCGTGCCGCCACAGCAGGGTCGGGTCACCGCCCAGGCGATAGCCACACAGGGAGGCCTAGTATCCTGCCAAATGCAGGCATTCCTCCACTCCCAAAAGGAGTTGTCGGGCAGACTCTAACTCAGCTGCAGTGATAGTGCTCGAGGGGGGAAGGAGGAAAGAGGAAGAGGCCACGTTGGGCTCCCACACGCCACTCGGAAGAGTGACAGGATATTCAGCAACAGAAGAGGAGCACAAATGAAAATCAATCTGCCAGCCACAGCCTACGCCCAGATAGGATCTTCCACCATCGAAGCTTCCCCGAATGGCGTCGATCAGAATAGCGTTAGCTTTAACATGGGATAGGAAATCATGCCTAAAACGTGTTCTACAAATGCCCTGCCTAGCTCTGTGTGTTAACTCATCCGCAGCAGTATTGTCCTCTCTGTATACCCACTTGAAGATATGTCTCCCAAGACAGGCCGCCTGCACACCACATCTCTTAGCTAGAATGTCTAACTTATTCTGGATGCCGCCCACAATCTTGTCATAATGCACATTGGCAGTAAAATACAAGCCTTGGATCCACCTCACAACGCATTGAGAGTCTCCCTTCAGTTCAATGGCAATCCTTCCCACCTGGAACTCCCACTCCGTGTAATCCTCCAATATCTTAGCATATCGTTTGGACAACACCTCCTCCTTCTTCCTGCTAAGCTCGTACCGCCGGGAGACTCGTAGAGCTTCCTAGCTCGACTTAAGTTAGGAAAACCGACAGCACCTACCAACATTCCGACTCATAGTTAATATTTTTGACCTCTAAATGCGACAGACGGACGCGTCTGATGTTTGCGAATCGACTCCTGTCATTACCAGCCCTGCAGCCCCCCTACAGCCTGAGTTCAGTGCAGAAAACCGACAGCACCTCTCAGGATGACTCGAACAATACAATAGTTTAGCAGACCTGATTCGGGCAGCAGACCGAGTTCCGAGCTCTGGATTCGACAGGCGGACGCGTCTGATGTCTTCAAATCGATTCCTGTGAGAACAAGCACTGTAGCCCCCCTCAGCGCGAGTTGAGTGAAGAAAACCGAGAGCACTTCTCAAGATGACTCGGACAATACGAATAGCTTCGCGAACCTAGCTCGGGCAGCAGACCGATTTCAGAGCTCTAGATTCGACAGACAAACGCAACTGATACCTGGATCGGTTTCTCTGAACATAAGCTTTGTAGCTGTCCTACAGCTCGAGTTCAGTACAGAAAACCGAGAGTTCCTGTCAAGATGACTCGAACAATACGAGTAGGTTTGCGGACCTAGCTCGGCTAACAGACCGAGTTCAGACCTCTGGATTCAACAGGCGAACGTGCCTAATCATTCTACATCGATTAGCTGTGCTTACCAGCTCTGTAGCTGTCCTGAAGCTCGAGTTATGTTCAGAAAACCGACAGCGCGTATCAAGATGACTCGAAACGGCCCATCCCGCCACAGTGCTTTTTCATAATAATATTCACCCGATCGAGCTGAGATCAAGATGCCGAGCGGGAGTAAGATCAAATATCACGGGAAAGAATGCTAGAGTTCTAACGAATGTTGAAACTTTGAGAACAAAATTTTCAACCGACCAAAAGTCACCAAAAGTTCCGTCGAGATTTTTCTTGTCTCCAGCGCGCCGGAATTACTCTTAAGCTTCCAGCAACTAGCTTAGGGAAGCTCTACGAGTCAGTTTTCTTGCCAACTAGCTCTCCAGCGCGCCGGAACTGGGCGCCGGCGGTAAACCGTCAACCTTTTTAACCGCCGCGAAACTCGTAGAGCTTCCTGAGAAGATATAATGTCGAAAGACATTACACAGAAAAATAGTTTTTCAGCCCAGACAATTTGAGACCTCTCGGATGCAACAGTCGAACGCCTCCGATGCTTCTAGATTCTCTGCTGCACGAGCTCTGCTACAGCCCGAGTTACGTGCGTAAATCGACAGCATCTCTCAAGATGACTCGAACAATACGAATAGTTTGGCAAATCTAGTTCGAGTATCGGACCGAGTTCAGACCTCTGCATGCGACAGGAGGCGAATGCGTCTGATGCCTCTGAATCGATCCCTGCACCCCCCCCCCCCTCCCCTGCAGCCGGGTTAAGTGCAGGAAACCGACAGCACCTCTCAGGATGACTCGAACAGCAATAGTTTCGCAATCCTAGTTCGGGCAACAGACCGAGTCTGGAGTTCTGGATTCGGCAGGCGAACGCGCCTAATGTCTGAGAACCGACAGCATCTCGTAAGCGACTCGAACAATACGAATCGTTTCGCGATTCTAGAACGGGCAGCAAACCGAGTTCAGGGCTCTGGATTCAACAGAGAACAGCCACTGAGATTCTGTACGTATCAGCTCTGTAGATGTCCTGTAGCTCGAGTTAAGTACCGAAAACCGAGAGCACCTGTCAAGATGACTCGAATAATACGAGTAGGTTTGCGGACCTAGCTTGGCTAACAGACCGAGTTCAGACCTCTGGATTCAACAGGCAAACGTGCCTAATCATTCTACATCGATTAGCTGTGCTTACCAGCTCTTCTGTAGCTGTCCTGAAGCTCGAGTTATGTTCAGAAAACCGACAGCGCGTATCAAGATGACTCGGAACGGCCGATCCCGCCCGCGTGCTTTTTTGGCAGTAAAAAAGGACCCGATCGAGCTCAGATCGAGATGGCGAGCCCGGGATTACGCTTCCAGCAATAACTTGGAAAGAGAAGCTCGAACTTGGTAGCGTACAAAACCTGGAGAGCGAAGAGAGCCTATGGGGACGGGAAATCTTTCCTGGAGGGCTCCAGGAAGCTCTCTGTAGCGCCGCCGAAGCGCTGGCAGAAACGCTTCCATGCGTGCCTGCACGTGTGCAGGCACGCGTGGAAGCTTGCCGGGGGCTCCCCCGGACACATTTCCGGTTCACCGGAGCTGCTGCGAGGACTGTGGACTGCCGTGGAGGAGCTCCTGGCAGGCACCACCACCGTCCGGCTTCTAATCTTAAACCCTTCAGCTCTCAGCGAGCTCTCCGGGAATCACTAGCTCTCCAGCGCCCCGGAATTGGCTGCGTCCAACATCCGAAGAGCAAAGAGAATCTCGGGGACGGGAAATTTTTTCTGGAGGGCCTTGGGCAGCCCCGCTGGAGCGCTGCGGAAGCGCTGCCAGAAACGCTTCCATGCGTGCCTGCACACACGCAGGCGCGCGTGGAAGCATGCCGGAAGCTCTCCCGGACACGTTGCCGGGCCGCCGGAGTTGCTGCGAGGCCTGTGGACCGCCGTGGAGGAGCTCCTGGCAGGCACCACCACCGTCCGGCTTCAATTTTTAAACCCTTTAGCTCTCAGCGAGCTCTCCGGGAATTACTCTTAGGCTTCCAGCAATACCTTTCTATGGGAAGCTCTACGAGTTACTAGCTGCACCCCGCGCCGGAATTCCTCTAGCTCATCAATGCCGAAGAGCTCTACGAGGTATTCCAAGAACTGCCCACAACAGCAATCTCATTAGAACAACTGCCCACAACAGCAGCTCGGTGACTCGTAGAGCTTCCCCAAGCTAGTTGCTGGAAGCTTAAGAGTAATTCCGGCGCGCTGGAGAGCTAGTTGGCTCGAAAAAAAAGAACTGAACTTTTCACAACTTTTGGTCGGTTGAAAATTTTGTTCTCGAAATTCAACAATTCGTTTGTGCTCTAGTATTTTTTCCCGTGATATTAGATCTTATTCCCGCTCGCCATCTTGATCTCAGCTCGATCGGGTACCTTTTACTGCCAAAAAGCACTGTGGCGGGATCGGCCGTTTCGAGTCATCTTGATACGCGCTGACGGTTTTCTGAACATAACTCGAGCTCTAGGGCAGCTACAGAGCTGGTAAGCACAGCTAATGCATGCAGAATGATCAGGCGCGTTCGCCTGTTGAATCCAGAGGTCTGAACTCGGTCTGCTAGCCGAGCTAGGTCCGCAAACCTATTCGTATTATTCGAGTCGTCTTGACAGACGCTCTTGGTTTTCTGTACTTAACTCGAGCTGTAGGGCAGCTACAGAGCTGGTAAGCACATCTATCGCATTTAGAATTATCAGGCGCGTTCGCCTGTTGAATCTAGAGGTCTGAACTCGGTCTGCTAGCCGAGCTAGGTCCGCAAACCTATTCGTATTATTCGAGTCGTCTTGACAGACGCTCTCGGTTATCTGTACTTAACTCGAGCTGTAAGGCAGCTACAGGGCTCATTGTCACAGACATCGATGGGGAACCATCAGTCGCGTTCGTCTATTGAACCGAGAGCTCTGAACTCGGCCTGCTGCCCGAGCTAGGTTCGCGAAACTGTTCGTATTGTCCGAATCATCTTGAGAAATGCTCTCATGTTTCTGCACTCAACCCGTGCTGGGGGAGGGCTACAGTGCTGCGGGTCACAGATATCGATTCGCACACATCAGGCGCGTCTGTTGGTCGATTGCAGAGCTCAGAACTCGGTCTGCTGCTCGAACTAGGTCCGCGAAACTATTCTTTAATTCGAGTCGATACTGTCGGTTATCTGCACTTAACTCGGGCTGTAGGGGAGCTGCAGGGCTGGGAATCACAGGAGTCGATTCGCAGACATCAGACGCGTCCGCCTGTCGCATTCAGAGGTCTGAACTCGGTTCGATACTCGAACTGGGTTGCGAAACTGTTTGTTTTTTTCGTCAGAGTTATCTGAAGAGCTCTGAAATCGCTTGGGCTGAAAAACTAGTCGTTCTCTGGAATTTGCTACACATTATATTCTGTCAGGAAGCTCTACGAGTCCCCCGGCGGTAACAAAGGTTGACGGTTTACCGCCGGCGCCCAGTTAGAAGAACTATCTCTAATAGCAACTTGATTAGAAGAACTGCCCGCAATACCAAGCGCCGGCGGTAAACCGTCAACCTTCCTTACCGCCGGGGGACTCGTAGAGCTTCCTGAGCATATATAATGTCGAAGAAAATTGCAGAGAACGAATAGTTTTTCAGCCTAAACGATTTCAGACATCTCGATGCAACAGCCAAACGCTCTGATGCTTCTGGATCGTTTTCTGTGCGAACGAGCTCCGTAGCTCTCCTACAGCCCGAGTTACGTGCGAAAATCGACGGCACCTCTCAAGATCACTCGAAGAATACAAATAGTTTCGCGAATCAAGCTCGAGTATCAGACCGAGTTCAGACTTCTCAATGCAACAGGCGGACGCGCCTGCTGTCCCTGAATCGATTTCTGTGATTACCAGCCCTGCGGCCCCTTACAGCCCGAGTTAAGTGCAAAGAAACGGCAGCACCTCTGAAGATGACTCGAACAATACGAACAGTTTCGCGGACCTAGCTCGGGCAGCTGGCCGAGTTCAGGGCTCTAAATGCGACGGGTACACGCGACTGATGTCTCTGAATCGGTTCCAATGATTACGAGCCCTGCAGCCCCCCACAGCCCGAGTTAAGTGCAGAAAACGGACAGCACCTCTCAAGATGACTCGACGAATACGAATAGCTTTGCGAATCTAGCTCGGGCAGTACACCGATTTCCGAGCTCTCGATTCGGCAGGCGGACGCGCCTGATGTCTTCGAATCGATTCCTGTGAGCACGAGCCCTGTAGCCCCCCTACAGCCCGAGTTGAGTGCAGGAAACTGTCAGCCCTCTCAAGATGACTCCAACAACACGAAGCGTTTCGCGAATCTAGCTCGGGCAGCAGATCGAGTTCAGACCTCTGGATGGAACAGACAAACGCGCCTGATGATTCGCAATCGATTTCTGCGAGAATGACCTCTGTAGCTGCCCTACAGCTCGAGTTAAGTACAAAAAACCGACAACGCGTATCACGATGACTCGAAACAGCCGATCCCGCCGCGATGCTTTTTGGCAGTAAAAGGTACCCGATCGAGCTGAGATCAAGATGGCACGCGGGAGTAAGATCGAATATGGTGGGAAAAAATACTAGAGCTCTAACGAATGTTGAAATTTCGAGAACAGAATTTTCAACCGACCAAAAGTCAGCAAAAGGTCCGTCGAGATTTTTCTTGCCAACTAGCTCTCCAGCACGCCGGAATTACTCTTAAGCTTCCAGCAACTAGCTAAGGGAAGCTCTACGAGTTACTTTATTAGAAGAACTGCCCACATTAGAAGAACTGCCCACCATAGAACTGCCCAGAATCGCAACTTGATTGGAACAAGGACATAACTCGTAGAGCTTCCCTTAGCAAGTTATTGCTGGAAGCTTAAGAGTAACTCGTAGAGCTTCCCTTAGCAAGTTATTGCCGGAAGCTTGAGAGTACCTCGTAGACCTTCTCTTTATCGAAGAGCCAGAGGAATTCCGGCGCGGGGTGGAGCTAGGGACTCGTAGAGCTTCCCTAAGCTAGCAGCTGGAAGCTTAAGAGTAATACCTCGTAGAGCTTTTCGGCATCGATGAGCTAGAGGAATTCCGGCGCGGGGTGGAGCTAGTTGGTCGACCCGGCCAGAAAAGGAGATGCGGTAACTTTTGGCCGGTTTAGCTAAGACTGGGCGCCGGCGGTAAACCGTCAACCTTGGTTACCGCCGGGAGACTCGTAGAGCTTCCTAGCACGCCTTAAGTTGAGAAAACCGACAGCACCTACCAACATTCCGACTCATAGTGAATATTTTTTGACCTTTGAATGCGACAGGCGGACGCGTCTGATGTCTGCGAATCGACTCCTGTCCTTACCAGCCCTGCAGCCCCCCTACAGCCCGAGTTAAGTGCAGAAAACCGACAGCACCTCTCAGGATGACTCGAACAATATAGTAGTTTCGCAGACATAATTCGGGCAGCAGACCGAGTTCCGAGCTCTGGATTCGACAGGCGAACGCGGCTGATGTCTTCAAATCGATTCCTGTGACCACCAGCACTGTAGCCTCCCTCAGCGCGAGTTGAGTGAAGAAAGCCGAGAGCACTCCTCGAGATGACTCGACCAATACGAATAGTTTCGTGATTCTAGATCGGGCAGCAGACCGAGTTCAGAGCTCTGGATTCGACAGACAAACGCAACTGATCATTCGGAATCGGTTTCGGTAAATATCAGCTCTGTAGCTGTCCTACAGGGCTAACGGGCCGAGTGCAGACCTTTGGTTTCAAAAGGCGACGGCGCCTAATCATTCTACATCGATTGTGCTTACCAGCTCTGCAGCTGTCCGAAAGCTCGAGTTATGTTCAGAAAACCGTCAGCGCGTATCAAGATGATTCAAAACGGCCGGTCCCGCCACAGTGCTTTTCGATAGTCATATTCACCCGATCGAGCTGAGATCAAGATGGCGAGCGGGAATGAGATCGAATATCACGGGAAAAACACTAGAGCTCTAACGAATGGTTGAAGTTCGAGAACAAAATGTGCAGCCGAGTAAAAGTCACCAGAAGTTTCGTCGAGATTTTTCTTGCCAACTAGCTCTCCAGTGCGTCCGAATTACTCTTGAGCTTCCAGCTGCTAGCTTAGGGAAGCTCTACGAGTCACTGGGCGCCGGCGGTAGACCGTCAACCTTGGTTACCGCCGGGGACTCGTAGAGCTTCCTGACAGTATATAGTGTGAGAAAAACTCCAAAGAACGACTAGTTTTTCGCAACCCAGTTCGAGTATCGCACCGAGTTTAGACCTCTGAATGCGACAGGCGGGCGCGTCTGCTGTCTGCGAACTCACTCATGTGATTCCCAGCCCTGCAGCCCATATATAGCCCGAGGTAAGTGCAGAAAATTGACAGTATCGACTCGAATGATACAATAGCTTTGCGGGCCTAGTTCGAGCAGAAGACCGAGTTCCGAGCTCTGGAATCGACCAACAGCAAATCGATATCTGTGACCCGCAGCACTGTAGCTCTCCCCCAGCACGGTCGAACTAGCTCCACCCCGGGCCCGAATTTCTCTAGCTCATCGATGTTGAAGAGCTCTACGAGGTATTTCGAGAACAAAATTTTCAACCGACCAAAAGTTATGAAAAGTTCAGTTCTTTTTTTTCGAGCCAACTAGTCTGCCAGCGCGCCAGAATTACTCTTAGCTTCCAGCTATAACTAGCTAAGGGAAGCTCTACGAGTTACTGGGCGCCGGCGGTAAACCGTCAACCTTGGTTACCGCCGGGGAACTCGTAGAGCTTCCAAGCTCAACTTAAGTTGAGAAAACCGAGAGCACCTACCAACATTCTGACTCATAGTGAATATTTTTTGCCCTCTAAATGCGACAAGCGGACGCGTCTGATCAGACCGAGTTCAGACCTCTCAATGCGACAGGCGGACGCGAATCGACTCATGTGATTACCAGCACTGCAGCCCCCCTACAGCCCTAGTTAAGTGCAGAAAACCGACAGCATCTCTCAGAATGACTCGAATAATATAATAGTTTCGCAAACCTGTTTCGATCAGCAGACCAAGTCTGAGCTCTCGAATCGTCCAACGAACGCGCCTGATGTGTGCAAATCGATGTCTATGACCCGCAGCACTGTAGCCCCCAGCACGAGTTGAGTGCAGAAAATTGAAACACTTTTCACGATGATTCGGACAATACGAACAGTTTCGCGAACCTAGCTCAGGCAGCAGGCCGAGTTCAGAGCTCTCGATACAACAGACAAAGGCGCCCGATAATTCTGAATCGATTTCTGTGACTGTAGGCTCTGTAGCTCCTACAGCTCGAGTTAAGTACAGAGAATACCGAGAGCGCTTGTCAAGATGACTCGAATAATACGAATAGATTTGCGAACCTAGCTCGGCTAGCCGACCGAGTTCAGACCTCTGGAGTCAAGAGGCGAACGTGCCTGATGATGCTGGGTGCGATAGGTGTGCTGAGCCAGCACTCTAGCTGCCCTGCAGCTCGAATTAAGTACAAAATACCCACCACGCGTATAAAGTTGAGTCGAATAGTACGAATAGGTTTGCGGACCTAGCTCGACTAGCAGACCGAGTTCAGACCTATGGATTCAACAAGCAAACGCGCCTGATGATTCTGAGAGCGATAGGTGTGCTTACCAGCACTATAGCTGCCCTGAAGCTCGAGTTAAGTAGAAAATACCGACAAAGCGTATCAAGTTGACTCGAATAATACGAATAGGTTTGCGGACCTAGCTCGGCTAGCAGACCGAGTTCAGACCTATGGATTCAACAGGCGAACGCGACTGATTATTCTGAGTGCGATAGGTGTGCTTACCAGCACTGTAGCTGTCCTACAGCTCGAGTTAAGTAGAAAATAAGACAACGCAAATCAAGTTGACTCGAATGATACGAATAGGTTTGGCCTAGCTCGGCTAGCAGACCGAGTTCAGACCTATGGATTCAACAGACGAACGCGTCTAATGATTCTAAGTGCGATAGCTGTGCTTACCAGCTCTCTAGCTGTCCTACAGCTCGAGCTCAATGAAAAATACCGACAACGCGTATCAAGATTACTGAAAACAGCCGATCCCGCCAGTGTGCTTTTTGACAGTAAAAGGTACCCGATCGAGCTGAGATCAAGATGGCGAGCGGGAATAAGATCGAATATCACGGGAAAAAATACTAGAGCTCTAACGAATGGTCAAATTTCGAGAACATAATTTTCAACCGACCAAAAGTTGTGAAAAGTTCAGTTCTTTTTTTTCGAGCCAACTAGCTCTCCAGCGCGCCGGAATTACTCTTAGCTTCCAGCTATAACTAGCTAAGGGAAGCTCTACGAGTTATTCCCGGAGAGCTCGCTGAGAGCTGAAGAGTTTACGATTAGAAGCTGGTCGTTGGTGGTGCCCGCCAGAAGCCAATCTCCGCCGCTCCAGAATCCTCGCAGCAGCTCGTTTGAGCCGGCAACGTGTCCGGGAGAGCTTCCGGCAAGCTTCCACGCGTGCCTACACGCATAAAACATGCATTGAAGCGTGTCTGTCAGCGCTGTCGCAGCGCGGTAGGGGAGCTTTCCAGAGCGCCAGAAGAGCTTTCGGGAGCCTCGCCCGGGAATTTTTCTGGTGTGTTTGCCCGTTGCTCTCCGGGTGAATCGTAGAGCTTCCCTAGGCTAGCAGCTGGAAGCTTAAGAGTAATTCCCGGAGAGCTCTCTGAGAGCTAGAGGGTTTTAGATTAGAAGCCGGATGGTGGTGGTGCCCGCCAGCAGCCCATTTCCGCCGCTCCACGACCTCCGCAGCGCCTCGCCTGGGATCGCAGCGGGTCCGGGAGAGCTTCCGGCAAGCGTCTACGCGTGCCTGCATGCGCACAGGCGCGCGTGGAAGCGTTCCTGGCAGCGCTTCAGAAGCGCCCCAAGAGGGCCCCCCAGAGCCCCGGAAGCGCGAGCTTCCGAGGGCTCGCCAGGAGGGCTTTCGGGTGTGTGTCTTCCTTGCTTTCCGGGTTTGACTTGTAGAGCTTTCCTAGGCTAGTTGCTGGAACCTTAAGAATAGTAACTCGTAGAGCTTCCCTTAGCAAGTTATTCCCGGAGAGCCCGCTGAGAGCTAAAGGGTTTAAGATTAGAAGCCGGACGGTGCTGGTGCCCGCCAGCAGCCCATCGCCGCCGCTCCACGATCCCCGCAGGGGCTTTTTCGACCCGGCGACGTGTCCAGGAGAGCTTCTGGCAAGCTTCTACTCGTGCCCGCACGAGTGCAGGCACGCGTGGAAGCATTCCTGCCAGCGCTTCGATAGCGCTGACGGGGAGCTTGAGCTCTCCAGGAAAGATTTCCCGACCCGAAAGAGTTTCTTCGCTCTCCGGGTTTTTCCCGGAGAGCTCTCTGAGAGCTAGAAGGTTTTAGATTGGAAGCCGGGCGGTGGTGGTGCCCGCCGCGCGCGCAGGCACGCGTGCAAGCGTTCCTGGCAGCGCTTCAGAGACGCTCCAGGGGAGCTCCCCAGAGCCTCGGAAGCGCTTCAGGGGAGCTTCCGGGGGCTCGCCAGGAAGGCTTTCGGGTGGTGTCCTCTTTGCTCTTCGGGTTTTCCCCGGAGAGCTCGCTGAGAGCTAGAAGGTTTAAGACTGGCGCCGGCGGTGAACCGTCAACCTGGTCACCGCCGGAAACCTCGTAGAGCTCATTTCACGCGACAGAGTGCTCGGAGTCGAAAGAGAGAGCTTCTAGAAGCATTTCTCGAAAAAGAGAAAAAATGATTTTTTTCCCGGAAAGGGCTCCGGCCCAGGGTTCTCTTTTTACTAGGTAAACTAGTCCCCCGGTGCCTGCTTGAAGGAGGCCGGCGAATTTTTTCCCTGATAAATAACGAGCCGGCGAATTGCCGGCGAATTTTTTCCCTGGTAAATAACGAGCCGGCGAATTGCCGGCGAATTTTTTCCATGATAAATAACGAGCCGGCGAATTAAAATTTGAGGATGTCTTGAGCGAAACGCTTGTTTCCATGCACGGCCCCACCCCAGCCAGACCACATACCAGCACGACCACACTCCAGCACGACCTCACCATAGCACGACCACTCCCCAGCTCGATCACGCCCCAGCACGACCACGCCCCAGCACGACCATCCCCAGCACGACCACCCCCAGCACGACCCGACCCCAGCACGACCACCCCCCAGCACGACCACACCCCAGCACGACCACACCCCAGCACGACCACGCCCCAGCACGACCACACCCCAGCACGACCACGCCCCACGACCACGCCCCAGCACGACCACCCCCCAGCACGACCACACCCACCCCCAGCACGACACGACCACACGAGCACGACCACACCCCAGCACGAGTCGCACCCCCGAATGTTTCGTGGCGTGTCTGGTTGAGTGGTTGCCTGTTCGTGGGGTGTCTCGTGGAATGTGGGTGTCTCGTGGAATGTTTCGTGAGGTGTCTCGTGGAATGTTTCGTGAGGTGTCACGACCACGAGCACGACCACCCCCCCAGCACGACCACCCCCCAGCACGACCACTTCCACCCACAGCACGACCACACCCCAGCACGACCACTCCCCAGCACGACCACACCCCAGCACGACCACACCCCAGCACGACCACACCCAGTCGCACCCCCGTGGAATGTTTCGTGGCGTGTCTGGTTGAGTGGTTGCCTGTTCGTGGGGTGTCTCGTGGAATGTTTCAAAGGGTGTCTCGTGGAATGTTTCGTGAGGTGTCTCGTGGAATGTTTCGTGAGGTGTCTCGTGGGATGTTTCGCGGGGTGTCTCGTGGGATGTTTCGTGAGATGTCGCCCAGTTGGGTATCGTGAAAACGTGACCATGCTGCACATGTCTTTATCCCTTTCCGGGTTCGTGGGTCCATCATGTTTCGTTTCGACATGAAGATAGTTGCGCCAAGTGTTTTGATAGTAAAAGTGCGCCTAAAGAGCTCATACTAAGACAGAGACGCCCTCAAAGTTGTTTACAGGTGCGAAAAATATGCTTTCTCAAAATGAATTGTCAAATATCTTTCAAAAAACGCAAAACCACCCAAAAATTGTTCCACCCCGCGCCGGAACTGGGCGCCGGCGGTAAACCGTCAACCTTTCTTACCGCCGGGGGACTCGTAGAGCTTCCTGACAGTATATACTGTGGGAAAAAAACCTCCGAAGAACGGCTAGTTTTTCAGCCCAAGCGATTTCAGATCTGTCAAGATGACTCTAACCAAAAAACAAACAGTTTCGCAACCCAGTTCGAGTATCGAACCGAGTTGAGACCTCTGAATGCGACAGGCGGGCGCGTCTGATGTCTCTGAATCCACTCATGTGATTCCCACTGCAGCTCCCCTACAGCCCGAGTTAAGTGCAGAAAACCGACAGTATCGACTCGAATAATAGGATAGTTTCGCGGACCTAGTTCGAGCAGCAGACAGAGTTCCGAGCTCTGGAATCGACCAACAGACGCGCCTGATGTGTGTAAATCGATATCTGTGACCTGCAGCACTGTAGCCCTCCCCCAGCACGAGTTGAGTGAAGAAAATTGAGAGCACTTCTCAAGATGATTCGGACAATACGAATATAGTTTCGCGAACCTAGCTCGGGCAGCAGGCCGAGTTCAGAGCTCTCGGTTCAATAGACGAACGCGACTGGTGATTCCCCATCGATGTCTGTGACAATGAGCCCTCTAGCTGCCCGACAGCTCGAGTTAGTACAGACAACTGAAGCGTATGTCAAGAGGACTCGAATATACGAATAGGTTTGCCGACCTAGCTCGGCCAGCAGACCGAGTTCAGACCTCTGGATTCAACAGGCGAACGCGCCTGATCTTTATGAATGCGAAAGGTGTGCTTACCAGCTCTGTAGCTGCCCTACTGCTCGAGTTAAGTACAGAAAACCGAGAGCGCATGTCAAGACGACTCGAATAATACGAATAGGTTTACGGACCTAGCTCGGCTAGCAGACCGAGTTCAGACCTCTGGATTGGACAGGTAAACGCGCCTCATAATTCTGAATGCGATAGGCGTGCTCACCATCTATGTAGCTGCCGTACAGCTCGAGTTAAGAACAAAATACCGACAACGCATATCAAGATGACTCGAAACGGCTGTTCCCGCCGGAACGCTTTTTGGCAGTAAAATGTACCCGATCGAGCTGAGATCAAGATGGCGAGCGGGAATAAGATCGAATATGACGGGAAAAAATACTAGAGCTCAAACGAATTGTTGAATTTCGAGAACAAAATTTTCAACCGACCAAAAGTCACCAAAAGGTCCGTCGAGATTTTTCTTGCCAACTAGCTCTCCAGCGCTCCGGAACTGGGCGCCGGCGGTAAACCGTCAACCTTTCTTACCGCCGGAAGACTCGTAGAGCTTCCTGACAATATATAATGTAAAAGAATTTCAGAGAACGACTAGTTTTTCAGCCCAAGCGATTACAGACCTCTCACGATGACTCTAACAAAACAAACGAAGAGTTTTCCAATCGAGCTCAAGTATGAAACCGAGTTCAGACCTCTGAATGCGACAGGCGGACGCGTCTGATGTCTGCGGATCGATTCCTGTGATGCCAAGCTCTGCAGCCCCCCATACAGCCTGAGTTAAGTGCAGAAAATCGAGAGTACCTCTCAGGATGACTCGAATAATACAACAGTTTCGCGGATCTCGTTCGAGCAGCAGACCGAGTTCCGAGCTCTCGGTTCGACGAACGGACGCGCCTGATGTCTCGAAATCGATTCCTGTAACCAGCAGCACTGTAGCCCTCCCCCAGCACGATTTAAGTACAGAAAACCGAGAGCACTTCTCAAGATGACTCGAACAATACCAATAGGTTCGCGAACCTAGCTCGGGGAGCAGGCTGAGTTCAGAGCTCTTGATTCAACAGACGAACGCGCCTCATAATGCTCAATCGATTTCTGTGATTATCGGCTCTGTGGCTGCCCGACAGATCGGGTTAAGTACGAAAAACCGAGAGCGCCTGCTACAATGACTCGAATAATACGAATAGGTTGGCGACCCTAGCTCGGCTAGCAGACCGAGTTCAGACCTCTGGATTCAACAGGCGAACGCGACTGGTCATTCTGAATGCATTAGCTATCTTGAGAGCTCGAGCTCAAGCTATCTTGAGAAAACCGACAGCGCGTATCAAGATGACTCGAAACGGTCGTTCCCGCCTGCCTGCTTTTTGGCCCTCAAAGTTACCCGATCGAGCTGAGATCAAGATGGCGAGCGGGAATAAGATCGAATATCATGGGAAAAAATACTAGAGCTCTAACGAATGGTCAAATTTTGAGAACAAAATGTTCAACCGACCAAAAGTCACCAAAAGGTCCGTCGAGATTTTTCTTACCAACTAGCTCTCCAGCTCCCCGGAATTACTGGCGCCGGCAGTAAACTGTCAACCTGGTTACCGCCGGGAACCTCGTAGAGCTCCTTGCATCCGTGAGAAAGCTCAGAATCAAAGTGAGAGCTTCTGGGAGCTTTTCCACAAAAACTTCAAGTTGAGATTTTTCGGAGTCAACATGAAGTCGGTTCCTCCAAGTGAACTGGTACTGGAAATGGCTCTAGAGGGCTGAGCTCCTCAGAGAAGAAAGTTTATATGTCAATGCTCGGAGTAAAAATCTGCTTTCTCGAAATGAATTGTCAAATATCTTTTAAATATTCGCAAAACCACCCAAAAGATATCACTTTGTCCTTTCTCGCCGGGACGACCAACTAGCTTCATCCCGCGCCGGAATTCCTCTAGCTCATCGACTGGCGCCGGCGGTGAACCGTCAACCTGGTCACCGCCGGGAACCTCGTAGAGCTCCTTGAATCCGTGAGAAAGCTCAGCATCAAAGCGGGAGCTTCTGGGAGCTTTTCTACAAAAACTTCAAGTTAAGATTTTTCGGAGTCAACATGAAGTCGGTTCCTCCAAGTGAACTGGTACTGAAAATGACTCTAGAGAGCTGAGCTGCTCAGGGAACGAAGTTTATATCTCAATGCTCGGAGTAAAAATCTGCTTTTTTAAAATGAATTGTCAAATATCTTTCAAAAAATTGCAAAACCACCCAAAAGTTGCCACATTGTCCGCCTCGGCTGGCTGAGCCAACTGGGCGCCGGCGGTAAACCGTCAACCTTTCTTACCGCCGGGGAACTCGTAGAGCTTCCTGACAATATATAATGTGGAAAATAATTTTAGAGAACGACTAGTTTTTCAGCCCAAGCGATTATAGACCTATCAAGATAACTCTAACAAAACAAACAAACAGTTTCCCAATCGAGGTCGAGTATGAAACCGAGTTCAGATCTCTGAATGCGACAGGCGCTCTGCGGATCGATTCCTGTGATTACCAGCTCTGCAGCCCCCCATACAGCCTGAGTTAAGCGCGGAAAAGCGAGAGTACCTCTCAGAATGACTTGAATAATACAACAGTTTCGCGGATCTCGTTCGAGCAGCAGACCGAGTTGCGAGCTCTCGGTTCGACAAACGGACGCGCCTGATGTCTCGAAATCGATTCCTGTGACCAGCAGCACTGTAACTCGCCCCCGGCACGATTTAAGTACAGAAAACCGAGAGCACTTCTCAAGATGACTCGAACAATACCAATAGGTTCGCGAACCTAGCTCGGGGAGCAGGCCGATTTCAGAGCTCTCGATTCAACATACGAACGCGCCAGATAATTCTTAATCGATATACGTGCTTAGCAGCTCTTTGGGTGCCCTACAGATCGAGTTAAGTACGAAAAACCGAGCGCGTCTGCTACAATGACTCGAATAATACGAATAGGTTTGCGACCCTAGCTCGGCTAGCAGACCGAGTTCAGACCTCTAGATTCAACAGGCGAACGCGCCTGATCATTCTGAACGCATTAGCTGTGCTAACCAGCTCTGTAGTTGTGCTGAAGCTCGAGTTATCTTGAGAAAACCGACAGCGCGTATCAAGATGACTCGAAACGGCCGTTCCCGCCACCGTGCTTTTTGGCCTTGAAAGTTACCCGATCGAGCTGAGATCAAGATGGCGAGCGGGAATAAGATCGAATATCATGGAAAAAAATACTAGAGCTCTAACGAATGGTCAAATTTCGAGAACAAAATTTTCAACTGACCAAAAGTCAGCAAAAGGTCCGTCGAGATTTTTCTTGCCAACTAGCTCTCCAGCGCTTCGGAACTGGCGCCGGCGGTGAACCGTCAACCTGGTCACCGCCGGGAACCTCGTAGAGCTCCTAACACGCGTAAGAGTGCTCAGTATACGAGAGAGCTTCTGGAAGCATTTCTCGGAAACGATAAAACATGTTTTTTTCCCAGAAAGGGCGGGGGCCCAGGGTTCTCTTTTACTATGTAAACATGTCCCCCGGTGCCAACTTGAAGGAGGCCGGCGGATTTTTTCCCTGATAAATATCGAGGTCGAAGGAGGCCGGCGGATTAAAATTTGAGGATGTCTCGAGCGAAACGCTTGTTTTTCAGAATTTGTTGAGGATGTCTCGAGCGAAACGCTGGTTTTGCAGAGTTGGGGATGTCTCGAGCGAAACGCTTGTTTTCAGAATTTGCTGAGGATGTCTCGAGCGAAACGCTGGTTTTGCAGAGCCGACCGCGACGCGGAAAAGCGCCCCGCGCGAAGGAATTTCGATGATGTCTCGACTAATTCGTTTGTTTTTGTACGATTTCCTGGAATTTTGGCAGGATGTCTCGAGCGAAATGCACGACCCCACCCTAGCACGACCATACCCCAGCACGACCACACCCCAGCACGACCAGACCCCAGCACGACCCCACCCCAGCACGACCCCACCCCAGCACGACCATACCCCAGCACGACCACACCCCAGCACGACCCGACCCCAGCACGACCCTACCCCAGCAAGACCACACCCCAGCACGACCACACCCCAGCACGACCTCACCACAGCACGACCACACCCCAGCACGACCACGCCCCAGCACGACCACGCCCCAGCACGACCACGCCCCAGCACGACCACCCCCCAGCACGACCACCCCCCCACGACAGCACGACCACCCCCCAGCACGACCACACCCCAGCACGACCACCCCCAGCACGACCACACCCCAGCACGACCACACCCCAGCACGACCACACCCAGTCGCACCCCCGTGGAATGTTTCGTGGCGTGTCTGGTTGAGTGGTTGCCTGTTCGTGGGGTGTCTCGTGGAATGTTTCACGGGGTGTCTCGTGGAATGTTTCGTGAGGTGTCTCGTGGAATGTTTCGTGAGGTGTCTCGTGGGATGTTTCGCGGGGTGTCTCGTGGGATGTTTCGTGAGATGTCGCCCAGTTGGGTATCGTGAAAACGTGACCATGCTGCACATGTCTTTATCCCTTTCCGGGTTCGTGGGTCCATCATGTTTTTTTAATGTCGACATAGAGTTGGTTTCGCCAAGTCTTTTGATAGTAATAGTGCATGTAGAGAGCTCATATTACCCTCATCAACGTCTACAGGTGCGAAAAATCTGCTTTCTCAAAATACATGGTCAAATATCTTTCAACAAATCAACGAAAAAAACGAGAAAAAAAAACACGCTTATCTGTTTTTTATCCAACGTCGGTTCCTCCAAGTGTTTTGATAGAAATACTGCACCTACGAACCTGAAAATTTTACTCGCAGCCGTGTCTTAACCCACTACAGGTGCGAAAAATCTGCTTTCTCAAAATGAATTGTCGAACTGGCACCGGCGGTGAACCGTCAACCTGGTCTCCGCCGGGAACCTCGTAGAGCTCTTTTCACGCGTGAGAGTGCTAAGAGTCGAAGGAGAGAGCTTCTCGAGGCATTTCTCGAAAAATTGAATCTTCAATTTTTTCATTTCGGTAGAAAGTTGGTTGCGCCAAGTGTTTTGATAGTAAAAGTGCGCCTTTAGCGCTCATATTAAGACGCAGAGGCCCTCAAAGTTGTCTACAGGTGCGAGAAATCTGCGTTCTCAAAATGAATTGTCAAATATGTTTCAAATATTTGCAAAACTACCCAAAAGTTGTCACATTGTCCGCCTCGGCTGGCTGGGCCAACTAGCTCAACCCCGCGCCGGAATTCCTCTGGCTCATCGACGACGAAGAGCTCTACGAGGTATATCTGTCAAATATTCGCAAAACCACCCAAAAGTTATCACTTTGTCCTTTCTCGCAGGGTCGGCGAACTGGGCGCCGGCGGTAAACCGTCAACCTTTCTTACCGCCGGGGGACTCGTAGAGCTTCCTGACAATATATAATGTGGAATAGAATTTCAGAGAACGACTAGTTTTTCAGCCCAAGCGATTCTAGACCTCTCGAGATGACTCTAACAAAACAAACGAATAGTTTTCCAATCGAGCTCGAGTATGAAACTGAATTCAGACCTCTGAATGCGACAGACGGACGCGTCTGATGTCTGCGGATCGATTCCTGTGATTACCAGCTCTGCAGCCCCCCACCAACCTGAGTTAAGTGCAGAAAAGCGGAAGTATCTCTCAGGATGTCTCGAATAATACAACAGTTTCGCAGATCTCGTTCGAGCAGCAGACCGAGTTCCGAGCTCTCGGTTCGACGAACGGACGCGCCTGACGTCTCGAAATCGATTCCTCTGACCAGCAGCACTGTAGCCCTCCCCCAGCACGATTTAAGTACAGAAAACCGAGAGCACTTCTCAAGATGACTCGGACAACACGAATAGGTTCGCGAACCTAGCTCGAGGAGCAGACCGAGTTCAGAGCTCTTCATTCAACAGACGAACGCGCCTGATAATTCTGAATCGATTTCTGTGATTATAAGCTCAATGGCTGCCCTACGGATCGAGTTAAGTACGAAAAACCGAGGACGTCTGATACAATGACTCGAATAATACGAATAGGTTTGCGACCCTAGCTCGGCTAGCAGACCGAGTTCAAGACCTCTGGATTCAACAGCCGAACGCGCCTGATCATTCTGAGTGCATTAGCTGTGCTGACCAGCTCTGTAGTTGTGCTAAAGCTCGAGCTATCTTGAGAAAACCGACAGCGCGTATCAAGATGACTCGAAACGGCCGTTCCCGCCTGCCTGCTTTTTGGCCTTGAAAGTTACCCGATCGAGCTGAGATCAAGATGGCGAGCGGGAATAAGATCGAATATCATGAGAAAAAATACTAGAGCTCTAACGAATGGTCGAATTTCGAGAACAAAATTTTCAACTGACCAAAAGTCACCAAAAGGTCCGTCGAGATTTTTCTTGCCAACTAGCTCTCCAGCTCCCCAGAATTACTCTTAAGCTTCCAGCAATAACTTGCTAAGGGAAGCTCTACGAGTTACTAGCTCCACCCCGCGCCGGAATTCCTCTAGCTCATTGATAACGAAGAGCTCTACGAAGTATTACTCTTAAGCTTCCAGCAACTGGGCGCCGGCGGTAAACCGTCAACCTTTCTTACCGCCGGGGGACTCGTTGAGCTTCCTGACAATATATAATGTGGGAAAGAATTTCAGAGAACGGCAAGTTTTCAGCCCAAGCGATTATAGACCTCTTACGATGCCTCTAACAAAACAAACAAACAGTTTTCCAATCGAGCTCCAGTAAGAAACCGAGTTCAGACCTCTGAATGCGACAGGCGGACGCGTCTGATATCTGCGGATCGATTCCTGTCATTACCAGCTCTGCAGCCCCCCATACAGCCTGAGTGAAGTGCAGAAAACCGAGAGTACCTCTCAGGATGACTCGAATAATACAACAGTTTCGCGGATCTCGTTCGAGCAGCAGAGCGAGTTCCGAGCTCTCGGTTCGACGAACGGACGCGTCTGATGTCTTGAATCCGATTCCTGTGACCAGCAGCACAATAGCCCTCCCCCAGCTCGATTTAAGTACAGAAAACCGAGAGCACTTCTCAAGATGACTCGAACAATACCAATAGGTTCGCAAACCTAGCTCGGGGAGCAGACCGAGTTGAGAGCTCTTGATTCAACAGACGAACGCGCCTGATAATTCTCAATCGATTTCTGTGATTATCAGCTCTGTGGCTGCCCTACAGATCGAGTTGAGTACGAAACACCGAGAGCGTCTGCTACAATAACTCGAATAATACGAATAGGTTTGCGACCCTAGCTCGGCTAGCAGACCGAGTTCAGACCTCTGGATTCAACAGGCGAACGCGCCTGAACATTCTGAATGCATGCTGCTGACCAGCTCTGTAGTTGTCCTGAAGCTCGAGTTATCTTGAGAAAACCGACAGCGCGTATCAAGATGACTCGAAACGGCCGTTCCCGCCTGCCTGCTTTTTGGCCTTCAAAGTTACCCGATCGAGCTGAGATCAAGATGGCGAGCGGGAATAAGATCGAATATCATGGGAAAAAATACTAGAGCTCTAACGAATGGTCAAATTTTGAGAACAAAATTTTCAACCGACCAAAAGTCACCAAAAGGTCCGTCGAGATTTTTCTTGCCAACTAGCTCTCCAGCGCCCGGAATTACTGGGCGCCGGCGGTAAACCGTCAACCTTTGTTACCGCCGGGGGACTCGTAGAGCTTCCTGACAACATATACTGTCGGAAAAAATTGCAGAGAACGAATAGTTTTTCAGCCCAACTCGAGTATCAGACCGAGTCCAGACCTCTGAATGCGACAGACGGACGCGTCTGATGTCTCCGAATCGATTCCTGTGATTACCCGCCCTGCAGCCTCCCTACAGCCCGAATTAAGTGCAGAACGTCGACAATAGCTCTCAAGATAACTGGAAGAATACAAACAGTTTCGTGATTCTGGATCGCGCAACAGACCTAGTTCAGAGCTCTGTATTCAACAGGCGAACGCGCCTGATGATTCTGAGCGCGATAGCTGTGCTTACCAGCACTGTAGCTGCCCTACAGCTCGAGTTAAGTAGAAACTACCGACAACGCGTATCAAGTTGACTCGAATAATACGAATAGGTTTGCGGACCTACCTCGGCTAGCAGACCGATTTCAGACCTCCGGATTCAATAGCCGAACGCGTCTAATCATTCTGAGTGCGATAGAAGTGCTTGCCAGCACTGTAGCTGCCCTACAGCTCGAGTTAAGTAGAAAATACCGACAACGCGTATCAAGTTGACTCGAATAATACAAACAGGTTTGCGGACCTAGCTCGGCTGAGAGACCGAGTTCAGACCTCTGGGTTCAACAGGCGAACGCGCCTGATCATTCTGCATGATCTAGCTGTGCTTACCAGCTTTGTAGCTGCCTTAGAGCTCGAGTTATGTTCAGAAAACCGTCAGCGCATATCAAGATGACTCGAAACGGCCGATCCCGCCAGTGCGTTTTGGCCTTCAAAATTACCCGATCGAGCTGAGATCAAGATGGAGAGCGGGAATAAGATCGAATATCACGGGAAAAAATACTAGAGCTCAAACGAATTGTCAAATTTCGAGAACGAAATTTTCAACCGAGCAAAAGTCATCAAAAGTTCCGTCGAAATTTTTCTTGCCAACTAGCTCTCCAGCGCGCCGGAACTGGCGCCGGCGGTGAACCGTCAACCTGGTCATCGCCGGGAACCTCGTAGAGCTCCTCTCACTAGTAAGAGTGCAGAGAATCGACACAGAATGAAAAACATCGAGATTTTTCGAAAATCTTCAAATTTGATATTTTTCGATGTTCATAGTCGCTCAGTTCCCGGAAGTCAACTCATGCAAAAATGCATCGAGAGAGCTGAGCTGCTGTCAGAAAGGAGTTCACATGCCAATGCTCGGCATAAAAATTTGCTTTTTCAAAATGAATGCTAAGAATTTGAAAGGTAACTTCTGTAATGCCAAGCTTCGCTCTGCGCAAATAGCAGCCCAAACGACTTGTTAGAACTGCAAAATCGGCTGAGCCAGGCCGCGGAAGGTATGACCGCGTCCCTTTTCGACATTTCGCCAACTAGCTCCATCCTGTCGCCGAATTCCTCTAGCTCTTCTACCATCAGAGCTCTACGAGGCATTACTCTTAGCTTCCAGCTATAACTAGCTAAGGGAAGCTCTTCGAGTTACTCTTAAGCTTCCAGCAATAACTTGCTAAGGGAAGCTCTACGAGTTATACCTTGCTAAAAGAAGCTCTACGAGTTACTAGCTCCACCCCGCGCCGGAATTCCTCTAGCTCATCGATGCCGAAGAGCTCTACGAGGTATGACGAAGAGCTCTACGAGGTACTCTTAAGCTTCCAGCAACTGGGCGCCGGCGGTAAACCGTCAACCTTTCTTACCGCCGGGGGACTCGTAGAGCTTCCTGACAATATATAATGTGGGAAAGAGTTTCAGAGAACGACTAGTGTTTCAGCTCAAGCGAATATAGACCTCTCAAGATGACTCTAACAAAACAAACGAACAGTTTTCCAATAGAGCTCGAGTATCAAACCGAGTTCAGACCTCTGAATGCGGCAGGCGGACGCTTCTGATGTCTGCGGATCGATTCCTGTGATTACCAGCTCTGCAGCCCCCTCATACAGCCTGAGTTGAGTGCAGAAAACCGAGAGTACCTCTCAGGGTGACTCGAATAATACAACAGTTTCGAGAATCTCGTTCGAGCAGCAGACCGAGTTCCGAGCTCTCGGTTCGACGAACGGACGCGCCTGATGTCTCGAAATCGATCCCTGTGACCAGCAGCACAGTAGCCCTCCCCTAGCACGATTTAAGTAGAGAAAACCGAGAGCACTTCTCAAGGGGACTCGAACAATACCACTGGGTTCGCGAACCCAGCTCGGGGAGCAGGCCGAGTTCAGTGCTCGTGATTCAACAGACGAACGCGCCTGATAATTCTCAATCGATTTCTGTGAGTATCCGCTCTGTGGCTGCCCTACAGATCGAGTTAAGTACGAAAAACCGAGAGCGTCTGCTACAATGACTCGAATAATACGAACCGCTTTGCGACCCTAGCTCGGCTAGCAGACCGAGTTCAGACCTCTGGATTCAACAGGCGAACGCGCCTGATCATTCTGAATGCATTAGCTGTGCTAACCAGCTCTGTAGTGGTCCTGAAGCTCGAGTTATCTTGAGAAAACCAACAGCGCGTATCAAGATGACTCGAAACGGCCGTTCCCGCCCGTGTGCTTTTTGGCTTTCAAAGTTACCCGATCGAGCTGAGATCAAGATGGCGAGCGGAAATAAGATCGAATATCATGGGAAAAAATAATAGAGCTCTAACGAATTGTCAAATTTCGAGAACAAAATTTTCAACCGACCAAAAGTCACCAAAAGGTCCGACGAGATTTTTCTTGCCAACTAGCTCTCCAGCTCCCCGGACTGGGCGCCGGCGGTAAACCGTCAACCTTGGTTACCGCCGGGGAACTCGTAGAGCTTCCAAGCTCTACTTAAGTTGAGAAAACCGAGAGCATCTACCAACATGCAGAAATTTAGAGCACTTTTCACGATGATTCGGACAATACGAATTGTTTCGCGAACCTAGCTCGAGCAGCAGGCCGAGTTCAGAGCTCTCGATACAACAGACAAACGCGCCCGATAATTCTCAATCGATGTCTCTGTCTGTAGGCTCTGTAGCTGCCTACAGCTCGAGTTAAGTATTCATAATACCGAGAGCATTTATCAAGATTATTCGAACAATACGAATAGATTTGCGAACCTAGCTCGGCTAGCAGACCGAGTTCAGACCTCTGGCGTCAAGAGACGAACGCGCCTGATGATTCTGAGTACGACAGGTGTGCTTACGAGCACTGTAGCTGCCCTGCAGCTCGAAGTAAGTACAAAATACCCACCACGCGTATCAAGTTGAGTCGAATAATACGAATAGGTTTGCGGACCTAGCTCGGCTAGCAGACCGAGTTCAGACCTATGGATTGAACAGGCGAACACGCCTGATGGTTCTGAGTGCGATAGGTGTGCTTATTAGCACTATAGCTGCCCTACAGCTTGAGTTAAGTAGAAAATACCGACAACGCGTATCAGGTTGACTCGAATAATACGAATAGGTTTGCGGGCCTAGCTCGGCAAGCAGACCGAGTTCAGACCTATGGATTGAACAGGCGGACGCGCCTGATGATTCTGAGTGCGATAGGTGTGCTTACCAGCACTGTAGCTGCCCTACAGTTCGAGTTAAGTAGGAAATACCGACAACGCGTATTCAGTTAACTCGAATAATACGAATAGGTTTGCGGACCTAGCTCGGCTAGCAGACCGAGTTCGGACCTATGGATTCAACAGGCGAACGCGCCTGGTGATTCTGAGTGCGATAGCTGTGCTTACCAGCACTGTAGCTGCCCTACAGCTGGAGTTAAGTACAAAATACCGACAGCGCATATCAAGATGACTCGAAACGGCCGTTCCCGCCAGTGTGCTTTTTGACCTTCAAAGTTACCCGATCGAGATGAGATCAAGATGGCGAGCGGGAATAAGATCAAATATCACGGGAAAAAATACTAGAGCTCTAACGAATGGTCAAATTTCGAGAACATAATTTTCAACTGGGCGCCGGCGGTAAACCGTCAACCTTTCTTACCGCCGGGGGACTCGTAGAGCTTCCTGACAAAATATTATGTGAAAAAGAATTTCAGAGAACGACTAGTTTTTTCAGCTCAAGCGATTATAGACCTCTCAAGATGACTCTAACAAAACAAACAAACAGTTTTCCAATCGAGTTCGAGTATCAGACCGAGTTCAGACCTCTGAATGCGACAGGCGGACGCGTCTGATGTCTCCGAATCGATTCCTGTGATTACCAGCTCTGCAGCCCCCCATACACCCTGAGTTGAGTGCAGAAAATCGAGAGTACCTCTCAGGATCACTCAAATAATACAACAGTTTCGCGGATCTCGTTCGAGCAGCAGACCGAGTTCCGAGCTCTCGGTTCGACGAACGGACGCGCCTGATGTCTCGAAATCGATTTCTGTGACCAGCAGCACTGTAGCCCTCCCCAGCACGATTTAAGTACAGAAAACCGGGAGCACTTCTCAAGATGAGTCGACAATACCAATAGATTCGCGAACCTAGCTCGGGCAGCAGGCCGAGTTCAGAGCTCTTGATTCAACAGACGAACGCGCATGATGATTCTCAATCGATTTCTGTGATTATCAGCTCTGTGGCTGCCCTACAGATCGGTTTAAGTACGAAAAACCGAGAGCGTTTGCTACAATGACTCGAATAATACGAATAGGTTTGCGACCCTCGCTCGGCTAGCAGACCGAGTTCAGACCTCTGGATTCAACAGGCGAACGCGCCTGATCATTCTGAATGCATTAGCTGTGCTGACCAGCTCTGTAGTTGTCCTGAAGCTCGAGTTATCTTGAGAAAACCGACAGCGCGTATCAAGATGATTCGAAACGGCCGTTCCCGCCTGCCTGCTTTTTGGCCTTTAAAGTTACCCGATCGAGCTGAGATCAAGATGGCGAGCGGGAATAAGATCGAATATCATGGGAAAAAATACTAGAGCTCTAACGGATTGTCAAATTTCGAGAACAAAATTTTCAACCGACCAAAAGTCAGCAAAAGGTCCGTCGAGATTTTTCTTGCCAACTAGCTCTCCAGCGCGCCGGAATTACTCTTAGCTTCCAGCTATAACTAGCTAAGGGAAGCTCTACGAGTTACTGACCAAAAGTCGTGAAAAGTTCAGTTCTTTTTTTTTCGAGCCAACTAGCTGTGGGGCGCGCCGGAATTACTGGGCGCCGGCGGTAAACCGTCAACCTTTGTTACCGCCGGGGGACTCGTAGAGATTCCTGACAACATATAATGTCGAAAAAAATTGCAGCCCAACTCGAGTATCAGACCGAGTTCGGGCCTCTGACTACGACAGACGAACGCGTATGATGTCTCCAAATCGATTCCTGTGATTACCCGCCCTGCAGCCCCCCTACAGCCCGAGCTAAGTGCAGAACGCCGACAGTAGCTCCCAAGATGACGGGAAGAATACGAACAGTTTCGTGATTCAGGATCGCGCGACAGACCGAGTTCAGAGCTCTGGATTCAAGAGAGAACGCGACTGATTATTCTGAGTGCGATAGGTGTGCTTACCATCACTTTAGCTGCCCTACAGCTCGAGTTAAGTAGAAAATCCCGACAACCTGTATCAAGTTGACTCGAATAATACGAATAGGTTTGCGGACCTAGCTCGGCTAGCAGACCGAGATCAGACCTATAGATTGAACAGCCGAACGCGCCTGATAATTATGAGTGCGATAGCCGTGCTTACAGCTCTGTAGCTGCCCTACAGCTCGCTTTAAGTACAAAATATCGACAACACGTATCAAATTAACTCGAAACACCCGTTCCCGCCACAGTGCTTTTTGGCAGTAAAAGGTACCCGATCGAGCTGAGATCAAGATGGCGAGCGGGAATAAGATCGAAAATCACGGGAAGAAATACTAGAGCTCTAATGAATGGTCAAATTTCGAGAACAAAATGTTCAACCGACCAAAAGTCAGCAAAAGTTTCGTCGAGATTTTTCTTGCCAACTAGCTCTGGGGCACGCCGGAATTACTCTTAGCTTCCAGCAAGAACTGGGCGCCGGCGGTAAACCGTCAACCTTTGTTACCGCCGGGGGACTCGTAGAGCTTCCTGACAACATATAATGTCGGAAAAAATGCCGAGAACGAATAGTTTTTCAGTCCAACTCGAGTCTTAGACCGAGTTCAGACCTCTGAATGCGACAGACGGACGCGTCTGATGTTTCCGAATCGATTCATGTGATTACCCGCCCTGTAGCCTCCCTACAGCCCGAGTTAAGTGCAGAACGCCGGCAGTAGCTCTCAAGATGACTGGAAGAATACGAACAGTTTCGTGATTCTGGATCGCGCAGCAGACCGAGTTCAGAGCTCTGGATTCGACAGACAAACGCAACTGATGATTCTGAATCGATTTCTGTAACTATCAGCCCTGTAGCTGTCCTACAGCTCGAGTTATGTGCAGGGAAGCGAGCGCGCCTATCAAAATGATTCGAATAATACGAATAGGTTTGCGGACCTGGCTCGGCTAGCAGACCGAGTTCAGACCTCTGGTTCGAACAGCCGAACGCGCCTAATGATTCTGCGTGCGATAGCTGTGCTTACCAGCACGGTAGCTGCCCCACAGCTCGAATTAAGTAGAAAATACCGAAAACGCGTATCAAGATGACTCGAATAATTCGAATAGTTAGCGGACCTAGCTCGGCTCACAGACCGAGTTCAGACCTCTGGATTCAACAGGCGAACGCGCGTGAGAATTCTGAGTGCGATAGCTGTGCTTACCAGCTCTATAGCTGCCCTAAAGCTCGAGTTAAGTACAAAATACCAACAGCACGTATCAAAATGACTCGAAACGGCCGTTCCCGCCTGCCTGCTTTTTGGCCTTCAAAGTTACCCGATCGAGCTGAGATCAAGATGGCGAGCGGGAATAAGATCGAATATCATGGGAAAAAATACTAGAGCTCTAACGAATGGTCAAATTTCGAGAACAAAATTTTCAACCGACCAAAAGTCAGCAAAAGGTCCGTCGAGATTTTTCTTGCCAACTAGCTCTCCAGCGCGCCGGAACTGGGCGCCGGCGGTAAACCGTCAACCTGGTTACCGCCGGGGACCTCGTAGAGCTCCTAGCCACGTGTCATAAGTCCACGCGTATCTCTGGAGTGCGCACGGTGAAATATTTCCAATAATAAAATGGACACATACACGTACGAGTTGTAGTGCGTCTTTCAGCGCGCGAGAGCGATGCTGCCGCGGCAGCGAACATGTAGGTAGACATGTACAGATGGACAAGCATGCGAAAATACGAGCGCGCGCACGCACATGCGCGCGCACGCGAATATACACAAAATCTCACGCGGGCACGCACTCACAACCACGCGCGCTCACTCGCGCGCGGGCACCCCCTCACGCACACACACACACACACACGCACACACACACACACACACACGCACACAAACACACATTCACACACACACACACACACACACACACGCACACACACACACACACACACACGCACCAACAAAAAATCACACGCACACACACACACACACACACACACACACACACGCGCGCGCAGAAAGACACGAACACAGACACAGACACAGACACACCCGCACGCACACGCACACACACACACACACAGACGCGGCCACACACACGCACACACACACACACCTGCCTGCCAGACACGCACACACACAAACGCAAACATCTACAGACACAGACGGACCGACGCCCTCGCACTCACAAACCGATCCCCCGCTGCTCAGCGCTCTCATTTCCCCGCGAAATCCTCGCGACCCCGCGCACCCCGCCCCCCCCCCCCCTTTTCCGCCGGCGCTCCGGAGGGGGGAGGCACCGCCCCACGTCGGGGCCGGCCCTCCCTCCACTCCATCCACTCCGCCCTCGCGGAGCGCTGGGGGGGGGGATGGGGGGGTGGGGGGGGGCGCGGGCGGCGCCTGCACCGCGCGCGCACACGCACGCAAACGCACACACACACACACACGCACGCACACACACACAGACACAAACAGACAAACGCAGACACAGCCACACACACACACACACGCGCCCCCACACACACCACCTGCCAGACACGCACACGCACACGCACACACACACGCACACAGACACACACACACACACACAATCCACAGACACGGACACACTGACGCCCCACACTGGTCAGCGCTCTCCGCCCCCGCCACCCCCCTGCCGCCCCTGCGCGCCCCGCCCCCCCTGCTCTTCCCGCCGGCGCTCCGGGGGGGGGAGGCACCGCCCCATGTCGGGGCCGGCCCTCCCTCCACTCCATCCACTCCGCCCTCGCGGAGCGCCGGAGGAAAGGGCGGAGGGGGAGGGAAGGAGGCGGGCGCAGGCGGCGCCAGCACCGTGCGCGCACGCACACACACGCACACACGCACACCCACGCACACACAAGCACACACACACGCACACACACGCACACACACACACACACGCGCACACGCACCCGAACACACACACAAACACACACGCACACACGCAAGCAAGCACATGCGCATACACGCACACGCAGACACGCGCACACACACACACACAGACACACACACATATATATGCACATACACGCAAACATAAACACACCCGCACACACACACACAAACGCGCACAAACACACAAACACACATACACACACGCACAAACACACGCACACACATACACGCACACACATGCACACAAACGCACACATACACACGCACACCCACGCACGCACACACACACACACACACGCAAACACACACACACACACGCACACGCACCCGAACACACACACACACACACACACGCAAGCACATGCGCATACACGCACACGTATACAAGCACAGACACACATGCACATACACGCAAACATAAACACACACGCACACACACACAGACACGCACAAGCACACACACATACACGCACGCACAGACACACGCTCTCACACACACTCACACACCCACACACGTCCACACACGCCTCCTGCGCGCACGCACACACACACACACACACACGCACACACACATACACACACACACAGCCACGGAGAGACGCACGCACACACACACACAAACGCACAAACACACCGACAGAGCGAGTTGCAAACAACCACGCGCGCACACAAAGCACACGAACACACACACACACACACACACACACACACACGCACGCACACACCCACAACCACGCCCACACACACGCACACACACACGAACACACAAACACACAAACATAAAATACACACGCACACACACACACACACACGCGCACGCACGCACACCCGCACACAGACAGCCAATCACAGCCAGAACGAAAACATTTGCACAAGCCCTCGCGCGAGCGAGCACGCAAAAGACGCACGCGCGAACTCGCAAACAAGCTGCCGCACACGCGCGCGCTCATTCAAAATGCAAAATAAAATGCCCCCCCCCCCCATGCGCACGCACCGGCACGCACACAGACGGAAAGACAAACGCGAACAAGACACACTCCAGGTGCAGGCTAAAACGGTAATCACACGCAACCTGCCACGCAGGCACGCACAGACACACACACACACACACACACACACGCCGACCACACCCTCTCACGCTCCCTCACACACAAACTCCCACACACGCGGAGACGCACACATGCACACGGACGCCGACACGTACAAACACACAAGCCGCCCCCCACCCCACCCCAACACACGAAAACACAGGTGCACGCGGACGCACGCACAGTGACTGAGAGACACACACATACACACAGAAAGGCACACTCGAAATGCACCCTACATCAGTGACCACAAACCTACGGCCACGCACGCACACACGCACACACAGACACACACACACACACGCAGCCACACGCACACACCCAAAACCCCCTCAGCAACACACGCACGCACCCAGAACACAAACACACACGCACACACATAAACACACGCACACACACACACACGCGCACAGACGCAAACACACCCGCACACATACGCACGCACGCGAACACACGCACACACACACACACACACACCGTGTAAAGCACCGACCAGACGCCAGCGCCTACACGCCGAACACGCGCGCGCGCTCACGCCAACACGCCACCGACTGCCACACCCAACGCACATTCAAGATGCAAACGTGACGTCCGCACATATCGCACGCCGCGCGCGCAAGCACGAACCCGCACACACACACACACACAGACAGACACAAAGACACGCAGAAACATGGATACACAGACACACAGAAAACCAGTCACAAGGACACACAGACACCCAGACACGCAGACACTCAGACACACAGACACACGGACACACAAACACACAGACATATAGACACACAGACACGGACACACGGACACACGGACACAAAAGACACACGGACATACAGACACACAGACACACTGACACACAGACACACAGACACACAGACACACAGACACACAGACACACAGACAAGCAGACACACGGACACACAGACAAACAGACACACAAACATACAGATACATGAACACACAGACACACAGACACACGGACACACGGACACACTGACACCAACACTCAGACACACAGACACAGCATCAACAACACACAAAGACTGACAGACACACAGACACGCAGACACACGGACACACGGACACGCAGACACACAGTCACACAGACACACGGACACACACAGGGACACACAGACACACTGACACACAGACACACAGACACACAGACACACAGACACACAGTCACATACACACACAGACAAACTAACACACTGACACACTGACACACAGAAACACAGACACACAGACACACTCACACACGGACACACAGACACACAGGCAACCGGACACACAGATACACAGACACACAACCACACGGACACAAAGAAAGACAAAAAAAAACAGACACACAAGCACAGGGACACACAGACACACAGACACGCAGACACACAGACACAGAGACCCACAGACACACAGACACACGGACACTCAGACACACAGACACACAGACATACAGACACACAGACACCAGGAAAGACAGAAATACAGAAAACCAAGCTCACAGACTCACAGACACACAGACAAACGGACACACAAACACACAAACACACAGACACACAGACAAACACACACAGACGCATAGACACACAAACACGCAGACAAACAAACACACAGACATACAGACACACAATACACAAACACACAAACACACAGACACTCAGGCACACTGACACACACAGGGACACACAGACACACTGACACACAGACACTCAGACACACAGACACACAGGCACACAGACACACAGACACACAGGCACACGCAGACACGCAGACACAAGAGCACACAGACACGTAGGCACAAAGCCACACAGACACACAGACACACAGACAAACAGATACACAGACACACTGACACACTGACACACAGACACACAGATGCAAAAAAACACTGACACACATACACTCAGACACACAGACACACAGACACACAGACACACGGACACCCAGACACCAAAACACACAAACACTCAGGCACACAGACACACAGACACACAGACACACAGACACACAGACACACAGCCACACAGCCACACAGACACACAGACACACAGAGAGACAGAAACACAGGCACACAGGCACACAGGCACACAGACACACAGACACACAGACACACAGACACACAGACACACAGACATACAGACACATAGACACACAGACACACAGACACACGGACACACGGACACACTGGCACCAACACACAGACACACAGACACACCAACACCAACACACAAAGACTGACAGACACACAGACACACAGACACACGGACACACGAACACGCTGACACATGGTCACACAGACACCCGGACACACACAGGGACACACAGACACACTGACACACTGACACACAGACACACAGACACACAGACACACAGACACACAGTCACATACACACAGACAAACTAACACACTGACACACTGACACACAGAAACACAGACACACAGACACACTCACACACGGACACACAGACACACAGGCAAACGGACACACAGATACACAGACACACAGACACACGGACACGAAGAAAGACACACAAAAACGGACACACAAGCATAGGGACACACAGACACACAGACACGAAGACACACAGACACAGAGACCCACAGACACACAGACACACAGACACACAGACACACGGACACTCAGACACACAGACACACAGAAATACAGACACACAGACACAAGGAAAGACAGAAATACAGAAAACCAAGCTCACAGACTCACAGACACACAGACAAACGGACACACAAACACACAAACACACAGACACGCAGACACACACACAGACGCATAGACACACAAACACGCAGACAAACAAACACACAGACATACAGACACACAACTACACAAACACACAGACACGCGGACACTCAGGCACACTGACACACACAGCACCAGACACACAGACACACAGACACTCAGACACATAGACACACAGGCACACAGACACACAGACACACAGGCACACGCAGACACGCAGAAACACCAACACACAGACACGCAGACACAAGAGCACACAGACACGCAGGCACAAAGCCACACAGACACACAGACACACAGACTAACAGATACACAGACACACTGACACACTGACACACAGAAACACAGACGCAAAAAAACACTGACACACAGACACTCAGACACACAGACACACAGACACACAGACACACGGACACCCAGACACCCAGACACACAAGCACTCAGGCACACAGACACACAGACACACAGACACACAGACACACAGACACACAACCACACGGCCACACAGACACACGGACACACAGAGAGACAGAAACACACGCACACAGGCACACAGACACACAGACACACAGACACACAGACACACAGACACACAGACACACAGACACACAGACACACAGACAGACAGACAAACATACAGACAGACCGACCGACGGGGCTAACAGCGCCACGCGCGCACACACAGACACTGACACACACGCACACACACACGCGCACACACACGCAAATACACGCGCACAGACAGACAGACAAGCACACACACAGACGCACAGAAAGACAAACACACGAACAGATCCACAGACAGACAGACACACAGACATACTGACATACAGACACGCAGACACACAGACACAAAGACACGCAGACACAAGGACACACAGACACACAGAAAACCAATCACAAGGACACATACAGACACCCAGACACGCAGACACACCGACACACTGACACACGGGCACACAAACGCACAAACATACAGACACACAGACACGGACACACGGACACACGGACACAAAAGACACACGGACATACAGACACACAGACACACTGACACACAGACACACAGACACACAGACACACGGACACACAGACACACAGACACACAGACACACGGACACACAGACAAACAGACACACAGACATACAGACACATAGACACACAGACACACAGACACACAGGCACACGGACACACTGACACCAACACACAGACACACAGACACACCAACACCAACACACAGAGACTGACACGCAAAAAAACACTGACACACAGACACTCAGACACACAGACACACAGACACACAGACACACGGACACCCAGACACCCAGACACACAAACACTCAGGCACACAGACAAACAGACACACATACACACAGACACACAGACACACAGCCACACAGCCACACAGACACACAGACACACAGAGAGACAGAAACACAGGCACACAGGCACACACACAGACACACAGACACACAGACACACAGACACACAGACACACAGACACACAGACAGACAGACAGACAGACACACAGACAAACAAACACACAGACAGACCGACCGACGGGGCTAACAGCGCCACGCGCGCACACACAGACACTAACACACACACACACACACACACGCGCACACACACGCAAATACACGCGCACAGACAGACAGACAAGCACACACACACAGAAGCACAGGAAGACAAACACACAGACAGATCCACAGACAGACAGACACACGGACATACTGACATACAGACACGCAGAAACACAGACACAAAGACACGCAGACAGAAGGATACACAGACACACAGAAAACCAGTCACAAGGACACACAGACACCCAGACACGCAGACACTCCGACACACAGACACACGGACACACAGACACACGGACACACGGACACACTGACACCAACACACAGACACACAGACACACCAACACCAACACACAAAGACTGACAGACACAGACACACAGACACACGGACACACGGACACGCAGCCACATAGTCACACAGACACACGGACACACACAGGGACACACAGACACACTGACGCACGGACACACAAAAACACAGACACACAGACACACAGACACACAGACACACAGTCACATACACACACAGACACACTAACACACTGACACGCTGACACACAGAAACACAGACACACAAACACACTCACACACGGACACACAGACACACAGACACCGAGCACACAGATACACAGACACACAGACACACGGACACGAAGAAAGACAGAAAAAAACAGACACACAAGCACAGGGACACACAGACACACAGACACGCAGACACACAGACACAGAGACCCACAGACACACAGACACACAGACACACAGACACACGGACACTCAGACACACAGACACACACACACACATACGGACACACACACACAAGGAAAGACAGAAGAGACAGAAAACCAGGCTCACTGACGCACAGACACACAGACACACATACACACAGACACACAGACAAACGGACACACAGACACACAAACACACAGACACACAGACACACACACACACAGACGCATAGACACACAAACACGCCGACAAAAAAAAAACACAGACATACAGACACACAAATACACAAACACACAGACACACAGACACTCAGGCAAACTGACACACACAGCACCAGACACACAGACACACAGACACTCAGACACACAGACACACAGGCACACGGACACACAGACACACAGGCACACGCAGACACGCAGAAACACCAACACAAAAACACGCAGGCACAAGGGCACACGGACACGCAGGCACAAAGCCACACAGACACACAGACACACAGACACACTGACAAACATATACACCGACACACTGACACACTGACACACAGACACACAGACGCAAAAAAACACTGACACACAGACACTCAGACACACAGACACACAGACACACAGCCACACGGACACCCAGACATCCAGACACACAGACACGCAGACACACAGACACACAGACACACGGACACACAAACACACAGACACACAGCCACGCAACCACACAGACACACAGACACACAGAGAGACAGAAACACAGGCACACAGGCACACAGACACACAGACACACGGACACACAGACACACAGACACACAGACACACAGACAGACAGACAGACAGACAGACAATCACACAGACAGACAGACCGACGGAGCTGCCAGCGCCACAGCGCGCACACACAGACACTGATACACACACACACACACACAGCGCGCACACACACACGCAAATACACGCGCACAGACAACCACACAAGCACACACACACACAGACGCACAGAAAGACACACACACAGACAGATCCACAGACAGACAGACAAACAGACATACTGGCATACAGACACGCAGACACACAGACACAAAGACACGCAGACACAAGGATACACAGACACACAGAAAACCAGTCACAAGGACACACAGACACCCAGACACGCAGACACTCAGACACACAGACACACGGACACACAAACACACAGACATACAGACACACAGACACGGACACACGGACACACGGACACAAAAGACACACGGACATACAGACACACAGACACACTGACACACAGACACACAGACACACAGACACACAGACACACAGACACACAGACACACGGACACACAGACAAACAGACACACAGACATACAGACACATAGACACACAGACACACAGACACACGGACACACGGACACACTGACACCAACACACAGACACACAGACACACCAACACCAACACACACAGACTGACAGACACAGAGACACACAGACACACGGACACACGGACACGCAGACACACAGTCACACAGACACACGGACACACACAGGGACACACGGACACACAAACACACAGACACACAGACAACCAGACACACAGATACACAGACACACAGACACACATATACACACGGACACACCGACACACTGACACACAGAAACACAGACACACAAACACACTGACGCACGGACACACCGACACACAGAAAGACACACACGGACACAAATAATGACAGAAAGACAGACACAGAGGCACAGGGACACACAGACACACAGACACACAGACACACAGACACACAGACACAAAGACACATAGACACAGAGACCGACAGACACGCAGACACACAGACACACAGACACACGGACAATCAGACACACAGACACACAGACACACAGACACACAGACACACAGACACACAGAGAGACAGAGAGACAGAAACACAGACACACAGACACACATACACACAAACACACAGACAAACGGACACACAGACACACAGACACACAGACACACAGACACACAGACACACAGACACACAGGCACACAAACACGCAGACAAACAAACACACAGACATACAGACACACAAATACACAAACACACAGACACGCACGCACATACACTCAAGCCCACTGACACACACAGCACCAGATACACAGACACTCGCAGCGCAGCCTTGCCCTAGTCTGCCCGCTCCGCCCCCCCCCCCCGTCTTGCTTCCCCTCCCTTGCCCCCTCAAAACCCAGCCCCCACCGCACCCCCCGCCCTATCGACCCGCATGCCAGGCGGACCCCGCAGACGGATCCAGCTCATTCCCCTGCATATCCACGCCCCCCCCTCGGGCCCCCTCCGAGACCCGCTGCGACGCGCGCGTCGCATCCCCCAAATCGCAGCTGCGCTGGAACGCAGCCAAGTTCTCGATCCTTCCCGCGCCGAAACCTGTGACCACTCGCGCGGCGCCGCCGCCACTCGACGGTCCAGGCGGCTCCGCGCGCCTCGGGCGCACCAACACCCCCCCTCGTATATACGCGCCCTCGCCCGCGGCAGCCCCCTCCTCGACCGCGACGGGGCCGGGCGCAGGTCGCGCCGCCAAACGCGCCGACCTCCTCCGAGGGACCACCGCCTCTGACCGAGGCTCCACCTTTCGCTGCCCCGACGCTGGAGCCCTCGCCGCCCCCAGTCTTACCCCCTCAGCGCCGCCCCCCGTCTCCTCCGCTGCCACATCTTTCCCCCCCGCGACACTCGCGCACGCCACATCGCCACCTAGACCCCCGCCGCCCGCGCGCGCCCCCGCGGGCCCTCGAGCACCTCGGACGCGGCCTGGCCCAGCGACGTCGCGCTCCCCGCCGACATCCCTAACTCCAACCGCGGTCACCGCGCCACCCGCCGCCCCTGCATCCAAGCGAGGCGCCGCCGTCTTCCCCCGTGCGCGCCGCGCGGCAGAACGCGGAGCGGCGCCACCCGGCGAGCCAGAGCCCCCCCCCTCTCTCGGAGACACCGCCCCCCCGCCAACCCCAGCGGTCAAGTCGCGGACGCCTGCCGCGCCCCTTGACTCGGCTGCGCCCGAAGCCGCGCCCTCCGTCGTGACCGCTAGCCGCCCAGCGGTACCATCACCATCGACGGCGCGCCCCCCCCCTAACTCGGAAACCGCAAATTTCCTCCGCAGGCGCCTGCTCGCGGAACGCGGCTCGGCGGCGGCAACCGAGACAACGCCCCCCCTGCGTCCTCCACGGCCTGGCCCTGCACCAACTCCACCGCCGGACGTAGGCTCACCCCCCGACCCGACAGAGGCCGAAGCCCCGGCCCGATCGCCAGCGACGCCGCGCGCGCGCCCGATCCCTCGGGCCGCCGACGGCCCACTCCCCCCCTCGCGCTCCGTCGCTCCGTCGGCGTCACCGCCAACAGCCCCACCCCCGCCCCATCCGCCGCCACCAGACGCACTCGCATCACCGCCCCCCGGCCCACTCCCGCCACTGCCCTGCCCCTCACGCGCTGCGCCCACCTCTGTCGCATCTGCGCCCGCGCCCTGCCCCTGACCGCGGCCCAGGCGGCAATACACTGCCATGTACGCCTCCTTCTGCTTGATGTGCGCCGGCTCGTCTCGGATCAAGCGCGGTGGCTGGTCGTCGTCAAACATGAAGTACCTCCCATCATGAACGCGGCACAGAGTCGTGTAATGGCCGCTATAAATTGACCGCCCATTGTGGTAAACCACACCGACCAACTGCATCTGGGGAAGCCCTGGCAGCCTCAGGTGCTCTTCCACCCACACTGCCTCCCGCGCCTCGGTGCCCCTCCTCAATTGAACCACCAGAACTCGTGGCACACCAGTGGCTCTCGTCTGCCTCACGTGCTTAACCCGGTCGTGCTCGTCGCGGCAACACCCCGGGCAGCTCTTCTCGATTTCTTCAGGAGCACAGAAATCGCAGTACAACTCCTGCAGCATCAAGGGCCCACCTGGACGTCCATGAACACGCAGCTTCAGTACATCCTCAGCCTCGTACGCGACAGTCTCGTAATTACACACGTCACACTTCTCCCGCTTCTCCAGGACGAACCCGAAGATCTGATCAACGCACGTCACCCGCAGATTCAGCGCCCGGATACTACCGAGGTCCCGCTGCGCAAACCGACCTGCCAACATCTCTGCGTCACGCGCAGCCACCATCAGCTTACCCCAATACGCAAACACATCCTGCTGCTGCCACGGGTCGTTGAACTCACTCGGCCGCCCCATCACATCGTCGTCGCAGTCAACGCTCGTACGCCGCAGCACACTCACAGGTCCCTGCTGCCAGCGTCGCGAGCACAACTGGTTGTACGTCTCCCACATCCCGCACACGCAACAACGCCCCGTGCCCCGGTCCTCGCACTGCTGCTCTGAATGCCATCGAAGCCACTCCAAGACGGCAGGCGTCCGCAACATCAGCTGCGTCACACTGACCACGTAGCAGGTGTGCCATGGCCGCGGCATCCCTCGGACGGGCACGCACCGCACGCTGTCCCACGAAGCCGCGCGAATGCCAGCCACGTTCGGAACATCCATGTCTGCCGGGCACAGTGGCGGCCGAGGCGGGCAGGGGCTCGGCGGCGGCGGAACTGGGCGCCCCAAAGCAAACAAACTCTGTGGCCCGAACGCTGCGGATATCGCTTGTTCCCGACGGCGCTGTCGGCGGCCGGCAGCCCGCTGCTGCGCCCGCAAGTACGCCTCTCGATCTCGTTCCTGCGCCTGCTGCCGGGCCAGCGCCGCGGACTCTCGACCACGCTGTAACCGACTCTGAACCTCCACACCCTCCAGTCTCTGTGACTGATCACGCGTCGCCTGCAGCACGACTCTCGCGCGCTGCGCCACGGCCCTCATCTTCTGCTCCCGAGATCCAAAGCACGCGTGGGCACGCACATACCCGAACAGCCCATAGTGGTCGGACATGTGGAACTCGGAACCCTCAAAGAACACCTTCCCTTTCCCTACCAAGTGCACCTCGGACCAGAGGTCCGCTCCGAAGAGCACCCGGTCACGTCTCTGGCCAACAGCCCCCCTCTCGCCGAGACCCGAATAGAACTTATTGCCGGGGCAACCCCAGGATCGGCCCTCATACCATGCGTCCCTCAGACGCAACTGCTCCACGGCTGCCTGCATCTGCGCATCCGTGCTGTTCATGTCGCCCACGATGAGCAGCCGATGGCATTCGTCACCGCACTTCGCCACAATCTTCCCAAGTATCGCACGACGCCGTTCCCATGACGCGTCCGTGGGCAGGTGCACCGCCGCCACGTGCACATGCCCATCGCCGCCGGCGCCGCCGTCTCCGGGCACCTGGACACGGCACAGCACGACCGGATCCTGCCCTGGCACAGCCACAGATTCCGCCCGCAGACCGTGCCTGACGTACAGATGCACATACCCCCTGGACTCCTGCGCCTGCGCAACGCCCGCCAATTGAAACTCCCCTGACAGCTCCTCGTACGCGCCCCCGCCCTCGCACTCCTGCAAGGCAACGACGTCACACCCGCGCGCCTGCCTCCAACGGAGCACCTCGCCAAGAAGCGCGGCGCGCTGATCCCGCGCGGTCCAGGAACGCGGGGCCACGGCAGCGCGATGCCCACCAGCAATGTTCCACGTCGCAAACGACAACGTCGACGCGCCCTCAAGGCCGTCTCCCTCGCCTGCCTCGTCCGCGGCCCTCCTCACCACACCCGCCATCGCCCGACCCGCGCCCGCCGCACTGGGCCCGGACACATCCGCGCGCGGGACGACGCCGAAGAGGTCCAGAGCGTCACGGCACTCCTGGTCCGAGAGCAACAACTCCATGACATCCCGCGCACCCCGCGCGCCGACACCCGCGCGAAAAGACGCGAACGCGCCCCGCAACGCACGACACACGTCTGGCACGAACGACTCCGCCGACGCATCCAGCACCCCGGCCCCGGCCCCGCGACCAACGTGGCCCAGCAGGAGCCCGAGTGCGCCGGCGATCCTCTGCGAAGGCACCCGAACGTGCGGCGCCTCCCCAAACTCTACCGCTGGTGGCGGGCGCCGCCCATCACTGGCCTGTATCGGCCGCAGCAGCGCGTCGATATTCCGAGCGATTCGCCCTGCAACCGCCTCCCTGCGGCCTCGATCGTACACGCGCACGGTCAGAGACTCGGCACGCCCGAGCGCCTCCCCCGCCCGACCAGCCTGGACGCGCACGAAGATCCAATCCTGGGGAACGCCAGACACGCTCAGAGCGTCCACGGCAGCAACCATCAGCAACTCCTTCTTTTCGCTGACGCAGCTCGCGTCCCAAACGCTCGTCCAGTTGTGCGCCACCCGAGCAAAATGCTCTGGTTTCTCCTCCGCGCCGACGTGCTCGCCCACCTTTGCCGAGGCCACAGTCATCGACAGGTCTAACCCTGAGCACAGCTGTCGCGCCACCTTCAGGAAGAACTCCAACGCCTGACGCTCCAGTCTGCCCTCCGCCAGAGCGCTCTCCGACCGCACGTTCACGACCCACTTGTCCATCCGCAGCGCGCAGCCACCGCGAACATCCCCGAACGCATCCTTCATCTTCCTGGCCGCCTTATCCAAGCTCCCGTGCAGTCTCGGCGGCACCAGCGCACCCATGGCCTCCTTCACAGCGCTCATGTGCAGCGGGCCCAGGCTCGGTTCCACGACATCGAACACGCGACCATCCCACCGCCCACACGCCACCCACCGATCCACCATCATGTCAGCGACACGGCCCAACAACTCCACTCCGTCGTCGTCCGGGCGCTCCCGGGACAGCCGCGCAGCGGCAGCCCTCAAACGCCCCCGCAACTCTTCCACCGTGTCAACACCATAGAAATCCTCTGCATCCCCACCCGCCAGCTCCCGCGCGGCCTCACGTTCCTCCAACGTCACACCGCGCACCCTCTTCCGGTCCAGGAGCCTGTCAGCCACGGCGGTCAGACGCCGCCGCGCGACGTCATCACCCCCCGCCTCGGCATCGACAGCCTCAGCCAACGCGGACACGCACGGCGCGCCGTCCTCACCCCAGAGCCAAGTGTCATCATCCACCACTCTGTTCAGACCTCTGAGCCTCTCCGCCTGCGCCGCACGGACGGTCTCGAGACGGCCCAACAATCTCCCCGCCGCACACCTCTCCTCTGCAGTCCACAAATCCGCCTCGCAGTACCCATACTTCCGCAACGTTGACGAAGCGCGCGCCTCCAACCGAAGCTCGAACCGACGGCGCTCCCGGAACGCCGTCGTGTGCCTGGCCCGCATGAAGTCCGCGTACTCCGGCAAGTCTTCCTCGAACACCAAGTCCCACGGATGCCTGACGCGCGTCGTTGCGACGAACCCGATCCCAGCGACGGCCGCGGTCTTCGCCGACATGTGCACGCGGACTTTCGCCAACGTCATCCCCTGCGCCTTCCAGTGCGTCAAAGCCCACGCCAGCTGCAGCGGGTAGTTCTCGCGCGCGAGGCCGTCCTCCGTCGTGGACGATACAGTCTGCCTCCAGATGGGCACCCAGTTCTTGCGCACAGGATCGTTCTTGAAGAAAGACCGCGGCTCGCCATTCTCGTCTTTTCCCAGATCGACGTCGTCGAACTCGACAAAAACACAAATGGGCGCCTGCAAGTCCGGGCGCGCACTGTTGTGCGGGTCCGCCCCGTCCGGCCACATGTACCCGCGCAGCGTGCCCATCGCCCCGTTCATCAACCCCGCCTCGACCCACAAGTTCTGCGTCAGCAGCACGCGCGCCCCTTCACACATGTGAAGCTCGTTCTCGATCCCTCGGAAATCGTCGGCCGCCATCTCTTCCGGCCGAGATTTACTTTTATCCTTCCAATTGTGATAGGCGCGCAGAGACGCAATGGGCTTGCCACTGGCAGCCGCCACCTGGTACAGCCTCTCCAGGTTCACCCTATCCGCGCCGCAGGCACCCGACGCCCGATCCTTCCTGCCATCCATCAGCAGCGGCGCCGTCTCGAACGCTGCGAGCTCCTCCCTGCCCTCCTTCGTCATCTGCAGCACCGACCTGTTCCGGCGCCTCAACCACGCATGATCCGACTGGTCCCACGTGCACTGCGCCATTCCTTTGGTCACCTCCAGAAAACGATCGGCATCCCGCCGGTACTCCGCCTGCCGCTCGGCGGACAGACCCTCCTTCTTCCCACTCCATCTGTGCACGCGCCGTAGCACGGCGACGTCCTGGAACGTATTGCGCACAAACTGGCCCGTGGCCACCAACTTCTCCGTGCTCCACGCATCGTCTGGAGTGCGCTCCGCCCCCCTCGGCTTATTTTTCCCATGCCCCTCATACTTGCCCATTCGATACAACGGATCGTCGCCGATGGGCGGCGCCTGCTGCGGATCTCCTGCCAGCACGACATCCTTCCCGCCGAGATACACTGGCTCGTCCTCCTCCATCTTCCTCCCCTTTCCTCCTTGTCCGCCTCCTCCGCGTGCCGCAAACTTCGCATCCGTGCCCAGAGTGTCCTGCACCTTGTACTCGATCTTCCCCAACATCTGCCGCCCGATCATACTCATCTCATCCAACACAAACAGCTTCGCCTGCCGCAACCGGTCCCGCGTCCGCAAGAAGCGTTCACCGCCCTTTTGCTTCCAAGGCCCGCAGTACCCCACCGGAACACCGAAAGCCCTGTGCAGAGTAGTCGCCCCATACTTCAACTGGAACGAGGCGCACCCTGTCGGAGCAGCCAGCAAACAGCAATTCCGCACCTCCTCATCAATCTCCGACTGAGAGCGCCTTCCCTCGCGCATCCCACCCCGGAGGCCCGGCACCCGATCCATTCTGGTCCGCGGAGCCGTCTGACGCGCCCTCTGTCGCCTCGCCGCCACAAAACTACGCACCGTGCGCGACTTCCCCGTGCCTGCCACGCCCGTGACCATCAGGCGGAGCGGGTCCTTCTCGGAGTGGCGTCCATCCATAACGATGTCGTGGGCAAACTTCTGCCAGGGGTCCAGGTCTTCGCGCAAGACGACCTCGGCCCCGTCACCCACATTGGCCTTGCCGTACCAAACATCGCGCAGCTCCTCGAGGCGCCGCTTCTCCCCTGTGGACACATTGCACGGTTCATCCAGCCAATTGAAATCCTTCGGGTTCACACGAACCCTCCCGCGAACGTCCTCCCGCGCCACATCCCCGACGCGCACGTCTGTCGCCTGCACCGCGGGGCCCGCCGCGCTAACACGCTCATCCGCTGGGCGGCGATCCCACTCGGACACCTCCCCCGCACCTGCGGCACCCTCCACACCCTCCCCTGGTCGCGGGTCGCGCAACACGATATCCCGAGGCTCCTCGTTGGGATCGTCCTCGGCGTTCTGCGCGAGTCTGTCCACCAGCTCCTCCACGTCCTCCCCCGACTCCGCCGCATCGCTCTCTCTGCCAGCGTCACCCTCCCTCGAGCCACCGTCGGATTACTGGCCCCCCACGTCGCCCGCGGCGTCGCCCGCCCCAGCGTCACGCCCCTGCTGCCGCGCCCGGTGCCGACGCACCATCTCGCGGCGCGTCCGCCTCAGCAGCTCGCGGTTGGTCCGCACCCCACCAGCCTCCAAGATTGCGCCCAGCACCTCCTTGTAGAACGGATTCGCGCGTTCGTACTGCTCCACGACCCACGCCGGCACCCACTGTCGGAGCATCGGGTCCGTGAGCATCTCCATCAACATATCTCCCCAGAACCGATCCTCCCTGCCCCTCCAAGCCGCCCCCCCCGACTTGAACCACAAATCCTGCACTCCCAGGAACCGATCGCCCCCAGCATGGGGCACGAAATCCGTGGCCCCAATGCAGACTTCCGGCACAGGGCGGACGTCGCGCCGCATCTCTGCACCGATCATGGCTCTGCGGTCCGCCGTCGCCATGTGCCGCCAGTGCGCGATGACGTTCGCCCGCGCGTACGCCTCGTGGCAGGCGTGCTCCACGTTCGCACACTCCGCGCTATAGCCGGGCGTCACCTGCAGGCACACCGCAGGGTTCCCGCGCCTCAGCTTCCCTCGATACACGGCGTACTTCCAGTAAAACTCAAAGAGTGACACATCGCGCACCTCCTCCTCCGTGATGGACCCGTCTCCCCGGGCCCGCTGGCGCCGCACGAACTCCAGGCGCTTGTCGAACTTGTCCACTTTGCTATCCCAGTGAACCGGCTCATCCTCCGACTTGTCCCGCAGTGCGGACGCAGGCTTCAGGGCACGCGCGCCCGTCGTGTTCAGAGTCACGACGGGCATCATGGACAAGACCATTGGCAAGCGCAACCCCAGCAGCGCCACTTCGTAACAATGGTAATCCCTCTCCCCGAGCATCCGAGCGAAGAACTTCTGGATCGAGCGTCGGAGGAAGTCGGTGCCCTCGCCGTCGGGAACGTACGCGCAGACCTCGTTGACGGCGTCGTCCAGCACCTCCTTGATCTTCCGCGAGCCCTTGGGCGCTTTCGTCGCATATTTCGTGACGTACTCCACGACGGCCCACAGGTTCAGGACAGGACGCCAATCGATGTTCCCCATATTGGCCAGGAGCACGTGCTCCTCGTAGCTGTTGCAGAGCCGGTCGTTCCTCGGAAACACCGCCTGCCAGTGGCCCTCCCTGCGCCCCTTCTCCATCCGGAACGGTCTCGGCCCGACGCGGCCCCACCTCTCTCGCGGAAAATCATACCGGCAGAACACGCACCCCTCCTTTCCGCGCGCACACGCATGTACCCCGAGCTTCGGCGGGCCCATGCCATGCTTCGTGTGGCGCGCAACCCTGTTCACCAGCGCGGACACCATTCTCCGAACCGGCTGCACGTCCAACGTCCCTGCTGCCTCGGACTGAAAGGCCTCGTCCAGAACCTTCCGCAAGTTCAAGCACTCCGGCGCAGACGCAGGCACGCTCCGGACCGCCCGGGCCTCCGACGTCTCAGCAGCAGCCTGGTCTTCCATCTCCACGTCAACATCGAAGGCCCCAACCTCGTCGTCCCACGTGTATCTGCACGCGCCCGCGTCATCGTAGCAGGGGTTCCACTCCGAGACCACGTGCCCGAAGAACTCATAGAACCGCTTCTCCAGAACGCTCTGCAGCGAAACGTTCTCGTGTTCTGGCTTCAGCACGCCGAAATCAGCGCCAGCACCCGTCAAGCGCTGCAAGCGGACCCCCGCGGGACCAGGCCAACCCGCACCCGCTTCCTCTGCGCCGTCACCGCCCTCACCATCCTCCACAGGACTCTCTCCCAGCGCGTCCACAGGCGCGGAAATCTCTCGGCCGACACGCTCGAACGCAACATCTCGGTCGCCTCCCCGACCGCGCGCACCCTCATCAACATCCACGATCACCAACCACCCGCGATCCACCAGCGCGTCAAGCAGCGCATCAGCCCTGCCCACGAACTCATCCTCATCGTCGTCGTCCGCGCCATCCTCACTCCCAGACCCTGAAGCCGCCGTATCCTCACCCCCGCGACCCCTGGATGCACGCGCGCCTGGCCGGCCGGCAGCGGCGCGCAGCACCCGCTCCAGGACCGCGAGAGCAGCGGCGCGGCGCTTCTGCTCCTGCGGGGGCCAAGCCATCGGCCCCGCCTCCAGCGATGGCAAACACGCCGCCAAGTCGCTGGTCACGCTCGGCGGGAGCATGTCGCCCTCCCCGTCCACGTCCGCACGCACCCGCGCAACCTCGGGCCCCGGCAACCCTACGCTGAACCCGTGGTAGTGCAGATTCCCTCCCGCGCCACACTCGGCCCTGGCCATGGCCATGTACTTGAACTGCTCAGAGTGCGGCAGCACTGCGGGCATCACCATCCGCATGTTCAGCTCCACCCGCAGGGCCATCATGTACGCCACCAGGTCCGGGTTGTCCCGAGCGAACCGAAAGCGCTCCTCTCGCCCGTCACCCACCCAATCCCCGAGGGCGCGCTCCCCTGCCGCCCGCGCCCCCCGGCCTCCTCCCATGCGCTGAATGTCAAACGCGGCATTGTAGAACGGATTCTGCGTCCACCAGATGGACGGGTGCCGGCCGAGCCCGACAACATCCGGCACGAGAGGCCGCCTGCGCTGAGTCCGACCGTTCCCCGCCGGCAGGTCCATCTCGCGCAGGAACCGCCTGCCGACATGCTCCGCGCCGTCCGCCAGAGGGCCCTCGACCCAGGGTGGGTGCCAGGACAGGTGCTTCACAGTACTCTGCAACTTCTTAGACTCATAGGACCAATGCATCGTGGTCGAGGGCACGTCGCGCCCAACGTTCGCCAGCTGACCCACCAGGATCCGCACACGGTCCTCGCTCTCCAAGATCTGCCTAAGCCCACCCTTGGTCATCACACTCGGGCCCTGCACCGCGAGCCCCGCCCGCCTGCACATGGTCCGATACACGCCGAAACCCTTCGCCCGGGCCTCGTTCAGGAGCAGCACGTTCACCATGGCCCACATCACGCGCTGCCCACGCGGACCACCAACGAACTGCCCGGTGCGGTAGCGCATCAGGTGCTGCACCCACTCCTGCACGGAGACCCGGCGAGGGCGGTCCTCGAAAAGGTCGCCGATGCCCATCGGGAACTCCAACGGGAACGCCCTCGCGAAGCGACCGACAGAACGCGCCGGGATCGGGTCGTCACTCTGGCCAGGCCACCCGTAAATCATCCGCTCCCCCGTCCGCGCGACCTCCTCGTCCTCGTCAAACTCCGGCAAATTCTCCTCCACGCACCCCGTATCCTTGTCCTGAGCAGCTCCCACGAACCTGCCAGCCATGGCCAACTCCAGCATCACATCGTCCAGGACCGCCTCTGGAGTCACGCCCCCGCCCGGGTCAGAGAACGGCCCCCCGACCCGCGGCCCCATCCAGTGCACGAGGAAATCGACGCACACGCACTCCACGGGCACCCGATCCCTCTGCACGGCTTCCACTTTGCTCTCCCCCCGCGCCGCGTCCAGCAAGCGCCCGAACAGGTCCTCCGTCGTCTCGTCGTCACCAAACTTCAGCCCCTCCAAATGACCCTCCGCCTCCGGCTGCAGCCCCGCCCACCATCGCTGCACAGCCCCGCCGTACCTGAACTGCGCCTTTTCAAGCCAAGCACTGAACACATCGTGATCGACGGCCATGGCCTCGTCTCCGTCCCCGACATCGAACTGATCCTCATCTGCCTCCTCGGCACCACCGTCGCCCGCGGCGTCCTGGCCGCCCTCGTCGCCACGCTGTGCGCCGTCGCCGTCGCGGACTCTTGCCCCGCGCTGAGCCTCGTCACGCGGCCCCACGAAGTGCACGTCGAAGCCCGCGGCAATAAACTGCCGCGGCGTGACGACGTCGACGCCACACGGAACAGCATCCCTGACAATGGCCTGGGCTCGGGCTCGGGCTCGAGCTCGAGCCCGAGCCCGAGCCCGAGCCCGAGCCCGAGCCCGAGCCCGAGCCCGAGCCCGAGCCCGAGCCCAGGCCCAAACCCGAGCCCGAGCCCGAGCCCGAGCCCGAGCCCGAGCCCGAGCTCGAGCCCGAGCCCGAGCCCGAGCTCGAGCTCGAGCTCGAGCCCGAGCCCGAGACCGAGCCCGAGCCCAGGCCCAAACCCGAGCCCGAGCCCGGGCCCGGGCCCGAGCCCGAGCCCGAGCCCGAGCCCGAGCCCGAGCCCGAGCCCGAGCTCGACCCGAGCCCGAGCCCGTGAGAGCCCGAGCCGGAGCCCGAGCCCGAGCCCGAGCCCGAGCCCCCGAGCCCGAGCCCGAGCCCGAGCCCGAGCCCCGCGCCCGAGCCCGAGCCCGAGCCCGAGACCGAGCCCGAGCCCAGCCCGAGCCCAAGCCCGAGCCCGAGCCCGAGCCCGAGCCCGCAGCCCGAGCCCGAGCCCGAGCCCGAGCCCGAGCCCGAGCCCGAACCAGCCCGAGCCCGAGCCCGAGCCCGAGCCCGATCCCGAGCCCGAGCCCGAGCCCGAGCCCGAGCCCAAGCCCGAGAGCCCGGGCCCGAGCCCGAGCCCGAGCTCGAGCTCGAGCTCGAGCCCGAGCCCGAGCCCGAGCCCAAGCCCGAGCCCGAGCCCGAGCCCGAGCCCGAGCTCGAGCTCGAGCCCAGCCCGAGCCCGAGCCCGAGCCCGAGCCCAGGCCCAAACCCAAGCCCGAGCCCGAGCCGAGCCCGAGCCCCAGCCCGAGCCCGAGCCCGAGCCCGAGCCCGAGCACGAGCCCGAGCCCGAGCCCGAGCCCGAGTTCGAGCTCGAGCTCGAGCCCGAGCCCGAGCCCGAGCCCGAGCCCGAGCGAAAACTCGCCCGAGCCCAGCCCGAGCTCGCGCCCGCGCCCCGAGCCGAGCACGAGCCGCGAGCCGGAGCATCTAGCCCGGCCCCAAACCCGAGCCCGAGCCCGATCCCGAGCCCGAGCCCGAGCCCCAGCCCCAGCCCCAGCCCCAGCCCGAGCCCGAACCCGCGCCCAACCCGAGCCGAGCCCGAGCCCGACCCGAGCCCAGACCCAAGCCCGAGCCCGCTAGCCCAACCGAGCCCCAGCACGAGCCCGAGCCCCAGCCCGAACCGGCTTGAGCTCGAGCTCGAGCCCGAGCCAACCCTGTTTTACCTAGCCCGAGATCCACCGACACGCAGCCGACTCGAGCTCGAGCCGAGCCCGAGCCCCTTGCAACGACCCGCGAGTAGGCCCGAGCCCGAGCCCGAGCCGGCCGACGCAAGCTCGAGCCCGACCTCGAGCTCGAGCTCGAGCCCGAGCCCGAGCCCGAGAGCCCGAGCACGAGCCCGAGAGCCCGAGCCCGGGCCCGGGCCCGAGCCCGAGCCCGAGCCTGCGCCCGCGCCCGAGCCCGAGCCCGAGCCCGCGCCCGCGCCCGCGCCTGAGCCCGAGCCCGGTCGGGACCGAGCTCGAGTCCGAGCCCGAGCTCTAGCCCGAGCCCAGCCCGAGCACGAGCCCGAGCCCGAGCCCGAGCCCGAGCCCGAGCTCGAGCTCAAGCTCGAGACCGAGCCCAAACCCTAGCCCGAGCCCGAGCCCGACAGCCCAGAGATACACGCACACATAGACACGAACGCACCCACACACGGACACCAAAACGCACGGAGATAGACGCACAGACACACACTTAGACACAAACAGATACACACAGAATGCGCACATACACAGCAACAGAGAGACACAGAGAGGCAGGAAGACAGACAGACAAACGGATAGAGAAGAAAAGACAAGACATGACAGGACAGGACAAGAGAGGACAGGACAGGACAGAACAGAACAACGCAGAGCGAACAGGACAGAACAGTACAAGACAGGAGAGGACGAGACAGCACACACAGATATAAACGCAAACACATACAAACAGACAATCAAACACACACACAGACACAAACACACACATACACACGCACACACGACAGAGAGACACCAACAGACAGACAGACAGAGAGACACAAACACAGAGACAGAGAGACATACAGACACAAGACACATACAGAAAGAACAGAGACACACAAGACACGAGCATACAGACACACAAAGACCGAACACACCGACACACACAATCAGAAACACGAGGGATAGATATACAGACAGACACAGGCACGCATCGAGACAGAGAAGAGTACACAGAAACCCATACATAGAAAGACACGGAAAAAGGAAGACGCTGATGCTCTTCAGCGCTCCAGAGCACGAGGCGAGCCCGAGCCCGAGCACGCGCCCCGGAGCCCGGGAGCCCGCGGACAAGCCCAGACTCAGAGCCCGAGACGAGCCCGAGCACGAGCTTCAGCCCGCGCCCGAGCCCGAGCCTGCCCAAGCCGAAACCCGAGCCCGAGCCCCAGACTGAGCCCGAGCCCGAGCGGCGACCACGAACCCGACCCGAGCCCGAGCCCGAGCCCAAGCACACCCGAGCCCGAATCCGAGCACAAACTCGAGCATGGGTTTTTTCGATGTTCATATTCGCTCAGTTTCCGGAAGTCAGCTCAAGCAAAAATGCATTGGAAGAGCTGAGCTGCTACCAGAGAGGACTCTATATGCCAATGCTCGGCGTAAAAATCTGCTTTCTCAAAATAAATGGTCAAATATCTTTCAATTTTTCGCAAAACCGCCCAAAAGTTACCACATTATCCGCCTCCGCCGCGTGGGCCAACTAGCTCCACCCTGCGCCCGAACTGGAACCGGCGGTAAACCGTCAACCTGGTCACCGCCGGGAACCTCGTAGAGCTCTTTTCTTGCACAGTGATCGTCGGAACACATAGAGAAAGCTTCTGAGGCGAGAAACGAAAGAATCGAAAAATCGTGTTTTTCTGTTTTTATACAACCTCGGTTCCGCCAAGTGTTTTGATAGTAATACTGCATCTATGGACCTGAAAATTTTACTGGCGGACGCGCCATAACCCACTACAGGTGCGAAAAATCTGCTTTCTCAAAATAAATGGTCAAATATCTTTCAAATATTCGCAAAACCACCGAAAAGTTGCCACATTGTCCGTTCTGGTCGGGTCGACCAACTAGCTCCACCCCGCGCCGGAATTCCTCTAGCTCATCGATGCCGAAGATCTCTACGAGGTATTCCTCTAGCTCATCGATGCCGAAGAGCTCTACGAGGTACTGGCGCCGGCGGTGAACCGTCAACCTGGTCACCGCCGGGAACCTCGTAGAGCTCCTCTCACGTGTATAAGTGCAGAGGATCGATGCAGAGTGCAAAAATAGGGGTTTTGTTCGAAAATCTTGAAATTCGTTGTTTTCGATGTTCATATTCGCTCAGTTCCCGGAAGTGAACTCATGGAAAAATGCATCGAGAGAGCCGAGCTGCTGTCAGAGAGGAGTCCATACGCCAATGCTCGGCGTAAAAATCTGCTTTCTCAAAATAAATGGTCAAATATCTTTCAAAAAATCGCAAAACCACCCAAAAGTTACCACATTGTCCGCCTCGGCCGGCTGGGCCAACTGGGCGCCGGCGGTAAACCGTCAACCTTGGTACCGCCGGGGAACTCGTAGAGCTTCCAAGCTCCACTTAAGTTGAGAAAACCGAGAGCACCTACCGACATTCTGACTCATAGTGAATATGTTTTGACCTCTGAATGCGACAAGCGGACGCGTCTGATCAGACCGAGTTCAGACCTCTCAATGCGACAGGCGGACGCGTCTGATGTCTGCGAATCGACTCATGTGATTACCAGCCCTATTTGTGGGGGGGGGGGGGGGGGGGGGGGGGGGGGGGGGGGGGGAAGATCCAGGGGTGCTACAAGCCCCCCCTACAGCCCGAGTTAAGTGCAGAAAACCGACAGCATCTCTCAAAATGACTCGAATAATATAATAGCAGACCTGTTTCGAGCAGCAGACCAAGTTCTGAGCTCTCAAGTGGACCAACGAACGCGCCTGATGTGTGCAAATCGATTTCTATGACCGCAGCACTGTAGCCCTCCCCCAGCACGAGTTGAGTGCAGAAGAGAGCACTTGTCACGATCATTCGGACAATACGAATAGTTTCGCGAACCTAGCTCGGGCAGCCGGTCGAGTTCAGAGCTCTCGATACAACGGACAAACGCGCCCGATAATTCGCAATCGATTTCTGTGACTGTAGGCTCTGTAGCTGCCTACAGCTCGAGTTGAGTACAGAAAATACCGAGAGCGTTTGTCAAGATGACTCGAATAATACGAATAGATTTGCGGACCCAGCTCGGCTAGCAGACCGAGTTCGGACCCTGGAGTCAAAAGACGAACGCACCTGCTGGTTCTGAGTGCGGTAGGCGTGCTGACCAGCACTGTAGCTGCCCTGCAGCTCGGATTAAGTATACAATACCCACCACGCGTATCAAGTTGACTCGACTAATACGAATAGGTTTGCGGACTTAGTTCGGCTAGCAGACCGAGTTCAGACCTATGGATAGGACAGGCCAACGCGCCTTTATTCTTGAGCGCGATAGGTGTTGCTTACCAACACAGTACTGCCCTACAGCTCGAGTTAAGTGGAAAATACCGACAACACGTATCAAGTTGACTCGAATAGTACGAATAGGTTTGCGGACCTAGCTCGGCTAGCAGACCGAGTTCAGACCTATGGATTGAACAGGCCAACGCGCCTGTTGATTCTAAGTGCGATAGCTGCGCTTACCAGCTCTGTAGCTGTCCTACAGCTCGAGTTAAGTACAAAATACCGGCAACGCGTATCAAGATGACTCGAAACGGCCGATCCCGCCAGTGTGCTTTTTGGCAGTAAAAGGTACCCGATCGAGCTGAGATCAAGATGGCGAGCGGGAATAAGATCGAATATCACGGGAAAAAATACTAGAGCTCAAACGAATTGTCAATTTTTGAGAACATAACTGGCGCCGGCGGTGAACCGTCAACCTGGTCATCGCCGGGAACCTCGTAGAGCTTATTCCACGCGTAGGAGTGCTCGGAGTCGAAAGAGAGAGCTTCTCGAAGCATTTCTCGAAAAACTGAAAAATTGTTTTTTTCGTGTCGACATGAAGATGGTTCCGCCAAGTGTTTTGATAGTAAAACTGCGCCTAGGGAGCTCATACTAAGACAGAGAGGCCCTCATGGTCGTTTACAGGTGCGAAAAATCTGCTTTCTCAAAATGAATTGTCAAATATCTTTCAAAAAGAGGCAAAACCACCCAAAAGTTAACACTTTGTCCTTTCTGGCCGGGTCGACCAACTAGCTCCACCCCGCGCCGGAATTCCTCCAGCTCATCGATGCCGAAGAGCTCTACGAGGTATTTTTAACCGACCAAAAGTTGTGAAAAGTTCAGTTCTTTTTTTTCGAGCCAACTAGTTCTCCAGCGCGCCGGAATTACTCTTAGCTTCCAGCTCTAACTAGCTAAGGGAAGCTCTACGAGTTACTGGCTCCACCCAGCCCCGGAATTCCTCTAGCTCATCGATGCCGAAGAGCTCTACGAGGTATTACTCTTAGCTTCCAGCTTTAACTAGCTAGGGGAAGCTCTACGAGTTACTCTTAGCTTCCAGCTATAACTAGCTAAGGGAAGCTCTACGAGTTAATTACTCTTAAGCTTCCAGCAATAACTTGCTAAGGGAAGCTCTACGAGTTATAACTTGCTGAGGGAAGCTCTACGAGTTATTACTCTCAAGCTTCAAGCAATAACTTGCAAAGGGAAGCTCTACGAGTTATTCCTCTAGCTCGTCGATGACGAAGAGCTCTACGAGGTATTAGAAGCCGGTCGTTGGTGGTGCCCGCCGGCAGCCCATCTCCACCGCTCCAGAATCCCCGCAGCAGCTCGTTCGACCCGGCAGCTGGTCCGGGGGAGTTTCCGGCAAGCTTCCAGGCGTGCCTTCGCACGCGCAGGCACGCGTGGAAGCGATTTTGGTAGCGCTGCAGCAGCGCTGCAGGGAAGCTTTCCGGAGCGCCAGAAGAGCTTTGCGAGAGCGTTGCACGGCCCGCACGGCTCTCCGGGTTTTGGGCGCTACCAAGTAACTCGTAGAGCTTCCCTTAGCTAGTTATAGCTGGAAGCTAAGAGTAATTCCGGCGCGCCCCAGAGCTAGTTGGCAAGAAAAATCTCGACGGAACTTTTGGTGACTTTTGCTCGGTTGAAAATTTGCTCTCGAAATTTGACAATGCGTTAGAGCTCTAGTATTTTTTCCCGTGATATTCGATCTTATTCCCGCTCGCCATCTTGATCTCAGCTCGATCGGGTAACTTTGAAAGCCAAAAAGCACTCTGGCGGGAACGGCCGTTTCGAGTCATCTTGATACGCGCTGTCGGTTTTCTGAACATAACTCGAGCTCTAGGGCAGCTACAGAGCTGGTAAGCAACAGCTAATGCATGCAGAATGATCATGCGCGTTCGCCTGTTGAACCCAGAGGTCTGAACTCGGTCTGTCAGCCGAGCTAGGTCCGCAAACCTGTTTGTATTATTCGAGTCAAGTTGATACATGTTGTCGGAATTTTCTACTTAACTCGAGCTGTAGGGCAGCTACAGTGCTGGTAAGCACTCGTATCGCACTCAGAATGATCAGACGCGTTCGCCTGTCGAATCCATAGGTCTAAACTCGGTCTGCTAGCCGAGCTAGGTCCGCAAACCTATTCGTATTATTCGAGTCCACTTGACCCGCGTTGTCGGTATTTTCTACTTAACTCGAGCTGTAGGGCAGCTACAGTGCTGGTAAGCACACGTATCGCACTCATAATCATCAGGCGCATTCGCCTGTTAAATCCAGAAAGATGCTGCCGGTGTTCTGCACTTAACTCGGGCTGTAGGGAGGCTGCAGGGCGGGTAATCACAGGAATCGATTCGGAGACATCAGACGCGTCCGTCTATCGCATTCAGAGGTCTGAACTCGGTCTGATACTCGAGTTCGTCAAAAACTATTCGTTCTCTGCAATTTTTCCGACAGTATGCGTTGTCAAGAAGCTCTACGAGTCCCCCGGCGGTAACAAAGGTTGACGGTTTACCGCCGGCGCCCAGTAACTCGTAGAGTTTCCCTTCGCAAGTTGTTGCTGGAAGCTTAAGAGTAATTCCGGGGCGCTGGGGAGCTAGTACCTCGTAGAGCTCTTCGGCATCGATGAGCTGGAGGAATTCCAGCGCGGGGTGCAGCTAGTTCCCGGAGAGCTCTCTGAGAGCTAAAGGGTTTTAGATTAGAAGCCGGACGGTGGTGGTGCCAGCCAGCAGCCCATATCCGCCGCTCCACGATCCCCGAAGCGCCCTGTAAAACCTCGCAGCGGGTCCGGGAAAGCTTCTGGCAAGCTTCCACGCGTGCCTGCACGCGTGCACGCGCGCGTGGAAGCGTTCCTGGCAGCGCTTCGGAAGCGCTGCCGGGGAGCCCCCCAGAGCCCCAGAAGAGCATCACG